>CM022302.1:328683828-329044569 GCA_011799875.1 Thinopyrum elongatum | reverse complement strand
GCCGATGCCGACGCCGGCGCGGTGCGTGCGTGGGTGGGGTGCGTTGGCGCCGCGTCGGTTTTGTGTTCGGCATTCGGCGGCGCACGGGTGGACGAGCGGCTGAGTTTGAGCCGTCGGTTTGGCGGCTACGGCGTGTCCGGGTACCAGCCTCACGTTCACAAGTGGTGCAAGGCACAATCCAACGGTAGCCGCATTCGTTTTGAAACTTGTACTTGAAAGTTTTGCAAGTGAAATAGGATTATGCGTCTGGGCGGCGGGCCATGTAATTTTTGTGGTGTATGCAGCACTTGAGTTAGGTTGACGAGATGAAAGGCGCTCCAGACCAGTGGCGGAGCTTGAAAGAATGGACGGGCCAAGATAAAGACAAGAGCATAAATTGTTAGCAAAATCGCATAGAAGCACTCGGTGAAGACGCCCACTGAAATTATACCCACCCACTTGCCTCGGGATCAGCAGCCACTATATTAGCCTCTCTGTATTGCCTTCATTTATCGCCCCGTTTCTCTGCTGTCTCGTAGTATGTAATTATGACTGTGTTCTCAGAGGGTTCTGTCCCGACACGCTGTCGAGCTGTTCTAGATGTTGAGAGGCTCACCTACCAGAGCCCAACCACCCAATACCACGTTCAATGCAGAGATGCTCTTGCTTGCTGTACTGTTCTCCTGCTCGAAGGTCGCCTGAAACTGATGATGCTGCTGCCGACGACGCCCGCTGAAATCATAAAATCATCGTTGGCCTGCTTGATGTACTGTTCTTCTGCTCAAAGGTCGCCTGAAACTGATGATGATTCCGCTGACGATGCTGAAAAGATTATCAGTACTATGTAATTTTTATTCCAAAGTAACTAATCTGACTTTGCTACTATGTATTTTTTATTTCGAACCACCTGGTCGTCCCAGAATCGTGTTAGGCTCATGATTATCAGTACTATGTAATTCCGAGAGCATGCTCTTTAGGGTTAATCTTAATTTGTATTTGTGCTCGTCCGTTCACTAATCCAATAAGGAATTATGCACTAGCATTTCATAAACACTACTTATACTACGGTTTGATTCTCATAAAGTGCAGTAATTTTTCTCTTTCTACCAAACTACATACTTTTACCCACACAACACATTTTCATCCACTAGCCATTTACTTCATTCACAGTTATACGCATCAATCAATGACGCGTCAAAAAGTCGCTTCTCATGTCAGCATTCAATGGCCGTGTATGAAGTTTTTTCTCTTTGGGAGAACGGACTCCAATGCTCTGTCCAGCAGCAAGTTGCGCATTCTTTGTGTAGGAGAAAATATCCAATGCTCCTAACACTTTTCATGCTCCCATGCTCGAATGTCTAAAATGATAATTTTAAATGTTAAAAAAAATCCAAAAATATGGTGATTGTTCACAAGACATGTGCTTAGATCATCAAAAAATAGTGATTGTTCACAAGACATGAGAAACGAAAAAGAGAAATCTTCATGTGAATAGTGCCATTTTAGCTTTTGTCTGCTTGTGACACTATTCATGTTCAGTTTGTCTTTTTTGTTTCTCAATGTATATTTTGAGTTTAGACCTGAAATTTCCAGAGGATGTAGACTTATGTCTCGTGAACATTCACAATTTTTTTCAATTTTTTTTGAAACACTTATAATTATTATTTTAAAAATTGGAGCATGGGAGCAATGTAGTTGTTGGGAGCACATGATATTTACTCCTATGTGTAGCTGTTCTAGTCATGGATGTTGCTTGAGAGACAATCCTGCCAGGCTTGGGCCTAATTTATTGTCCGCAAACAGGTATGCACTGTGCCAATCTACGCTGGACGGGTGTATTAAACAACAACAATTCATTTCATCTAATTATGCATCGATCCCTAGACAGAAGAGCGGGTGAGATTCCAGTGAGTGTCATCGCCAAGTGCTCCTAGTTCACTTCTAAATTGTTAGGCATTACTCACTACTCCCTGCCTTTTGTTTTCATTGGTTAATAAACAAGTTACTACCTCCATTTCAAAATATAAGACATTTTGGTAGGCTAATTCATATTTTGGAATGAAGCTAGTACATGCAAGATGATCTTCATACACTGAATGACTTTTGGTTCCTCGATAAATATATATTCCCATCTTATATTTCTAACAAAATGCATTAATTTACACTTAGTTCAACCAATGGGTTCAACAAAACAGCGCTCCTTCGAAGGTAATCAGAACTTACCTGGTGGAATTAGGAGGTACAGTGAACATTGAGCTTGGAGAGACATGGGGACAGCGCCACGACGAAGTCTCGCGGAGACGGGTGGGAGCCATGGAGCAGACAACCATAAGCAAGCGAGTCGGGGAGGGCGCCCGAGCCACTGTTTAATAGGCCGATGTAGTCCTCCACTACTAGGAAAATGCTTATACATAGAAGTTTAGCAGTAGCGTTTGTTTGGGCCCCCACGCTACTGGTAATTTGCAGTAGTGAAAGGATCGAGATGGACCTAGGAGGGGGGGGGGTGAATAGGTACAATTACAAATTTTAATTATTACTTAGCAATTTTAGGCAATAAAGCGGAATATGAAAGTGAGCCTAACAATTGCAAGTAAGATGCTAAGAGCTAAGCAAGATGAATAAGTAATACAAATATGTGAGTAAGCTAGCACAATATGATATAAGTAAGTGCTAAGAGACAAGTAACCACAAGTAGAGAGTTAGGGTTAGGAATAACCGCAACTCCGAGAGACGAGGATGTATGCCGATGTTCACTTCCTTGGAGGGAAGCTACGTCACCGTTAGAGAGGTGGATGTTACCACGAAGGCACACCAACGCCACGAAGGCTCACCCTATTCTCCCTTTGAGACAACACCACGAAGGCGTTTCTTAACCACTAGTGGTAGACCTTGGGGTGGTCTCCAAACCCTCACAAACTTTCCGGGGGTAATCACAATGATCGATTCCTCTCCGAATGACTCCTACTGCCTAGGAGTCTCCAACCTCCAAGAGTAACAAGAACGATTGGGAAAAGCTCAAGACTTGCTCAAATCACGAATTCCTTTGGTGCAAAGAAGGGGAAGGAGTGGATCTATCACTTGCTTGGACAACTTCTCACAAATGCTCTCAAATCCCCTTGGGATCTAAGATTTGGTGTATGAGAGTGAGAGAGAGTGAAAATGTGTTCTAGGGTTTGCTCAAAGTGAATGGTCAACCCTCTCCAAAGGGGGAAGAGAGCTATATATAGTGTGAGTGCAAATGTGGCCGTTGTAGTGCAAGTGACCGGGCAGGCCGGACATCCGGGCTAGGGGCCGGACATCCGGCCTGGCAAGGCACTTGAAGAACATGGCAGAAGCATAGGATAAACCAGAGGGACCGGACATCCGGGGCCAAGCCCGGACATCCGGCATGTCAGGAAAGCCCGGACATCCGGCAGGTGGCCGGACATCCGGCGAGTTCACAGAACAGAAGACGTTCTCTGGATAGCTCGAGCCGGACATCCGGCATGAAGGCCCGGATATCCGGGGTGTATGGAGAGCCCGGACATCCGGCATGGAGGGCCGGACATCCGGAAGAGGGCACACCCATATATTGTACTCTGGATAGCAAGGTCCGGATATCCGGGGTCCGGGCCGGATATCCGGCAGGTGGCCCGGACATCCGGGGGACAGCCCGGACATCCGGCAAGGCCAGAGGCAGAATAAGCAAGAGCATATAGTGAAAGATCTAAAGAATTTTTGGGAGGGAGTTTTGTGGCAAGAGAAAGTCTTTTACTAACCCTACTGATCCCCTCTTAATAGTGCGGGATCCTATACTCAAGAAAACAAATATGTAATCATTTTGATACTTCTTCCTTGAGTGAAATCCACTTCGTATGCTCACGATCCACACACTTTTGATGAACCGGGGACTAACACCTGAGATTCACTTGACGAACATAGTTAGTCCCCTACATGTATATTGTCATCAACATCAAAACATGATGTAAGGGTATGATTGCACTTTCAAGTAGCGCTGGTTACAAAGTGCGCTACTGGTACGGCTTAGCAGTAGCGTTGGTTAGCACGGGCAACACTGCTGTTACGTGGGCCACAGGGCCAAAACGGAAGCCCACTTAGCTGTAGCGTGGCCTGTCCACCAACGCTACAGCTAGTGGGCTTAGCAGTAGTGCCGGCCCGTACGCAGCGCTACTACTATACCACAAGAAAACCCCCGCACGGCCCCCCCACACCCCTTACTTCCGATCGATCCCCTCCAGCCCTCACCCCCTCTCCCTCCTCGTTTTCTCTCTGTCCCCCTCCCGCTGTTTTCTCCCTCCGTCGTCTCTCCTTCGTCTCGCTGCTCTTTCCCCCCTTGTCCAGCTCCGGCTCCTTCCTGTTTGTCCCGCGTTTTTTTTAGTGGTGTTCCGCCCTGATAGCCCATGCCTGCCTCCTAAGTGCGCCAAACTGGTTCTCGCTCTCTCTCTGTTTTTCTCCTTATTCTTCTGAGTTTGCGCCACAGGCTCTTGCTCGGCGCGCCACCTCCCGCCGCCACCGGTAATGCTCCTTCCCCCTCCGCTGCTCCTCCCCCCTCTCGCCACCCCTGATCTTCTCGTGCGGTCTCCTCCTGTCTCTTCCTCCGTCTTCCATCGTTATTTGGTTCTGGCTTTTTTCTTTGTCTTCCTCTTTCTCTTTTTTTCCTCCCCCTTTCGTCCTCTCTCCCTACGTCCTTTTCGCTCATTCTCGTCGACCGCCTACCCACTCCCCCCTGCTACCCCCCAACTCCGCCGCCGCCCCCACTCTGGCCGGCTCGGGTCCTCACTGTCCTCACTGTCCGATGACGAGAGAGACGTTGAGAGCCCCACTCCTCAAACCCATGTATTACATCACTCCCTAGTCGTTGTAGGTTAGGGTAGATATGAAGTACTATGGTAGGTTATGCTAGCATTAGAGTTTATCAGTGAACATAGGATGTGGTAGATCAGATGCTAGTGGCACGGTTTTGGTAGTATGCTAGGTTTTGCTTGTCGGCAATGATGATGTTCTTGTTGTGGTAGATGCACATGCTTTTCATGTCGGTTTCGATGCTAGTATGGTACTATGCTGAGCTTCATGACTAGTCGATGCTAGTTTGCTATGTTGGTTTGCATGTTGAGCTTGATGATCATCCCATGCTAGGTTGCTACATGTGGTTGTTAGATCCATTAATCTTGTTTAACTAGTACTGATGCTAACCATTGTACGACATGACCACCAAAAAGTTTAATCGGGCCATTTTTCTGTCGGTCTCCTTTGCTCCATCCTATGTTGAGGACCCTCAAACGATCCCTCGGAAGAGAGAGCCCCGCTCCTCTAGAGATGAAATTGTCCATCTATGTTATGCAGAATCTAATAAGTTTTGAAATTTTGTTTTGTTTTTTTATATGCACAAGATAAACAACAAAGATTGAAAACAATAGCATGGCAGTTCTTGTTATATGTAATGTCTCACACTGCAGTTCTCGTTAGCCTTTGTGACTAGATATTCTGTTAATTTCTCACACTACAGAAGCATGTGCATGCTGTTAATTTTAGTTACTAAACCTGAATATTCTGTTTTCCGATTAAGATCGATGCATTGAGAACTTTATGTTACTGTTTTTCTTTCCTGTGAAGTGGATCGTTCATCCTTGCTCATATTGCTTTAGGAAAATGGCGCCACCACCACCACCACCATGTCGACTGTGCAAGTCAAGGTGCGCCAGCAGCCTTGCAACTGGCACGCTGTTCGGCATCTACTTCCAGCCGAGTTTTCTTCATGCGGCGGTAACAAATTATATGAAACTTGTAACAACTATTTTGTTTTTAGTGTCATTAGCATTAATGCATTGTGTCATTTTGCTTTTTTTACACAGATCGTCCCATGCAATGTGAGGTCAAAATTCAACAAGCTGACCGGAGACACTGTGACCTTTGAGGCTCCGGGGGGCCCCTACACTATGGAGGTCGAGAAAGGACGCAATATGTCGCAGATTGGAGGAGATGGATGGGTCCGTTTCCTCGCCCACATGGGTATCACTAGTGGTGAGTTGATCAGCTTCTCCTTCAGAGCAGAAAGACCCAAGCTGGCTGTCATTTATGTCAACACGGAGGAAGATGATGAAGATGATGAGGACCCACTTGATGAAGCCATCTATGCTCAAAGAATGAGGCTGAGCGAGGAGGAGGTGTGCAACCTATGGGACATAATTCCGCCACGTGCTGACTTTGTCGGGGTGTCATTCGTGACCCGCCTGACAAGTACCATGGTTGATCGGCTTGTCATGGTATGTTATACTTACTGTAGTAATTTGATGATATGCTTTATTGTTATACTTACAAATGCAAATTATCCGATGACATGCTTAGTGAATCCGATGATATGCTTAGTGTAGAGTCCAATGATATGCTATGTGGAAGCTAGCCGATGATATGCTTTAGTGTAGAGTCCGATGACATGCTTATTAGTGTAGAATCCAAGGAACTGTTAATAGTGTAGATAATCCATACTTATTAGTAGAATTCATGCTTAGTAGAAATGTAGTACTGTGTCTTTTGATAGTGTAGAAATCTATACTTAGTAGAAATATATTTGCAAGAGTATGTGCGAGGGTACTTATTAATTGATATGTTTTTCTTATTCAGAAATTGCCAAAGAGCCTATCTGTGAGTTGTGGTATCGAGCCTGATGAAGAAGGCTCAGCTGGAATACGCCTTACCGCAAGGGGCTCTGTCACCACCTGTGCGTATGGCGTGGACACGGACAGTCGCACACACTTAAGCTCGGTCGGGTGGAAGAGTTCCTCGTTGGCAAGAATCTTCGTGTTGGACAGGCCATCCTAATTACTATCAGGAACACCCACCGCCAAGGCTTGAGGATGATGATCGTCGTCGATATCATCTAGAACTATGTGTGTGGCTGTATGACTACCTAGTAGACTGCTATATATGTGTGGTTGTATGACTACCTAGTACTGCTTATCATATATGCTACTGTATGAACCATATATGTGTGTGAGGATGCATGTTAACTATATATGAGTACCTAAAATGCTTAATGATATTGTATGACTACTGTATGACTATATATGAGTATCTGGTATTGTGGTTAATGATATTGTTATCTGGTATATGTGAAATTGCAGTTTATTAAAACGGGTACTGTTCTACATCAATAGAGAGCAGAAAAAAATGTTGAAAGATACAGCAGCAGCGCGGGGACAGGAAAAGCGCTACAACTACTTAATAGTAGTGCGTGACAAAACAATGCTACTGATACAGTTACTAGTAGTAGCGCTGGGTTAGACCGCGCTACTACTACCAGTTAGCTGTAGCGCCGTAGTAGTAGCGCGGCCACCCGCGCTACTGATAGCATTAAAACCCGCGCCACTACTAGGGTTTTCCCTAGTAATGCTCGCTTTCGCTACAATCCTCTTTCGATCCCCCTTCGATTCCTCTTTGCCCGCCTCACCCCAATCAACTAGACAACTACGTGGCAAGCCATGGTGCAATAAGATGAGCTGCCCCTAGTCTTCCACTTTGCAACACTACTGCAGATTGGTCCAAACGCGACAGTCCAATCAGAGACCCTTCGCCGAAACTGTGTGCGATGCATTAATCACAAATGGTGTTGTAATAAAACCATAAAAAAAGATACAAAACATTTGCGATTGCGGTGACATCAAACACGGTTCAGATTAGAGTTGCGTGTGCGATGCGTGGCAAATGGTTAATCCAGCAGAACTGTTTGCGATGAGGCAAAACAACAGAAACGGGCAGCCAGATGAGGGTGTGTGCGATATACGTCATACAGTTCACTAGGATGAACTATGTGCGATTAGGCAACACAATAGAAACGGTCAGCCAGATCAAGGTATGTGCGATGGAGGGAATACAGTTCACTCGGATGAACTATTTGCGATGAGCCAAGACAACAGAAACAGTTCAACTGAACAAGATATGTGTGATACGCCGCAAACAGGTCCGTAATCAGAAATGTGTGCGAAGACCAATAATAACACAGACGATTGCTGCTAATGAGTCGTGTGATTTGCTCTGTCTACGATTGCTGCTAACACCGAGTCGGGCGGGACGCGAGCAGAGCGCGCCGCGTCCGCCTCAACCGCGAGCAACCACACGCATAGAGCAGTTGAACACGCAGGGAATGATCGTCTACAAGCCTGCTGGCAGTTGCGTCGCTGCGTAGAGAGCGGCCATGTGCTACTACCTCCGTCTTGGTCTATTAGTCCCCTTTATATTCTGTGCCATATTTTGACCTTAAATTTAACCAACAAAATGTTAATGCATGTTAACAAAATGTTAATGCATGTTATTAACCGTATGTGTACCTCTCGCACGTCTTGTCACCCCGCTGCCGCAGACGGCTTCGAGCGCAAGCTTGAGCAGCGCGCGGGGGCATTCTTTTGGCCAAACGGTGGTAAGCCCGTTCCCGCGCAACCACGCAGGTTCCCACGCAAGCTTCCCGCCCGACTCGGTGAAATCCCCCAAAATCCCAATGCTCACCAGCCTGCTATATAAACCCTCATGGCTGGTGTAGGTGTACTAGAATAGGGGTACCCTAGTACCCCGTACTTGTGCACGGGCAGTAGTAGCATCCCGCGGCCAGGCTTGCGGGAGGACAGCCAGAGAGAAGCTCAAGATTATTAAGCCATTCAAGGACAAAGTATACAAAGCAAGAGTTAAGGCCCCGGCAAGAGGAGCTTGCCGGGAGGGACAGCTGAGGCCCAGCCTGGGCATTGCTGAAGCAGAGTACTTGCCGCGGCAAGGTACTTGCCCCGGCAAGTCATTGGCTGCGGCAAGGTATTGGCTGCGGCAAGATAGCGGCTGCGGCAAGGTACTTGCCCCGGCAAGTTACCTTGCACGGCAAACTATGGGTTGCGCCAAGCTGTCAGGTGCGGCAAGGTCTTGCCGCGGCAAGCGTTACTGTACCACTGTGCTACTGTGCTGCTCCGGTGCCTCTGCTAGCGTGGCGCTCTGGGTCCTTCCAAGCGTGCGTGGCAGGGCACTGTGTAGACGGTGGTGCACTGTAGATAGCGGTGCAGCAGCAGGTGGGATAGGCTTTTCCCACGTCCACGACGTCCGGGTACATGTATGTGGATAGCAAAGGCATGGGCATTTAATGCCCTTGTCCCCTGCCGTCAGTGGTAGGTAGGACATGTCATCCTGGTAATAGTGGCCTTACTGTAGCAACTTTCCACCTCTACCTTTACTGTTTGCCACCTGTTGGTGACCCCTTTGTGCGTATAAAAGGAGGCCCATAGGCAACGTGAAAGGGGGGAGGAACTGGAAAAGGGAGAACTCCAGTATTGTACGCAGCTACTCGGTACTGTAGCGCTCCTGGAGCTAGAACAATCATACAGATAATAAACCAAAAAAAGCAGGAGTAGGGTTTTACGCATCCGTGCGGCCCGAACCTGGGTAAATCTCTCTCGTGCACTGTCGTGTTCTTCGCTAGATTTGCTCTTCGTGCGACCGTCTCTCCCTGCCGAACGTAAAGGGGCCCCTACCTGGCGCGCCAAAGATGTCGGGGACGAATCCGCGATCACCTATGGGACCCAGGAACTCCGCATTGAGTGCAATCATCGCTATGATGCCGCTCTGCAATGCGCACAGCGTTGAAGCAACTTGGGACGTGCCGCTCGAAGAAGACGTGCGGCGATTCTTTGACTCCACGGTCGAAAAGCAGGTCCGGGTGGAAGAGTGGCTCATCCGCAACACCACTGAGCAAGAAATAGAATTCATTGCTCGAAGAGTGGAGGAGGACAGGCTCGCCAGGGAAGCTGGCGATTTTGGTTATACTTTGGCGGAGCTCGACGAGGCACAAAAGGAGAGCCTTGCCGAGCAGGGGATGCTTGCCGGGAAGGGCGAGCTCGCCGCACCCGGCAAGGATGTCGGGCCAATCCAGCCTGCCGACGAGTCAGGCAGCTCGGAGGATGAGGGCTCCTCTTCCGAGGAGGGCACCGAAAGCCCACCGCAGTCAGAGTCCCCAGCCCCTCTGAGGAGGAAACGCCTTCGCAGGCTTGGCAGAGTGGCTCAGCGGCAAGAAGTTCAACAACCGCCGGAGCGCCGTTCGACGCGTTCGACCGCGGCAAGGGCTGGTGCTGCGGGAGTGTCTCACGCGGCCCCGGCAACTGGAGCAGGGTCATCAAAGACCGCTGCTACTACCCCCACCAAGCGGCCAAGGAGCCCAGCTCCCCCTCCTCCCCCTCCTCACACGGAGGCGGACTTTGATTTTTCCGCTCTCAGCGAAGAGGACGACGAGGAAGAGTAAGTTCCCTTGCCGCGACCCTCAATCTTTGTAAGGTTTTGTTTCTGTCCTCACTTGTCGCGCTCCGGCCTTGCTTCCGCAGGGAGGAAACTTTGGCGGAGAGGACAAGGAAGAGAGCTAAGGTCTCGACGAGCAAGACCGTGGTGGTCGTCGAAGATGAGCCCACGGCAACCACCGGGAGAGCGTCTGAGACCGTCCCGACCAGCTCGGAGCCCAGCCCTCGTTGCAGCCCCCAGCGTAAGTATTTCAACTACCTTTCGCTGGCGGTCGCTGAGGAACAAGCATTTTGTTACTGACATCTTTGGGCGTGTAGGAGAGGAGCAGCAAGTGGAGCCATCTGAAGGTGCTCCAGAAGTACCACCCCCCTCGACCACACCGCCAAGGAGAAGATCTCCGGTAAGGGCTCCCACTAGCGAGCCGAGCCATGAAGAGGAGCCGGCAAGCGCCGAAGTGCCAAGCACCAGCGCTGGCGACCCCACCCCAATGACAAACGTTGACGGGGGAGGGGAGCCCACCGCTCTTGAGCTCAACACGGGTAAACCCACTTGCTGCAAAACTCTTTCTGCTTTCTTTCTTTTGTCTTCTTGAATTTCTTCCTGAAGCTCTTTTTGCCTTACTTCTCGGGTTGGCAGAGCCCTCCTCGGTGGAGCCAATGAACATTGACTCTTCTGCCAAGGAGAACACCACAGGGGCCATCGACGACGAGGCCGCCAAGGCCGCCGCTGCCAAGGCCGACAAGCTGGTAGCCAACAAGCTTGCCGACGAAGAAACTGCCAATGCTGCCGAAGAGGCCGGCAAGGCCGCCGAGGATAATACCGCCAAGGCGCCCACCGATGAAGCCGCCAAGGCTGCTGAAGCTGAGGCCGCCCAGAAGGCTGCTGAGGAGGCCGGCGAGGGAGCCGGTGGTCGTACTGACGGCCCTGAGGCCACAGGAGCGCCAGGCGCTACTCCGACCACGGGTCCTTCAACCACTGACGAGGCGGCAGCGCCCAACTCGCCTCCGCCAAGCAAATACGTCCGGGTCGGCATCAGCGAAGCTGAGAAGGCTCTGAATGGTTGCCCTCCACTCGTCAAGCTTACCTGCTGGTGGAGGGAAGTTCAGGAGCAGCTGCGCACGCGCCAACGCTTCTGCTGGTGAGGGAGGTATCGAGTGGCGTGAGGACTGTGGGATGCTCTTACTCCTAACGGTGTTAGAAGGAGCATCTCCACGCCCAGGCGACCGCACCTCGACCCCGCCAACGTGTTGTTGCGTATGGTGACCCCGCGCATCTCGAGATTGATGCGCAAGTTCATTATCCAGGGAGCGCCTGGCACCTGGGGCGTCAGGACGCTGCCTGTCATGGGCTTCTTGCGAAGGCCGCGGCGTCTGAACCGGCGCAGGCGTTCCAGAACGTGCAGCACCGTTTCTGGAGCTTGCAGGGCCAGCAGCAGCGAGCAGCGCTGCGTTCCCAGACCCAGCAGCGCCAAGATTGGCGTTGCTGGCCCGGTTTTGGACAGGTGGAGGTAATAGGAGCTCTCGTTCTCCAGTCCCCCCAGCAGCCGCAATCATGTCGGCACCCTCCTGCACGGGAGCAGGCGGGTTGGACGTGGACGCACCGATGGCTGAAGTCTTCTTTTTTGGAGCCATAAGACGGAGAATGGCCCAAAAACTAGCGCGCAAATCGCTAGATTAGGTTCACACAACCTCCGGCAAGAAGCGCACTGCCCGAGGAGGGCGTCGCGGCAAGGCCAAGCAGCAGCAGAGAGACAGGCCTCCTCGTGGCCGCGACAAAGATGATGATGATGATGATCTAGATGATGAAGAATCTAGTGAGCACGAATTTCAGAAAGCCGCAGAAGTCTTGTGTGTTGACGGTGGTGCTTCGTTGCATTCTTCTCACCGCCAACTTAAACAGTGGGCGCGAGAGATCAATGCGGCGGAACCATCTGTTGACGCCAGAAAGCTTCTGAAGTGGTCCGACACGCTTATCGTCTTTGACATTGAGGACCACCCTGACCGCACAACGGCGGTCGGGTGCTTGCCGATGTTGGTTTCACCAACGATCCGCAACCTCAAGGTCACGAAGATGTTAGTTGACGGTGGGGCCGGCTTGAATCTGATTTCGCCCGCTGTGCTCCGGAAACTTCAAATCTCTGACGGCGAGCTTGAGGAAACTGGTACTTTCCAAGGAGTCAATCCAGGAAGGAGCAAGCCGAAAGGGAAGATCACGCTGCCAGTGACATTTGGCGGCGAGCTGAACTACCGGACCGAGAAGGTCACCTTTGATGTTGCCGATATTCCATTGCCTTATAATGGGATACTTGGCCGTCCAGCGCTCGCCAAGTTCATGGCAGCCTCTCATTATGCCTACAACGTGTTGAAGATGCCAGGTCCAGTAGGTGTTATCACAGTTCCCTGCGACAAGAAGGATGCGCTTATTTGCGCCGACAAGATCTACCGGGAAGCAGCTGCCGCAACTGCCGCCAAGGGACTTGCCGCTGAAGCTCTCGGGCGGGAGAACAAGTGGAAGTCCGGCAAGAGCTCCTGTGCCCACTCCGGCAAGCGCACCTCTTTGGAGTGCTGCGCTGCCGTCGAGGACGCACCAGAGAGCTCCACCGGCAAGTGTAAGAAGAACAAAGCCGCTCCGCCGGCGACAAAGAAGGTGCCCGCCAAGGAGGATGGCACTGGTGGTTCCTTCACCATCAGTGCCACACTTGACAACAAATAGGAAAACGCGCTCGTTGCTTTCCCGCGGGCGAATGTCGACGTATTTGCATGGCAACCGTCCGACATCCCCGGTGTTCCCAGGAAAGTAATTGAGCACCACCTTGCCGTTTGTCCCCACGCGAGGCCCGTCAAACAGAAAGCCAGAAAGCAAGCTGTGGAGCGGCAAGAGTTTATTGCGGAAGAAATCAAGAAGTTGGAAGCAGCAGGCCTCGTTAGAGGAGTGCTCCATCCTACGTGGTTGGCCAATCCTGTTGTCGTGCGCAAAGCGAATGGAAAATGGAGGCTTTGTATTGATTTCACTGATGTCAATAAAGCTTGTCCCAAAGACCCATTTCCTTTGCCCCGCATAGACCAGATTGTTGACTCCACGGCAGGATGTGATTTGCTTTCATTTCTTGACGCATATTCAGGGTATCATCAAATCTTCATGGCTGAGGAAGATGAGGAAAAGACCGCATTTATCACACCCTGTGGCACATACTGTTTCGTACGTATGCCATTTGGTTTGAAAAATGCTGGTTCGACATTTGCAAAAGCCGTCCAGATTGCTTTTGAGCCTCAGCTGCACAGAAATGTGGAAGCCTATATGGACGATATAGTGGTCAAAAGCAAAGACAGGGCTACTTTGGTTCAAGATTTAGAAGAAACTTTTGTAAATCTGCGCAAGATCAACCTGAAGCTCAACCCCGAGAAGTGCGTGTTTGGAGTTCCCTCCGGCAAGCTTCTCGGGTTCTTTGTGTCTCAACGTGGAATTGAAGCCAATCCTGACAAGATCAAAGCCATTGAGCAAATTGAAGCACCGAAGCGCGTCAAGGATGTACGACGACTTGCTGGCTGTGTTGCTGCCCTCAGTAGGTTTATCTCCAAGTCAGCTGAGCGCGCCCTGCCATTTTTCAAAATCTTAAAAAAGGCAGGTCCATTGAAATGGACTCCGGAGGCGGAGGCAGCGCTGCAAGACTTGAAGAGATACCTCTCCTCTCCTCCAATACTTGTCGCGCCTAAACCACAAGAGAAGTTGTTGCTGTATCTAGCGGCAACCAATCAAGTGGTTAGTGCTGCGCTGGTAGCGGAGAGAGAGGTGGATGAGGAGGCAGTAACTGCGGCAAGCACGACCAGCGACAAGCTGGGGGCAACAAGTTTTGCTGCCGACAAGGATTCGTCTGCGCAGTCAGGCGAAGTGATACAAAAGAAGAAAATGGTGCAGCGCCCGGTCTACTTTGTGAGCTCTCTTCTGCAGGGAGCTAGGTCAAGGTATTCTGGTGTGCAGAAGCTGCTTTTCGGCCTTCTCATGGCCTCGAGAAAGCTGCGCCATTACTTTCAAGCACATGAAGTTACCGTCGTCACTCGCTTCCCGCTGAAAAGGATTTTGCAAAATCCAGAAGCGACGGGCAGGATTGTCGAGTGGGCGTTGGAGTTGTCGAGCTTTGGTCTCAAGTTTGAGAGTACATCAACCATACAGAGCCGAGTTTTGGCAGAGTTTGTCGCAGAATGGACACCAACGCCAGACGAAGAAATCCCAGAGATGACTCTCCCCGGCAAGGAGACAAGCAAAGAGTGGCTTATGTACTTTGATGGTGCCTTTTCGCTGCAAGGCGCCGGTGCTGGTGTACTGCTTGTCGCACCCACCGGAGAGCACCTCAAGTACGTGGTCCAAATGCACTTTCCCAAGGAACAGGCGACGAACAATACTGCAGAATATGAGGGGTTGCTTGCCGGTCTCAGGATCGCGGCAGACCTTGGGATCAAGAAGCTTATTGTCAGGGGAGATTCGCAGCTTGTCGTCAGGCAAGTGAACAAGAACTACCAATGCCCATTGATGGAAGCTTATGTAGATGAGGTGAGGAAGTTGGAAGAACGCTTTGACGGCCTACAAATGGAGCACGTCCCACGTGCTGAGAATGACATTGCCGATGGTTTGTCAAAGCGCGCCGCACTCAAATTGCCTGTGGAGCCAGGCACTTTTGTGCTCCAACTAACTCAGCCATCCGTGACGCCATCAGTAGGGCAAGGCAGGAAGAGGAAGTTGGCTTCTGGCGACTACTTCCCGGCAGAGCTCCCCGAAGCCGCCGGCAAGAAGACTGCCAAAGCCAGCGCCAAAGATTCAGAGGGGCAACTTGCTCCGACAAGGCCTCACGCTCTTGTCGTTGAAGCAGGTGCTCCTAGGCTAGAGGCAAAGGGGCAACTTGCTCCGACAAGACTTCGGGTCCTTGTCGTTGAAGCAAGCGCTCCTGATCGAAGCGCTGAGGAGCAAGATGCTCCGACGAGGCCTTGGGCTTCCGTCGTTGAAGCAACTGCTCCCGACAAGCTTGTTGAAGGACAGCACGCTCCAGCAGGGCCCCAGGCTCTTGTCGTTGAGGCGGCTGTTCCCGCCAAGCTCGTCGGGGAACGGCCGGCTCTGGTAGAGCGACGAGCTCTTGCCGTAGGGCCTGATGTTCCCGCAGCAGAAGAAATGCCTTTAGTCCTCGTTGTCGAGCCACAGGCTCCAGCGTGGGCGCAGCAGATCGTCCGTTTCCTTCAGACAGGAGAACTTCCCGAAGAGCAGGAAGAAGCGGAGAAAGTAGCCCGACGGTCCAATATGTATCAATTTGTCGATGACATGCTGTGCAGAAAAAGACCAAACGGTGTGAAATTGAAGTGTATTCCCCGGGAAGAAGGACAGGAGCTGTTGGCGGAGATTCATGGAGGCATATGTGGTCACCACATAGGGTCAAGAGCCCTTGTTGGAAAGGCTTTCCGGCAAGGTTTCTTTTGGCCCACCGCCCTCCAGGATGCAACTGCACTAGTAACCAAGTGTGAAGCGTGCCAGTTTCATTCCAAGCAGATTCATCAGCCAGCTCAAGCTCTCCAGACAATCCCTCTCTCCTGGCCATTTTCGGCCTGGGGGCTCGACATCCTCGGCCCCTTTCCCCGTGCCAGCGGGGGCTTCGAGTACTTGTATGTGGCCATCGACAAGTTTACGAAGTGGCCAGAAGTGGAAGCAGTGAGGAAGGTGACAGCACAATCAGCCATCAAGTTCTTCAAGGGAATTGTTTGTCGCTTTGGTGTTCCTAACAGGATCATCACCGACAACGGTACCCAGTTCACGAGCCACGCCTTCATGCAGTATGTCGAAGACCTTGGCGCCAAGGTCTGTTTCGCTTCTGTTGCTCACCCCCGAAGCAACGGTCAAGCTGAAAGGGCAAATGCTGAAGTGCTGCGTGGGCTCAAGACGAGAACTTTCGACAGGCTGTGCAAGTGCGTCAAAAACTGGATCGAGGAGCTGCCAGTGGTTCTTTGGTCGATCAGGACGACGCCAAATCGAGCTACTGGCCAGACGCCTTTTGCTCTAGTTTATGGAGCAGAGGCAGTTCTCCCCACGGAACTCGTATACGGGTCACCTCGAGTGCTCGCTTACGATGAGCTTGAGCAAGAGCAACTGCGGCAAGATGACGCTGTGCTCCTCGAGGAGGATCGTCTTCAGGCTGCTGTGAGAGCTGCTCGCTACCAGCAAGCTTTGCGTCGCTACCATAGCCGCAAAGTTAATGCTAGAAGTCTCGAGGAAGGCGACCTTGTTCTTCGGCGCGTTCAGTCGGCCAAGAATTCAAACAAGTTGACGCCGAAGTGGGAAGGCCCTTATCGGGTGAAACGAGTCACCAGGCCCGGCGCTGTCCGCCTGGAGACCGGGGATGGCATTCCAGTGATCAATTCCTGGAACATTGAGCATCTCCGTAAGTTTTTTCCATAAGGCGCGGTTGCCGGGCCCTTCCCCGGCAACCACCTTTTGTACAAGTCTTGCCGCTGTTGCATGTAATCCTTTGTACAAAGCCAGGCGCAGACCCTGTGCATAAATAAAGCTTTTGTATTTCGCAGTTTTTGACGATTTCATGTTTACTTTTATTTTGCATGATTATCTGGCATACTGTGCAGTACAGCCTCCCCGGTAAGCATTAACGAGCCGCCAAGCTCCTATATCTTTATTTTCTCTTCTTTCTTTTTCTCAAAAAGACAGAAGCTTCCCTCGCGCACAAGTTTGCCGGGGGGGATGGGATAATGATATGGACCAGGCGTCGTTCAAAGAAACTTTGCCTTGCCGGGTAGAAGGCAGCGGCAAGCAGTGACAAGACCTTGCCGCGGAGAGATCAGCGACAAAGCTAAGTGCCAAAGTTTGAATAACCAAATTCTTTTTTATTTTCAAGGTTATTTTCCTTGAACGATACTACTCTTTGTATGGAAAACCTGTGCGCGACGGAACCTAAGCGTAATCGGTCGCGCCCTTACCTTGTTTCGAGTCCGCTCAACAACCTAAGTGGCCGCACTGAGCGCGACAAGGTTGCTTGCCGGCAGCGGCACCGCCAGCAGGCTGCTGGAGTCCCGCACCCAGCGCTCGCGGCGATGGTGCGCGCACCGGCAAGTTTCCTATAAGCGTAGGGCAAGTACACACAAAGAAAGAAATTGCTCAAGGGAGATGACATGCATTAACTTCAAAATATTGCATGTTATATTACAAGATAAGTTGCCGCGGCTTAAACAGATTGTTCTTTAACATGTCTAGCGGCGGCAAGGAGGGAGAAGAATGGGCTCTCTAATTGCGGTGCTCGCCTTCGACTCTCTGGATTTGGTCCACCCTCTCCACGATGGGCGCGACAAGGGCCTCTAGTGGCGCGGGGTCGTATCCCTTCGGCAAGCTTTTGAAGATGTTGCTAAAGTCGACGCCCGGGTTTCTGTATGCTATCTTCACCAACAACCTCCGGAGAACTCCCCGGCAAAGCCTGCGTGACTCGTCGGCCAGTTGAGCCTTGTGATTGACTTGGAGCTGTTGGAGTGCTTCTACTACTCCGTCGAAGAACTCGGCTAGCTTGACGCTAGTTTGCGTGTTCTTGTCGGTGGAGTACCCGAAGTCCGGCACCTTCAGGGCAGTCAGCTCCTTGTCGATGTCCTCGGCTGCGCTGGCAAGCCTGTCTGTGAAGATCCCCATGTTATCCCTGAACTTCTTGTGGGTTGCAATAGCGTCTTGAAGCAGACCCTTTTCCTTCTAGAGCTCTGCCGTTAGAAGCCCTTCGCGCTTTCTGGTGGTGTCGAGCGTCTCCTTCAGCGTGGTTAGTTTCAGCTTCAGGTCTGCTCTGGAGTCATTGGCGGCGGCAAGCAGATTGTTCTTCTTGGCTATGGTAACTTGCATCTCCGCCAAAGTGTGGGTCACCTTTGCCCTCTCACTTTCAAGCGTTGAGAGCTTGTCACCGTTTGCCTTGAGGGCGGCCTCTAGTCTTGCCACTTTCTCCTCCGTTTCCTTCCTGTTCACTTCTGCAGCAGCGACAGCGTTGGTGGTCTCCACCAACTTGCTGGCGTACTCTTGGGCCAAGGCTTCGATTTCCTTCTGGTGTTTTTGTGCCTGCCCCTGGGTCCGCTCTGCGACAAGTCTTGCCACCTCCTCGTCTTTCTGTCGGAGGGTTTCGGCAAGTTTCCTCTTGCGCTCGGCAAGTTCTTCTTCGTGGGCATCAAGGTCCACTTTCCGCTGGTTCAGATCACCGGCCCGAGCAGACAACTCCTTGGCGGTCTCCTCCTGTTTTTGTTCAATGTCTTGCTTCATCAGGAGGAGGGCCTGCCGTTCTTCGGCCAGCTGTGCCCGCTTGGCCTCTAACGCATTAAGAGATCGCGCGCGGACATCCGCCAAGATCTCCGCGTGCCTCAACATGTCAGCTTCGGCCTTCTCGATGAGCGCCTCCCTGGAAGCTAGCTTCTCCCGTCGGGCGCGATGAAGATTCAACAGCTTTTGAAGCAGTTGCTCCTCTTCAGACGTGCTGCTACTGCTGGCGCCTGGCGCATCCACAAGCTGGAGCCCGGCAGCGGCAAGGATCTCCTCGTCCACAACATCCTCCTCGGTTGGCGCTCTAGAGCCCACCGTCTAGGGGAGGCTGACGTAGACGTTCTCGCCGACCCGGGCGTATTTGCTTGGCGGAGGCAAGTTGGGCGCTGCCGCCTCGTCAGTGGTTGAAGGACCCGTGGTCGGAGTAGCGCCTGGCGCTCCTGTGGCCTCAGGGCCGTCAGTACGACCACCGGCTCCCTCGCCGGCCTCCTCAGCAGCCTTCTGGGCGGCCTCAGCTTCAGCAGCCTTGGCAGCTTCATCGGTGGGCGCCTTGGCGGTATTATCCTCGGCGGCCTTGCCGGCCTCTTCGGCAGCATTGGCAGTTTCTTCGTCGGCAAGCTTGTCGGCTGCCAGCTTGTCGGCCTTGGCAGCGGCGGCCTTGGCGGCCTCGTCGTCGACGGCCCCTGTGGTGTTCTCCTCGGCAGAAGAGTCAATGTTCATTGGCTCCACCGAGGAGGGCTCTGCCAACCCGAGAAGTAAGGCAAAAAGAGCTTCAGGAAGAAATTCAAGAAGACAAAAGAAAGAAAGCAGAAAGAGTTTTGCAGCAAGTGGGTTTACCCGAGTTGAGCTCAAGAGCGGTGGGCTCCCCTCCCCCGTCAACGTTTGCCATTGGGGTGGGGTCGCCAGCGCTGGTGCTTGGCACTTCGGCGCTTGCCGGCTCCTCTTCGTGGCTCGGCTCGCTAGTGGGAGCCCTTACCGGAGATCTTCTCCTTGGCGGTGTGGTCGAGGGGGGTGGTACTTCTGGAGCACCTTCAGATGGCTCCACTTGCTGCTCCTCTCCTACACGCCCAAAGATGTCAGTAACAAAATGCTTGTTCCTCAGCGACCGCCAGCGAAAGGTAGTTGAAATACTTACGCTGGGGGCTGCAACGAGGGCTGGGCTCCGAGCTGGTCGGGACGGTCTCAGACGCTCTCCCGGTGGTTGCCGTGGGCTCATCTTCGACGACCACCACGGTCTTGCTCGTCGAGACCTTAGCTCTCTTCCTTGTCCTCTCCGCCAAAGTTTCCTCCCTGCGGAAGCAAGGCCGGAGCGCGACAAGTGAGGACAGAAACAAAACCTTACAAAGATTGAGGGTCGCGGCAAGGGAACTTACTCTTCCTCGTCGTCCTCTTCGCTGAGAGCGGAAAAATCAAAGTCCGCCTCCGTGTGAGGAGGGGGAGGAGGGGGAGCTGGGCTCCTTGGCCGCTTGGCGGGGGTAGTAGCAGCGGTCTTTGATGACCCTGCTCTAGTTGCCGGGGCCGCGTGAGACACTCCCGCAGCACCAGCCCTTGCCGCGGTCGAGCGCGTCGAACGGCGCTCCGGCGGTTGTTGAACTTCTTGCCGCTCAACCACTTTGCCAAGCCTGCGAAGGCGTTTCCTCCTCAGAGGGGCTGGGGACTCTGACTGCGGTGGGCTTTCGGTGCCCTCCTCGGAAGAGGAGCCCTCATCCTCCGAGCTGCCTGACTGAACGCAGCGAGCGAGCTCGCCCTTCCCGGCAAGCATCCCCTGCTCGGCAAGGCTCTCCTTTTGTGCCTCGTCGAGCTCCGCCAAAGTATAACCAAAATCGCCAGCTTCCCTGGCGAGCCTGTCCTCCTCCACTCTTCGAGCAATGAACTCTATTTCTTGCTCAGTGGTGTTGCGGACGAGCCACTCTTCCACCCGGACCTGCTTTTCGACCGTGGAGTCAAAGAATCGCCGCACGTCTTCTTCGAGCGGCACGTCCCAAGTTGCTTCAACGTTGTGCGCATTGCAGAGCGGCATCATAGCGATGATTGCACTCAATGCGGAGTTGTTGCAAAGGGGCACGATGTGCTTCGGCAGCGTGAACGCCTTGTCGCGCTTTTCTGGATCTGTCTCTTGCTTGAACAGTTCTCGCATGAAAAAGTCGTGCTGCAGAACTGTGAAGTTGTTGATCAGTCCAGGGCGCAGCCGCATGATATCGGCTGGGTTCTTCCAATCAGAGGCCGGCCTTCCTCTCTGCTGCAGAGGAGCAATGCGGCGGCGGAGGAAGTCTGCGCCAACCATCCCTATGGTGAGCCCGGCCTCCCTGAGCCGTATGATCCTGGCAGTGGCAATCTCCAGCTTTTTGTCCTGGGGATCCAGATCGCTCCAGTCTGTGCCACGTGCTGCTGGGGTCTTGCGAAGCTCACAGTATGGTGGCGGCTCGTCGTCAATGATCCAACACCATTCAGACCGGATTTCTCCCCATCTTGGGCGGAGATCCCCCTTCAGATAATGCTTTTTGGCGCCCAATCTTGAAACGAACGAGACGCCAACAGTGAGAGGCTCCCCCTTTTCAGCACGGGGAGTGAAGTAATGCCTGAACAGCGCGGTGTTGGGTGCGACGCCGACGAAGTTCTCGCACAGATGCGCAAATATTGCCATGGTGGATACGGCATTCGGTGTGAGATCCAGCAGACGGAGGTTGAAGGTGTACATGACGTCGCTGAAGAAATCCGAGTACGGTGGGCAGAGCCCGCACCAAAAGTAGCAAGCGAAGAAGGGGTACTTGCTCACTTCGCTCTCGTCGGTGGCTGGGCGAACGCGGGTGGCCGGATGCGCCTTGGTCCTCGCGGCCCACATGCCTTGGAACTTGGCCTTCAGATCCGCCCCCGTGAGCGTCGGAGCGAAGAGCGCGTACTTCTGCCTCTTCATCTGCGCCTGGGTCTCCGTCCTTGAGGACTTCCCCGTCTTCCCCTTTTCTCCTTTGGGAGGCATGGCGAAGGCGGAGCTGAGGACCGAGGGAGATGCGGACGCGCGCGGTGGCAGAGGATTGGGAAACCGCTTTTGTTTTAGAGCGGAGGAAGAAGAAGGCGGAGATTTGGAGATCGAGAATGGTGAGAGGGGTGTGCGAGTGCTTCTGCAGGTCCCTCCTTTTATGGGGAAAGATGCGGAACCATCCGCCCCTTCGTCATTCGAGATGGCTGCGCACGCTTCCCACGCTCCGCGTTCAACGCGTGACGTGTGGGAGAGCGTGCAATTAAACAGCATAGGGACGTTTCGGCTTATCCTAGCCACGCGTGCCCGTGCACTGTTTGGGCCTGGCCCAACAACGCCCGGCACATTGTGTGGCCCAGGCCCGGGGGCTCCTGTAGGTGTACTAGAATAGGGGTACCCTAGTACCCCGTACTTGTGCACGGGCAGTAGTAGCATCCCGCGGCCAGGCTTGCGGGAGGACAGCCAGAGAGAAGCTCAAGATTATTAAGCCATTCAAGGACAAAGTATACAAAGCAAGAGTTAAGGCCCCGGCAAGAGGAGCTTGCCGGGAGGGACAGCTGAGGCCCAGCATGGGCATTGCTGAAGCAGAGTACTTGCCGCGGCAAGGTACTTGCCCCGGCAAGTCATTGGCTGCGGCAAGGTATTGGCTGAGGCAAGATAGCGGCTGCGGCAAGGTACTTGCCCCGGCAAGTTACCTTGCACGGCAAACTATGGGTTGCGCCAAGCTGTCTGGTGCGGCAAGGTCTTGCCGCGGCAAGCGTTACTGTACCACTGTGCTACTGTGCTGCTCCGGTGCCTCTGCCAGCGTGGCGCTCTGGGTCCTTCCAAGCGTGCGTGGCAGGGCACTGTGTAGACGGCGGTGCATTGTAGATAGCGGTGCAGCAGCAGGTGGGATAGGCTTTTCCCACGTCCACGACGTCCGGGTACATGTATGTGGACAGCAAAGGCATGGGCATTTAATGCCCTTGTCCCCTGCCGTCAGTGGTAGGTAGGACATGTCATCCTGGTAATAGTGGCCTTACTGTAGCAACTTTCCACCTCTACCTTTACTGTTTGCCACCTGTTGGTGACCCCTTTGTGCGTATAAAAGGAGGCCCATAGGCAACGTGAAAGGGGGGAGGAACTAGAAAAGGGAGAACTCCAGTATTGTACGCAGCTACTCGGTACTGTAGCGCTCCTGGAGCTAGAACAATCATACAGATAATAAACCAAAAAAAGCAGGAGTAGGGTTTTACGCATCCGTGCGGCCCGAACCTGGGTAAATCTCTCTCGTGCACTGTCGTGTTCTTCGCTAGATTTGCTCTTCGTGCGACCGTCTCTCCCTGCCGAACGTAAATGGGTCCTTCCCTGGGTCCCATAGGTGATCGCGGATTCGTCCCCGACAGCTGGCGAGTCCTGCGTCGCATTTTCCCCTCTCTCCCTATAGCTTATCTCGTCTACCTCTCCCACAATCGCCAATGGCATCGGTCCGTCGTCGTCGCTCAGCCACTCCGCCATCATCAGAGGACAGCTCCAGCTGGGAGGCTACACCGCGGCGGCGGCGCAGTCCCCGGCGTAGTGTAGTGCACATGGCGTCCCTGTTGGGTGTTCGCAGAACACCCACCACACGCTCCGCCGCCGCTGCCCGTTGGCAGCTGTTGCCAGTCGTCGTTGCCGCACCCCACCGTCTGCTGCCGTGGCCGCGACACCACCGTCGAAAGCCAGGGCCATCGCCCGCTCCACCGCCGCGGCCCGAAGGCGGGAGGTGGCCGTCGTGGCCACCACCCCATTGCCGGCCACCGTGGCCATCACCCGCTCCACCACCACGGCCCGAAGGCGGGAGGTGGTGGTCATGGCCGCCACCCCATTGTCGGCCGCTAGCCCACCGTTGATCGCCGGGGTCATCACCCGCTCCGCCACCGTCGCCCGAAGACGGGAGGCGGAGGTGGAGGCCCGCACGTGCGTCAGTGACCTTGCGCGCTACATCGAGTTCCTACGGGAGGAGGAGAAGCGCCTCGTCGAGCACGCAAAGAGCCTTACCGCCGCCGTGGCCGCAGCACACGCCGACGCAGAGGCGAGGAATCAGGAGATCTACGAGGAGTCCCGTGGCTTCGAGAGGGGTCGTCTGGAGCGACAGAGGGTGTTTGATGACCCACAAGTATAGGGGATCAATCGTAGTCCTTTCGATAAGTAAGAGTGTCGAACCCAACGAGGAGCAGAAGGAAATGACAATCGGTTTTCAGCAAGGTAATGTCTGTAAGCACTGAAATTATAAGTAAGGAGTAGTTTGGTAACAAGATAATCTGTAACGAGCACATAACAGTAATGGTAACAAAAGTGCAGCAAGGTAGCCCAATCCTTTTGAGGCAAAGGACAGGGCAAAACGATCTCTTATGATAAGCAAAGCGTTCTTGAGGGTACACGGGAATTTCATCTAGTCACTTTCATCATGTTGGTTTGATTTGTATTCGCTACTTTGATAATTTGATATGTGGGTGGACCGGTGCTTAGGTGCTGTTCTTACTTGAACAAACCTTCTACTTATGATTAACCCCCTCGCAAGCATCCGCAACTACGAGAAAAGTATTAAGAATAAATCTAACCATAGCATTACACTTTTGGATCCAAATCAGTCCCTTACGGAATAACGCATAAACTAGGGTTTAAGCTTCTGTCACTCTCGCAACCCATCATCTAATAACTACTCCACAATGCATTCCCTTAGGCCCTAATAAGGTGAAGTGCCATGTAGTCGATGTTCACATGACACCACTAAGGGAATCACAACATACATATCATCAAAATATCGAACACATATCAAGTTCACATGATTACTTGCAACAAGATTTCTCCCGTGACCTCAAGAACAAAAGTAACTACTCACTAATGATAATCATGCTCAAGATCAGAGGGGTATTAAATAGCATAATGGATCTGAACATATAATATTCCACCAAATAAACCATATAGTAATCAACTACAAGATGTAATCAACACTACTAGTCACCCTCAAGTACCAATCTATAGTTCCGGTACAAAGATTGAACACAAGAGATGAACTAGGGTTTGAGAGGAGATGGTGCTATTGAAGATGTTGATGGAGATTGCCCTCCCCAAGATGGGAGAGTTGTTGGTGATGATGATGACGATGATTTCCCCCTCCGGGAGGGAAGTTCCCCCGGCGGAATCGCTCCGCCGGAGGGCAAAAGTGCTCCTGTCCAAGTTCCGCCTCGAGACGGCGGCGCTTCGTCCCGAAAGTCCTCCCCTTATTTTTTCTAGGTCAAAATGACTTATATACCAGAAGAGGGGCACCGGAGGTGGGTCGTGGAGGGCACAACCCACCAGGGCGCGCCTGAGCTCCCTGGCACGCCCAGGTGGGTTGTGCCCACCTGGTGGGCCCCCTCTGGTAGTTATTTGCTCCAATAATTCTTATTTATTCCATAAAAATTCCTCATGAAATTTCAGCTCATTTGGAGTTGTGCAGAATAGGTAGCCTGACGTAGCTTTTTCAGGTCCAGATTTCCAGCTGCCGGAATTCTCCCTCTTTGTGCGAACCTTGCATATTATGAGAGAAAAGGCATTAGAATTACTCCAAAAAGCATTATTATGCATAAAAGCATCATAAATAACAGTAGGAAAACATGATGCAAAATGGACGTATCAACTCCCCCAAGCTTAGACCTCGCTTGTCCTCAAGCGAAAACCGAAATTGAAAAACATGTCCACATGCTTAGAGAGAGAGGTGTCGATAAAAACAAAATATGGACATAGAAGCATCATGTATATTATTATAACAGCAACAAACTTTAACATAGAACTTTATCACATAACTTTTATCATAAACTTCTCATGAATAAGTAACAATTCATCACAACATCGAAGTATAAAGCATAAACTCTATTGAAAACCAACAAACTTTGTTCTCAGTCAACTTTGCAACTACAATTCATCATCTTTTCAGGAAGGGTCACGTATCGGAGCCTTTTTGGCAAGTCCACATACTCAACCATCATATAGTCTTCTATGATTGCTAACACTCACCACATACACATGAGCAAAACGTTTCAACCGGACACATAGAAAGATAGGGGCTTATAGATTCGCCTCCCAACATACTCACCTCGAGGGTGATGTCAACAATAATAACTCATGCTACTCATATCCAACTGGATATATGTGCCTAGATCTTTCCTCACCACATGATGCTTGCCAAAGGAGAAAATAAAAAGGAATAGAGAGAAGAACTTTGACTCTTGCATAAAAGTAAATACATAAAAGTAAAAGATAGGCCCTTCGCAGAGGGAAGCAGAGGTTGCCATGCACTTATTTATTTGTATGCTCAATCTCTTAGTGCAAAAGAACGTCACGTTATATTGCCCCTTGTGATAGCAACCTTTATTATGCAGTATGTCGCTTTTATTCTTTTCCATCACAATTTCGTACAACGCTCAATTTTCTCTTACACTAAATGATCCAACACTTTTAGAAGCAATTTTTATTACCCTATTTGCAACGATGACAACGTACTTGAAGGATCTTACTCAATCCATAGGTAGGTATGGTGGACTCTCAAAATAAGATTTGGGTTTAAAGGTTTTTGGATGCACAAGTAGTATCTCTACTTAGTGCAGAATTTTTGGCTAGAAAATATGGGGGCAAGCACCACATGTTAAAGGATCTACGACAATATAACTTCTATGTGAATATGAACAAACATAAATCATTACATTGTCTTCCTTGTCCAACGTCAACAATTTTGGCATATAATATTTTGATGGGGGCTCACAATCACAAAAGATGTCCAGGATAGTGTATTTGCATGTGAATCTTCTCTTCCCTTATTAATTCTTTCATGAATTGCATCATTGACCAATGCTATGTTTGTTAATCTCCAATAAAATTTTCTACTTATACTCTTCCTTATGTGATGTCATTACTTACCATAAAATTAGCACATGATCTTTTTCATTTATTTCCTTTCTTTTTATTGAACATGAAAGTAAAGAAAACAAAACTCAAACTAAACTTTAGTATATATATCTTGCACACGATTACAGAGATAGATCACTAAGCAAACACTCAAAAAGATAGGATCGAACTAAACTTTTATTCATCTAAAGCAAAAGATAACTATGGATCGAACTAAGATAAGTAAAGACAAAAGATAGTGGAGGTGATACGATACCGGGGCACCTCCCCCAAGCTTGGCACAAGCCAAGGGGAATGCCCATACCTGATTACTCAATTTTCCTTTGTTGATGAATGAGTTGGTGGTGATGAAGTAGTGGCCCTCTCCAACAGCTTCTCCAATCTACGGATGATTCTCCGGAGGGCAATGATGTGCTCTTGTAATATAATATTTTCACGGGTGAGATATTTATTTTGCACACGAACCGTTTCGATGATCCGAAAGGCTTCAATCTCAGTGGGGGTAAGATGATCATAGTAAGGTTTAAGGATATCTTCTTCTTCCTCCTCGGCAGGCAAAGCTTGCTCGACCACCGGCGCTTGATCTCTGGTGGCCTCCTTGCTCTTGTCCCCTTTGATGACTTCTTCAGGCTCTTCTATCTTCAACTTGATCTTCATCAACCAAGCATCCTCTTCCACGTTGTTGGAGGAGGAAGAAGACATGATGCCTGGCTTAACAGATCTGACCGGAAACAGCAAGAAAAGAAAATAGAAGATTTCTCCGTGATACGGTGGTCAATAGGTTTGGGGGGTATATAAAGATTTTTTATCTTGGGAAAGAAGTAAACGGAAGAAAAGCGGAGTCCGGAAGGTACCTGAGGTGGGCACAACCCACCAGGGTGGCCAGGCGTGCCCTGGTATCTTGTGCCCACCAGGGGTGCCTTCCTGGTTGTTTCTTATTTTCCTAATTTTTGTTATATTCCAAAACAGACAGAAAATATTTTTGCGGATTTTTCGGAGTCCGTTTACTTACCGTATCACGTACCTCCTTTTTTTCACAATTTTGGAGTGTTCCGGAAGGTTTCCTTTATGTGTTCTTTCGGTGCCATGGTTTGGATAATGTTGCTTTCAATTTTAATGGGCGTACCTGAGATATAATGTTTTATTCGTTACCCATTAACAACCTTCGGGTTAGTACCTTCAGCATTATTTATCTTGATGGCTCCGGATCGATAAACCTCCTCGATAACATAAGGTCCTTCCCATTTGGAGAGGAGTTTTCCTGCAAAGAATCTGAAATGAGAGTTGTACAAAAGAACATATTCTCCAACTTTGAAATCACACTTTTGGATTCTTTTGTCATGCCATCTTTTAACTTTTTCTTTAAATAACTTGGCATTTTCATAGGCTTGGGTTCTCCATTCATCTAGTGAGCTAATATCAAATAACCTCTTTTCACCGGCAAGTTTGAAATCATAGTTGAGTTCTTTAATTGCCCAATATGCTTTATGTTCTAACTCAAGAAGCAAATGACAAGCTTTTCCATAAACCATTTTATACGGAGACATACCCATAGGATTTTTATATGTTGTTCTATAAGCCCAAAGTGCATCATTTAACTTCTTAGACCAATTCTTTCGGGACCTATTGACAGTTTTTTGTAATATTAATTTTATTTCTCTATTGCTAAGTTCAACTTGACCACTAGACTGAGGGTGATAAGGTGATGCAATTCTATGGTTAACATCATATTTAGCAAGCATTTTACGGAAAGCACCATGAATAAAATGTGAACCACCATTAGTCATTAAATATCTAGGAACTCCAAACCTTGGGAAAATGACTTCCTTAAGCATTTTAATAGAGGTGTTGTGATCAGCACTACTAGTTGGAATAGCTTCTACCCACTTAGTAACATAATCAACAGCAACCAAAATATGTGTATACCCATTAGAGGAAGGAAAAGGTCCCATGTGATCAAATCCCCAAACATCAAATGGTTCAACAGCAAGAGAATAATTCATAGGCATTTCCTGACGCTTACCAATATTACCAATTCTTTGACATTCATCACAAGATAAAACAAACTTACGGGCATCCTTGAAGAGAGTAGGCCAATAAAAACCAGATTGCAATACCTTGTGAGCAGTTCTATCTCCCGCATGATGTCCTCCATAAGCTTCGGAGTGACATTTTTGTAGGATTTGTCCCTGTTCATGCTCAGGTACACAACATCTAATAATACCATCTACTCCTTCTTTATAAAGATGTGGGTCATCCCAAAAGTAATGTCTTAAATCATAGAAGAATTTTTTCTTTTGTTGGTATGTGAAGCTAGGTGGTATATATTTAGCAACAATATAATTGGCATAGTCAGCATACCAAGGAGTGTTATGAGAAACATTTATTGCAGCTAATTGTTCATCAGGAAAACTATCATTAATAGGTTGTGGGTCATCAAGAATATTTTCTAACCTAGACAAGTTATCAGCCACGGGGTTCTCAGCTCCCTTTCTATCAGTGATATGTAAATAAAATTCTTGTAGCAAAAGAACCCACCTAATGAGTCTAGGTTTAGCATCCTTCTTTTCCATAAGATATTTTATAGCCGCATGATCGGTGTGAACGGTCACTTTAGAATCAACAATGTAAGATCTAAATTTATCACAAGCAAACACAACTGCTAAAAATTCTTTTTCAGTAGTAGCATAATTTCGTTGAGCACTGTCCAGAGTTTTATTAGCATAATGAATAACATTTATTTTCTTACCGACTCTTTGTCCTAGAACAGCACCAACAGCATAATCACTAGCATCACACATAATTTCAAAAGGCAAGTTCCAATCAGGTGGTTGAATAATAGGTGCAGAAATCAAGGCTTTCTTAAGTTTTTCAAAGGCTTCTACACAATCATCATAAAAAACAAATGGAATATCCTTTTGTAAATGATTTGTAAGAGGCCTAGAAATTTTAGAGAAGTCTTTAATAAACCTCCTATAGAAACCAGCATGACCGAGGAAACTACGAATACCTTTGATATCTTTAGGGCATGGCATTTTCTCAATTGCATCAACTTTAGCTTTATCCACCTCAATACCTCGTTCAGAAATTTTATGTCCCAAGACAATACCTTCATTAACCATAAAGTGGCACTTCTCCCAATTCAAGACGAGATTAGTTTGCTCACATCTCTGCAAAACTCGATCAAGGTTGCTCAAGCAATTATCAAAAGAAGTTCCGTAAACGGAAAAATCATCCATGAAAACCTCAACAATCTTTTCACAAAAGTCAGAGAATATAGTAGTCATACATCTTTGAAAGGTAGCAAGTGCATTGCATAAACCAAAAGGCATACGTCTATAAGCATAAGTTCCAAAAGGGCAAGTAAAGGTGGTTTTCTCTTGATCAGGTTGTGAGACAGGTATTTGAGAAAAACCAAAATATCCATCAAGAAAGCAAAAATGTGTGTGCTTTGATAGTCTTTCTAACATTTGATCAATAAAAGGCAGAGGGTAATGATCTTTTCTAGTAGCTTTATTTAGTTTTCTAAAATCAATTACCATTCTGTAGCCAGTGACAATTCTTTGTGGAATAAGTTCATTCTTATCATTAGGAACAACGGTAATACCTCCCTTTTTAGGGACACAATGAACGGGACTTACCCATCTACTATCAGCTATGGGATAGATTATACCTGCTTCCAGAAGCTTCAGTATTTCTATTCTTACCACTTCTTTCATTTTAGGATTTAAACGTCGTTGGTGATCAACAACGGGTTTAGCATCAGGCTCCATATTAATTTTATGCTGACAGAGAGTGGGACTAATGCCCTTTAAATCATCAAGAGTATATCCAATGGCAGCTCGGTGCTTCTTCAGAACCTTCAATAATCTTTCTTCTTCATGTTCTGAAAGGTTAGCACTAATAATAACAGGATAAGTCTTTTTCTCATCAAGATAAGCATATTTCAAAGTGTCTGGCAATTGTTTTAATTCAAACACAGGATCACCTTTAGGTGGAGGAGGACCTCCTAGAGTTTCAATAGGCAAATTGTGTTTAAGCAGAGGACATTGTTCAAAGAAAATCTTATCTATTTCATTTCTTTCATGTAGATGCATATCATTTTCGTGGTCTAGCAAATATTGTTCTAGTGGATCAGTAGGAGGCACAACAATAGAAGCAAGAATAATTATTTCATCCTTACTAGACAACTCTTTATTATGATGTTTTCTACTGAACTTGGAAAAATTAAACTCATGAGACTCATCACCAAAACTAACACCGACAGTTTGCTTCTCGCAATCTATTTTAGCATTAACGGTGTTCAAGAAAGGTCAACCAAAGATAATGGGACAAAAGTCATCTTGTGGGGAACCAAGAACAAGAAAATCAGTAGGGTATTTTATTTTCCCACACAAGACCTCAACATCTCTAACAATCCCAAGTGGTGTGATGGTATCCCTATTAGCAAGTTTAATAGTAACATCTATGTCTTCTATTTCAGCGGGTGCTATATCATTCATAATTTCTTGATATAAGGTAAAAGGAATGGCACTCACGCTAGCACCTATGTCACATAAACCATGATAACAGTGATCTCCTATTTTAACTGAGACAACATGCATGCCAACAATGGGTCTATGTTTATCTTTTTCATCGGGTTTGGCAATTCTAGCAGCTTCATCATAGAAGTAAATAACATGCCCATCTATATTTTCAACCAAGAGATCTTTAACCATAGCAATACTAGGTTCTACTTTGATTTGTTTAGCAGGTTTGGAAGTTCTAATATAACTTTTGTTGACCACAGTTGAGACTTTAGCATGTTCCTTCATCCTAACAGGGAAAGGTGGTTTTTCAATATAAGCAGTAGGCACATCTGGATCAACATTGTAAATAATAGTTTCATCTTTAGCTATTACTGGTTCTTTAATTTCTTCTTTGATAGGTGGGTGATATTTAAACCACTTCTCCTTAGGGAGGTCAACATGAGTAGCAAATGATTCACAAAAGGAGGCTACTATCTCAGAGTCAAGTCCATATTTAGTGCTAAACTTTTGAAAAGCATCGGTATTCATAAAAGATTTAAGACAATCATACTTGAGCTTAATACCTGAGTCTTTACCTTCGTCGAGTTCCCAATCTTCAGAGTTACATTTAATTATTTCTAAAAGATCCCACCGGAAGTCAATAGTCTTCTTCAGAAAGGAACCAGTACAAGAAGTATCAAGCATGGATCGATCACCATGAGAAAGCCGAGCATAAAATTTTTGAATAATAATTTCTCTTGGGAGCTCATGATTTGGGCATGAATATAACATTGACTTAAGCCTCCCCCAAGCTAGAGCGATACTTTCTCCTTCATGAGGCCAAAAATTATATATATAATTCCGATCACGATGAACTAGATGCATAGGATATTTTTTTTGGTGAAATTCCAATTTCAATTGATTCCAATTCCAAGATCCAATATCATGGCATAGCCTATACCATGCCAATGCTTTTCCCTTCAAAGATAATGGGAAAACCTTCTTCTTAGCTTCATCTCCGGGTAAACCTGCAAGCTTAAATAATCCACAAATTTCATCCACATATATCAAGTGCATATCCGGATGTTCGGTTCCATCTCCTGCATAAGGATTAGCTAGCAGTTGTTCTATCATACCCGAAGGAATTTCATAACCAATATTTTCAGTAGGTGCAGTAGGTTGAGGGGTAACTAATTGTGGTTCCGATCGAGGTGAAGATACCCCGAACAAACCCCTCAAAGGATTGTTCTCCATAGTAACAAGTGACAATAAATTTCAGCACGTAGTACTAATTTTTCCTTACCGATTTCCACTTACCAAGAACGCTTCTGTAACACCCCATGTCATTAGCCACAGTAATCACTTTTGATAATGACAAGTCAGCATGTTTAATAGTGCATAATCATCATTAGCATCATATTGCATTTCAACTCCTAAGACAAAATTCAATATTTAAATGAAAGTGGAAAATAAAAGTTATCCAACATAGAAACTAAAATGTTCAATAAATAACAAATATTCCAGAGACTATTCTGAAATTGTAACCAACAATTAATAAATTAATTAGGTGACACTAACATTACCAAAACAACAAGGATTAATGCATTTTATTTATTATAAAAATTGTGTGAACTCCAATTGCCTCCAATCCAATTTTTGGTAGTAGCAGATAATGTCTAGTAATTAATGGAACAATTGCCATGTTTTACAAAAATTGTATTGTGGCCTAACTAATTACAAAACAGGAGATAGGAATAAATAAAAAGAAAAAAAGACAAAAGAAAACAAGACAGAAAAATAAAAAGAGAAACCCCCCTGGCCTAACTGGGCCACAGCCCAGCCGGCCCACCCGCGCCCCCTGGCCTATATGGCATGCCCCTCCCCGCACCGAAACCCTAATCCCCACTCACCCCCTCGCTCACTCCCTCTCCCCCACCCCGCAATCCAGATCGGGGCACCGACGCCCTCGCCGCTCGATGCCGGAGCCACCTCGCCGGACTGCCTTCCCGTCTCCGACGTCGTCGTCCTCCCCACGCCCCCACTGCCCCGTGCCCTACAACCCCTCGTGAGGCCCCCATTCTTCTCTGCATCGTCCCCGCCGTCGCCGCTCACCGCGCAGCTCGCGCGCGCGCGCCCGCTCGTGCCTCCGCCCCTGCCGCGCTCACCGCGCCCCGCTACCGCCGCCCGCGCGCGCTCGTTGGCCGTGCTCCGCCCCTGCCCGCGCTCCGGCCATCCCGCGCGCGCCGCCGCTCGCAGCTGCCGCTCGCGCGCTGCCCCGCCTCGCCTCACCGTGCCCGCTGCGCCGCGCCGCCTCTCGCTGCCGCTCCGGCCACCCCGCGCCGCTGCGTGGCCGCGACCCCGCGCCCGCGGCCCCCTTCGCCTGCACGCTCCGGCGCCCGCTCGCCCCTGGCTGCGTCCGCACACCCGCGCCCGCTGTGGCCCTCGTGCCACCGACAGGTGGGGCCCAGTGCCCCTGAGCCACTGACCGAACGGGCCCACGGCTCAGTAACGATTTAAAAAAGAAATAAAAAAATGAATTAGTAAAATTAATAATTAATTAATTAGTTATCAAATTAATTAAGTTAATTAACTCTGATTAGCCTAATCTAATTAAGTAGTTAGTTAATTAAACAGTAGTTAATTAGCTAAACCCTAATTAGAATAAACAGTCTATGACAGGTGGACCCCACATGTCAGGATGACTGCTGACGTCATGCTGACGTCATGATGATGTCAGCATACACTGTTTCGGATAATGTTTAATTTAAATAAATAATTAAATTCTAGAAATTAATTAAAACTTTAGAAAATCATATTAAATAATCCGTAACTCCGATGAAAATACTTTATACATGAAACTTGCTCATAATTCCGATACGAACCCGAATACGCCCTCCGTATTCCTGTCAGATGCCTCTAGCTATAAGAACATTGAACTTTTAGACCGATTTCGATAAATAAATAGTGCCCAACTTTAATTAAATAAATCCGAATAAATTCCTAAATTAACTAAATCATTTAGTTAGGCAGTAGAACACCCCGGCATATCATTTAGACATGTCATGCATATTGTTTGCGTTTTTGCCATGGATTTATTATTTCTCTCCCCCTCCTTCTCTCTCGATAGACGCCGAGACCGACGACGCTGCACCTGGGTACGACTACACTACCGACGATCAGCCCGTTGACGACCCCTCTCTCTTGCCAGAGCAACCAGGCAAGCCCCCCCCCCCCCCCTTGAGCATCCAGATATCGCCCATTCTATTCTCCTGCTTGCATTAGATTTTGCTACTGTTAATGTATGCTCCTATTCTGATGCATAGCCTGCTTTTGTAACCTGTTCATTGTTACCTTACCTGCCTATGATAAACTGTTTAATATAGGTTGGTAGTGAACCATCAGTGACCCCCACCACCTTACCCTTGTTGCCCCTGCTTGATCATCGACGACTCGATCAACATGATCATCGACCAGAGACCGACACCTCACTTCACACCCCCTTAGTTATACGACTCTGCATAGTTACTATCGAGTGCCGAGGGTGATACCTCGTAACGCACTCCCGATGAATACTCTGAAGTGTAGCTGTTCGGTCGTGGTCATCGAGGGTGATTCCTCCTTCTCCATTTCCGATACGACTCTGTCGTGCAACCCTCAGTGTGAACCTCGAGGGTGATGCCTCATACGTTCACCCTGATGATTTCATCGAGTGAAATCCGCCGAGGGTGATTCCTCGGGTTTCCCCCTGGATGTTATGACCACACGGTTACTTTGACCTTTGTTACAGGCGGGTCCACCCTGGTGGGTACCCGCAGGGGATCTATGATGTCGAGTGTGCCGGAAGGGCACTCGAGTGTGATATTGTGGCGGAGCATCAGAGACTTTGATTGTCTCCGCGTGATACTAATTGAGCCTATTGGATTTGGGTTTGTGATCTGAGTGGGTCGACATGCCCTATACGCACTACCACCATGCGGGATAATGGTTATGGGGCCCTCTGCGAAGTACGTTTCTCCCGAAATCTCGTCAGACGTCATGATTCACCGTGCGGGCTGATCGCCGGGACTGGGCTGGATACTTTACTGACGAGTTCAGTGTCGCGCCTGCACCCCGGCCAGCCACGCAACGCGCAGGGTGCCCAGGGCGATGGCCCAAGACCTCTGGGTGCATAGGTTAGTCCGGCGTGCTGACCTCTCTGCCGAGCCTAGGTAGGGCGCTGCTTCGTGTTGATCTTCCGAGGACGGGCATTACCCAACAAGTGTGTCCGGCCAGAGTTGATCGAGCGTGTTGGGTAACAGTAGTGCACCACTGCAGGGATGAATGATCTATCGATAGCCGGTCCTACGGTAAAGGATGCTCAGTTTGTGTATCCCGATCTACTACTTGAACTGGATACTTGTTACTTAATTGAAGCTTCGGGATCACTTTCTCGCTGGGAGTCGAGGAAGGATCTCTAGGCTTTGCTTCAACATGTTTGCTAAATAAAATGCTATTCTACTCTCTTCTACTGCTGCAAGATGATGGCCTCGTGAAGATGTTTGAAGATGCTAGTCTTCGATAGGACTAGGCCTTCTCTCTATTCTGGCATTTCTGCAGCCCAGTCCATATATACAGCCTTTCTCCATTGATAATGTTGCATATGTAGTATAGATCCTTGCTTGCTGAGTACTTCGGATGAGTACTCACGGTTGCTTTACTTTCTCTTTTCCCCATATCCCACTTTGATGATACATCAGACGATGGAGCCCCGGAGCCAGATGCCACCTCAGGAGCTTATTACCAGGAGGGTCCTGAGGGCACGTATTACTGGATCGAGCCAGCCGACCAGGAGTAGGATCGGAGGTTCCTAGGCAGGAGGCCTTCGCCTTTCGATCTAGAGTCGTTGTTTGTGCTAGCCTTCTTAAGGCAAAACTTGTCTAACTATGTCTGTACTCAGATGATATTTGAATGACTGACTATGTATTCGGATCTTCGTGATCCCTGGTCTGTAATATTGTGGATCTCCATTTAAATTGTGTTAGAGTTGTGTTGTGATATCTTCCCGTGAGTCCCTGTGCTTGATCGTGCATGTTTGCGTGTATGATTAGTGCACGATTGAGTCGGGGGCGCCACAAGTTGGTATCAGAGCCGACTGCCTGTAGGAAGCCCCCTTCCAATTCCTTGGCCGAAGTTGAGTCTAGAAACCAAAAAACTAATTTACTAACTTGGCTGTGTGGCTTACGGGCCCACGTCGCCAACTGGGTGGTATTAGGATCTTTTATTCCTCGTCTATACTCTGGGACTCTGATCTCTCTTCTATTCGTGTTAAATAAATTTTACTAACGTCGACACTTAGGATGTCGTAAATCCCATCTACCCGGAGAGCTGGATATCTGTGCGATTTCCCTGTCATTGATCTGATTAGTCTGATAATCATTTTCCTTTCCATTGTTTTGTTTAACCTTTCTCTCCGAGTTGTGTTAAACTTCTCATTGTCGTTTGACAACCCTGAATTTCCTCTGTTTCAGATGGATCGTTTGTTTCCACCACGTCCTACGACACAGCTTGTGCTTCGCACTTGGGCTCGTGATGCCCCTGGGTTTCCAGCTGTCCTGATCGCTCTCATGACCAGACTTGGCTACCGTTGGTACCCTGAGTACATGTTTTACGAGGATTACCGCGAGTTCAACCAGGAGCAGTACCATGCTGATGTTCGTATCTATGATCAGCAAAATGACTCGGACACCGAGCTACACCTTTACCACGGTATCGGCGTGACGATTGAGATGGCAGTCCATGATGCCGCCTACTCTGCTGTCGCACGTCTCCGAGGACAGTTCAGCGATATCTTGGATGACTCTGAGTTCCGATACATTTCGTATGCCCCTGCTGGAGATGCTACTGGATACTACACAACTATCTGTGCCCCGTACGAGCCTCGTCGCTATGACCCGCGCGTTCTGATTCAGTGCACTCAGGCTCTGGATCGCACTGTTCAGGCTCTTGCCGTCGAGTTGGTTGCCACTCGAGCACGTCTCTACGATGCTATGACGCAGTTGCTACCCGCTGTTCGCGCAGGGATACATCCGGAGCACATCCTTTACCCGTGCAGGACTCAGATGTATGCTGGTATTGATTGGCCTGCTGTTGGAGGTCATACACCTGCACGTGGACCTCTTCTTACAGCTCGAGACCGGATTCTGCATCAGAGTGCACATGGAGCGCAGGATCCTTCCGCGACGAACATTCGTCGTCCGCACTTGCAGTTACCCCGTTTCAGTGGTTTTCTCCGACGTTGATGTAGCCTTTGCTATGTCTCGTTGTGTACTTCCTTACCGCGTGCCTGCGCGCCGCCTAGTATGTCTAGCTTTTGAATTTGCGCCGTTATGATGTCCGCATGTACCCGACTCTGTGTATGGATCTGTATGTCTTAATTGACTACTGTTATGTATCTGTTTCACTACTTAAATTGTTGACGAGTTACATCATGCTTGTCACTAAACGCTCGCAATTGCTTTTACTAAACTACCCCCTGTTGATACTTAGCAGGATGGTTAGACCAGGTGGTCGTGGTCGTGGTACCCCTGAACTCCCACCATCGCCAGACTATATGGCAGCTATGATGCAACAGTTTGAGCTTAACCGCCAGTTCATGACTGGAATTATGGCTCAGTTTCCGCATCAGAACAACCAGAACCAGAACCCAGCTTCAATAACTTTGACAGAGTTTATGCGACTTAACCCAACTCAGTTCCGCAACTCTGACAAGCCACTGGATGCTGATGACTGGCTTCGCGACATCACTCACGAGATGGAGTCAGCTAATGTCGCCCCTGCCAACTTCGTCAACTTCGCGGCCTTTTTCTTAAAGGGCCCCGCCGCTCAATGGTGGGACACACACAAGCGTACACTGCCTGTTGGAACAGTCATCACCTGGTATGAGTTCCAGGCTGCTTTCCGTACACGTTACATCCCTCAGGCAATTATAGAACGCATGAAGACCCAGTTCCGCAACCTCACTCAAGGCAACAAGACTGTCGAAGCTTATCAGCGGGAATTTCTTGATCTCTCCCGCTATGCTGAAGAAGACATCGCCACAGATGCCCGTAGACAAGAGAAGTTCCGTAATGGACTCCACCCAGACCTCAAGCTTGCACTTGCTGCTCAAGACTTCAACGACTTTTCAACTCTAATGAACAAGGCTATTCTTGTTGAGACCGCTCAGATGGAACACAAGGACTCGCAGAAGCGCTATCGTGATGCTTGCTCAACTTCAGGCTCAGCACAGAAGCGTCGGGTCTGGATTCCCAACAATGCGTTCTGTCCAAATACCTCTGCGCCAAAGAACAACTATGCTGCACCACGTCTGCCTCCTCCACCGCCGAGGCAGCCAAAGGCTCAAGCTATTCAAAACAATGCTCCTCTTCGTCCTGAAGATGGTCTGTGCTTCAAGTGCCGCAAACTAGGTCACCAAGCTAAGGACTGCTGCCAGACTCAGAATCAGTTGGCCTTTCCTCGTACTGGCCGTGGCAATAGTCGTGGCAACAATCAGACCCGCAATTATAATACTGGGTCAGCTGCACATGGTCGTGGACACGCTTACAACATTGATATTGAAGAAGTCCAGGATCAACCTGCTACTGTGATGGGTACCCTTCTCGTTAACTCAGTACCCGCTTCTGTATTATTTGATTCAGGAGCATCGCATTCGTTCATGTCAGAAGCTTTTGCATTATCTCATGACATTGCATTCGAAAAGATGAACCTGCCAGTAGTTGTCCGCACCCCTGGAGGCCAGTGTCAAACCACTATGATGGCACACAATGTCCCTGTTGAAATCGAGGGATTCGAATTCTTTGCCTCACCTATTATCCTGAAGTCTTCCACTATAGACCTCATTCTCGTAATGGATTGGTTGAAAGCTCACATTGCTTCGATCAATTGTGCCACTAAAGTTATCCAACTTCTTCACCCCTCCGATGAGATAGTGAACTATACCGCACGCATTACACGGGACGCTGAAGCTCAGATATATGTTCTGAATGCTTTGAACGCTTCACCTCTGGAAGGAATCGAGAACGTTCCTGTCGTTCGAGATTTTTCGGACGTCTTTCCAGAAGAACTTCCAGGAATACCCCCGGCTAGAGTTGTCGAGTTTGTCATTGACTTGAAGCCTGGCACTGTCCCTATTGCCAAGCGACCTTATAAGATGCCTCCGCATCACCTACTCGAGCTTAAGGAAGAAATCGACAAGTCACTTAAGAGTGGTTTCATCCGCCCCAGTTCCTCTGCTTGGGGAGCACCTTCACTGTTCGTTAAGAAGAAGGACGGAACTAACCATTTGGTTCAGGATTATCGGCCCATTAACCAAGCCACAATCCAGAATAAATACCCACTGCCCCGGAACAATGATCTTTATGATCAACTTGCTGGATCATCGGTGTTCTCTAAACTCGACTTGAGGTTGGGTTATCACCAAATCCGTGTCCGTGAAGAGGATATTCCCAAGACTGCATTCGTCACTCGTTATGGCTCCTATGAATACACCGTTATGTCATTTGGCCTAACGAATGCTCTAGCAACTTTCTCCCGTCTGATGAATTATATATTCATGGATTACCTTGACAAATTCATCGTGGTTTATTTGGATGATATCCTTATCTATTCTAAGAATAAAGAAGAACATGCTGAACACCTCCGTCTGGTACTAGAAAGGCTCCGAGAACACCAGTTGTATGCCAAGTATTCCAAATGTGAATTTTGGCTTTCTGAAGTGATCTATCTTGGTCATGTGATTTCCAAGGATGGAATTGCTGTTAACCCCGAACGAGTTCAGGCTATTCTTGACTGGACTCCCCCGAAGAATGTCAAGCAAGACAGAAGTTTTCTCGGACTCGCTAGTTATTGCCGTCGATTCGTTGAGAATTTTTTCAAGATTGCAAAACCATTGACGAATCTGCTCCACAAAGGTGTTAAATTTGAGTGGACAGAAAAATGTCAAGAAAGCTTTCAGACACTAAAAGATAAATTGACATCTGCCCCAGTATTAGCACCCCCGGATTCCCAAAAGGATTTCGTGATATACTGTGATGCCCCCCGTCAAGGATTAGGCTGTGTCCTAATGCAAGAACGCAAAGTGATTGCTTATGCCTCCCGACAATTGCGTCCTCACGAAGAAAATTACCCAGTGCACGATCTCGAACTTTCTGTGGTTATTTATGCCCTGAAGCTATGGCGACATTACCTTCTCGGTAACCGTTGCGAGATATATACGGATCATCAAAGTTTGAAGTATTTATATACTCAACCAGATCTGAACCTTCGTCAACAAAGATGGCTCGAGACAATAGCCGATTATGATATGAATATCTCATACACCCCTGGCAAGGCTAATGTAATGGCCGATGCTTTGAGCCGTAAGGCTTATTGCAACAATCTTATGGTTCAGGAAGCACAACCTATGCTTTATGAAGAGCTTCGCAAATTGAACCTCCATATTGTTCCACAGGGTTACCTCCATACCCTGGTCGTCGAACCAGATTTAGAACACAGCATTAAGACTATGCAACGGTATGACTCTGAAGTTCAAAGGATCAAGCGATACCTCGAAAAAGGAAAACCGTCGGAATTCCATCTTGATGATGATGGGATCCTATTCTTCCAACACCGTCTCTTCGTACCCAAGTTCAAGGATGAGAGAGAACATGTTATGAAGGAAGCTCATGACACTCCCCTGTCTATTCACCCTGGTAGCACAAAGATGTACCATGACATTTGTCAGAGATACTGGTGGCCAAATATGAAGCGAGATATTGCTCGTTATGTTTCTGAGTGTGACGTTTGCCGCCGCATTAAAGCAGAACATCAAAGGCCCACTGGAACTCTGCAACCCCTTGCAATTCCTGAATGGAAATGGGACAAGGTCCAAATGGACTTCATTACTGGTTTTCCCAGATCTCAGAAGGGCCATGATGCTATTTTTGTCGTCATTGATCGATTCTCCAAGGTTGCTCACTTTCTTCCAGTTAAGGAGGCAATCACTACTAGCCAGTTAGCGGACTTGTATGTTTCCCGAATTGTGTCACTCCATGGTGTTCCGTTGGAGATCAGTTCCGATCGTGGAAGCCTCTTCACCTCCAGATTCTAGAATAGTTTCCAAGAAGCTATGGGAACTCATTTGTCTTTCAGCACCGCTTTTCACCCTCAGTCACAGGGTCAAGTTGAACGAGTTAATCAAGTGCTCGAAGATATGCTTCGAGCTTGCGTCATCTCCTTCGGTAAGAAATGGGAGGAATCTCTCCCGTATGCCGAATTCTCTTACAACAATAGCTATCAGGCTAGTGTAACACCCCCAGTGGTTAGCCACAGTAATCCCATTTTGATAATGCCAAGTCAGCATGATTATCAGTGCATGATCATCATTAACATCATATTGCATTTCAACTCCTAACCTCAAATTCAAATTTAAATGAAAGTGGAAAATAAAAGTTGTCCAACATAGAAACTAAATTGTTCATTAAATAGCAAATAAATCAGAGACAATTCTAAAATTGAAACCAACATCATTGGAGTCGGGTAAGTGACTCAAACATCTTGAAACAGCGACTAAAAACAATATTTAATAACCATTTATTAAATCTAACTTAAGTATGAAATGATGTTTTGCCCAAACTAATTTTAGGTGTTAGGGAATAAGCAGTATTTAAGGACTAGGTCTCCCTTTTACAAAATTCGGTTTGGGCCTAACATTTACTAAACTGAGATATATGAATTAAGAAAAAGAAAAAGACAGAAGAAAAGAAAAAAAAAAAAAAGAAAAAGGGAGAACCCCCCCCCGGGCCCAACTGGGCAAAGCCAGCCGGCCGGCCACCCCATCCCCATAAGCCCCCACTCCCCCCTGGCCCCCTCCACCGCCACACACCGCAAGCCACAACACACCCACCCCCCCGATCCGATCCAGAACTGGATCGAGATCGTGAGAGGAGGCCCGTCGCCGCTCGCCGCACGGTGCTGCCCCGGCCTCGTCGCCGACCACCGCCGCTCGCCGGAGCCGCCCCGCGTCGCCTCGTCCTCCTCCCCATCGGCGCCACCTCGTCCTCGCCGTGCTCGTCGCCCTGACGCCACCACGCCGTCGCCGAGCTCCTCCATCACCTCACCTCGCCTTCCACCCGGAGCACGCTGCCCTCCCCGACTCGGCCCCCCATGTGAGCTTTCCCCGTCGCCCGCTCACCGCCCGTCGCCCCCTGGTCACCGCCGCTGCTCGCGTGCGTCGCCGCTCCCTGGCTCCGCGGCTCGCGCCCGCTGCCCTTTTCCCGTGGCCTCGCTCGCACCGCCCGCTTGCTGCTCCCGTCGCTGCGCTGCTGCTGCTGCCGCCGACGCCCGTGGCCGCCTCGCCCGCGCGCGCCCGCCAGCCACCACCCCCCCGCCCTGCTCGCCGCCGCCACCACCACCTCCAGCCACGCCCCCTGCGCCCGCTCTGCCCAGCCGGTCCGCGGCCGCCCCTCCGCCGCCTCCCCTCGCCGGCGCCGGGGCTGCCGGCGCCCGCGCCCGCGCGCCCCTGGTTGAGCGCCCGAGCGGGCCGCGCCCATCGCCCGCACCCGATCCGCTGGGGCCTTTGGGTCACTGCCTAGTGGGGCCCGAGGCCCCTGTGCCGCTGACAGACGGGGCCCAGCCCCAAAAACGTTTTAGGAAAAAAAAATGAATGAAAATAAAAATAAGAATAATTAAATTAATTAATTAATTAATTAATTAGTTAATTAATTAGTTTAATTAACCCTGATTAGATTAATCTAATTTAGTTAATTAGTTTAATTAAGTATTAATTAATTAGTTAACCAATAATTAGCCTAATGTGAGAATGACATGTGGGACCCACTGGTCCTGATGTCATGCTGACGTCATGCTGACGTCAGCAAGACACTGTTTCGGATAATGTTGTTTTAATTAATTAAATAAATTCCAGAAATTAATAAAAACTTTAGAAAATCATATTAAATAAATCCGTAACTCCGATGAAAAAACTTTGTACATGAAAGTTGCTCAGAACGACGAGACGAATCCGAATACGCGGTCCGTTCGTCCGCCACACGTCCCTAACTATCCGAACCTGTAACCGTCCCTCTCCGGTCATCTATCTGACAAATGTCCGGAACCGAGAAAACATTCCCGGATGGATTTCTCCTTCCTCGGTGACGTGCAACCACACGTTAGAACACACCCGGCACTGCACGTTGTCATGCCGTACTTTGCGTTGCTCATGTTTGCTCTATATTTATACTGTTTCCTCCCCCTCTTCTCTCTCGATAGATCCCGACGCAGCTCCGGAGCCTGAAGACACCACTGACAACCTTGCCCTTGCCGCCGAGCAACCAGGCAAGCCCCCCCTTTTGATCATCCCGATATCGCCCATTCTATTTCTCATGCTTGCATTAGAATTGCTGCTGCTGCTGCTGCTTTACCTATTCTGATGCATAGCCTGTTCATTGTAACCTGCTGTTGATAATTACCTGCATATCCTAAACTGTTTAGTCTAGGCTGGGTAGAGACCTATCAGTGACCCCACTTATCCCGACTGCCGCGCTGGATCGTCAGAAGACCCGATCAACGGGATTGAAGACCAGGACCCGACACCGCACATCACCCCCCTTAGTTGTAACGACACTGCAGCGTTACTATCGAGTGCCGAGGGTGAAACCTCATGTAGCACTTCTGATGTTAACTCTGTAGAGTAGCTATTCAGTCGTGGTCATCGAGGGTGATTCCTCCTTCGCCACTTCCGGTAACGACGCTGTCGTGCAACACATCAAGTGTGAACCCATCGAGGGTGAATCCTCCGAGTTCACCTTGACAGACACATCGAGTAGGAATCCAACGAGGGTGATACCTCGGATTCCCCTGATGTTATGGACACACGGATACTTGGACTTTACACTGTTCCTTGGATAGGCGGGTCGGCCCTGAGGGGTACCCACGTGCGCCTGAGAGGCGAGTGTTGTGAAGACGGGTGCCAGTGTGGTGCCCGAGTGGTGAATACGAGGCGCGGCCGGGCATTCTTAACCCTTGCAGCAAGTCCTCGAGACGGGGCGACGGGGTCACATCTTTCGTGAGTCTCTGCTCGTTACCGCAAGCCCCTAGTCCTAACGATTTGGATATTTGATCTGAGCAGGCCTCTGGTCTGATAGCACTAACCATCACGTGGGCATAGTATGGGCGTTCTGCATCGTAGCATCAGCCGACAGTTCTGTCAGACGTCCAGTTCAGCATTGTGGCACGGTCGGATCGTACCGACCCTCCGAGGCGGTGCTGGTATCCACCCTGCACACAACGACCCGGAGTGCACAGGGCGATGGCCCAAGACCCCTGAGTGCTTAGGATGTAGACTGGCGGGGACCTCTCTGCTGAGCTTTAGGTAGGGCTGCGGTGTGTCGTTTGGCCGAGGCCGGGCATGACCCAGGAAAGTGTGTCCGGCCGGAGTTAATCGAGCGTGTTGGGTAAGTTGGTGCACCCCTGCAGGGAAGAATACTTCTATCGATAGCCTGTCCTACGGTAAAGGACACTCGGAGTTGTATCCTGATTGATACAATTTAGAACTGGATACTTGGATACTATGGCTCTGGGATTGCTTCTCGCAGGGAGTCGAGAAGGAATCTCAGGACGAGGTTGATGACTGTATGGCTCTGGGATTGCTTTCTCGCAGGGAGTCGAGAAAGGATCTCTGGGTGAGGTTGAGACTTAATGATACTACTACATTATATTGTACTGTTCTACTCTCTTCTACTGCTGCAAGACCTCTGAAGATGCTAGTCTTCGATAGGACTAGGCCTTCTCTCTATTCTTGCATTTCTGCAGCCCAGTCCACATATACAGCCTCCCCTTGAAAATGTTGCATATGTAGTGTAGATCCTTGCTTGCTGAGTACTTCTGAGTACTCACGGTTGCTTTGTTTTCCTTTTCTCCCCATATCATTTTATCGTGACCAAGATGACAGAGCCCCTGAGACAGCTGCCCTGCCGACGATCGCTACTACTACTACCCAGAGGATGGATTATGCTATGAGTTGACTGACGACCAGGAGTAGGATCGGAGGGTCCCAGGCAGGAGGCCTACGCCTTTCGATCGTAGTGTTTTATTTTGCCCCGCCTTTCTAAAGGCCTTTCTGTTTCTGTTTCATATCTGTACGCAGATATCTGATGCTTCCGCTGACGCTTGTTCGCAAGCTTATGTATTCGAGCCCTCGAGGCCCCTGGCTTGTAATATAAAGCTTGTATGACTTTATTTATGTTTTAGAGTTGTGTTGTGATATCTTCCCGTGAGTCCTTAGGCTTGATCGTGTGCATTTGCGTGTATGGTTAGTGCACGATCGGGCCGGGGGCGTCACAGCTAGTCTGAAGATGGCATCGTTTGAAGTTCTTTACGGACGCAAGTGTCGAACCCCTCTGAATTGGTCAGAAACTGGGGAACGCTCACTCGTCGGACCGGACATTATTCAGCAAGCTGAAGAACACGTCCGCATTGTCCGTGAACATTTGAAAACTGCTCAGTCTCGTCAGAAGAGCAACTATGACCGAAAGCACCAGGTAATAGTCTATCAACCTGGCGAGCAAGCTTACCTCCGTGTCACTCCGTTGAAAGGCACTCATAGGTTCGGAATCAAAAGCAAGTTAGCTCCTCGCTACATTGGCCCATTCCGTATTCTTGCCCGTCGAGGAGAAGTGGCATATCAATTGCAATTGCCACCTAATCTTTCCCAAGTACATGATGTCTTTCATGTATCCCAACTCCGTCGCTGCTTCAAGGATCCTATTCGAGCTGTGGATCATGAAGTGCTTGAATTACAGGAAGATCTGTCTTATCCAGAATATCCCATCCGTATTCTTGATCAAACTGAACGTCGAACTCGTCAAAAGTCAATCAAATTCCTCAAAGTTCAGTGGTCGAATCATTCTGAAGATGAAGCCACTTGGGAACGCGATGATCGTCTTCGTGAAGAATACCCCTTTTTCTTTCAGTCTTCCTCTTAATTCTCGGGACGAGAATTCTTGATAGATGAGGAGAATTGTAACACCCCATGTCATTAGCCACAGTAATCACTTTTGATAATGACAAGTTAGCATGTTTAATAGTGCATAATCATCTTTAGCATCATATTGCATTTCAACTCCTAAGACAAAATTCAATATTTAAATGAAAGTGGAAAATAAAATTTATCCAACATAGAAACTAAAATGTTCAATAAATGACAATTATTCCAGAGACTATTCTAAAATTGTAACCAACAATTAATAAATTAATTAGGTGGCACTAACATTACCAAAACAGCAAGGATTAATGCATTTTATTTATTATAAAAATTGTGTGAACTCCAATTGCCTCCAAATCAATTTTTGGTAGTAGCAGATAATGTCTAGTAATTAATGGAACAATTGCCATGTTTTACAAAAATCATATTGTGGCCTGACTAATTACAAAAAAGGAGATAGGAATAAATAAAAAGAAAAAGACAAAAGAAAACAAGACAGAAAAATAAAAAGAGAAACCCCCCTGGCCTAACTGGGCCACAGCCCAGCCGGCCCACCCACGCCCCCTGGCCTATATGGCCTGCCCCTCCCCGCACCGAAACCCTAACCCCCACTCACCCCCTCGCTCACTCCCTCTCCCCCCCCACCCCCCCGATCCAGATCGGGGCACCGACCGACGCCCTCGCCGCTCGATGCCGGAGCCACCTCGCCGGACTGCCTCCCCGTCTCCGACGCCGTCGTCCCCGTCGTCCTCCCCACGCCCCCACTGCCCCGTGCCCTATAACCCCTCGTGAGGCCCCCCCTTCTTCTCTGCCTCGTCACCACCGTCGCCGCTCACCGCGCAGCTCGCGTGCGCGCGCCTGCTCGCGCCTCCGCCCCTGCCGCGCTCACTGCTCCCCGCTACCGCCGCCCGCGCGCGCTCGCTGGCCGTGCTCTGCCCCTGCCCGCGCTCCGGCCACCCCGCGCGCGCCGCCGCTCGCAGCTGCCGCTCGCGCGCTGCCCCGCCTCACCCCGCCGTGCCCGCTACACCGCGCCGCCTCTCGCTGCCGCTCCGACAACCCCGCGCCGCTGCGTGACCGCGACCCCGCGCCCGAGGCCCCCTTCGCCCGCGCGCTCCGGCGCCCGCTCGCCCCTAGCCGGGTCCGCACGCCCATGCCAGCTGTGGCCCTCGTGCCACCGACAGGTGGGGCCCAGTGCCCCTGAGCCACTGACCGAACGGGCCCACGGCTCAGTAGCGATTTTAAAAAAAGAAATAAAAAAATGAATTAGTAAAATTAATAATTAATTAATTAGCAAATTAATTAAGTTAATTAACTCTGATTAGCCTAATCTAATTAAGTAGTTAGTTAATTAAACAGTAGTTAATTAGCTAAACCCAAATTAGACTAAACAGTCTATGACAGGTGGACCCCACATGTCAGGATGACTGCTGACATCATGCTGACGTCATGATGAGGTCAGCATACACTGTTTCGGTTAATGTTTAATTTAAATAAATAATTAAATTCTAGAAATTAATTAAAACTTTAGAAAATCATATTAAATAATCCGTAACTCCGATGAAAATACTTTATACATGAAACTTGCTCAGAATTCCGATACGAACCCGAATACTCCCTTCGTATTCCTGTCAGATGCCTCTAGCTATAAGAACATTGAACTTTTAGACCGATTTCGATAAATGAATAGTGCCCAACTTTAATTAAATAAATCCGAATAAATTCCTAAATTAACTAAATCATTTAGTTAGGCAGTAGAACACCCCGGCATATCATTTAGACATGTCATGCATATTGTTTGCGTTTTGCCGTGGATTTATTGTTTCTCTCCCCCTCCTTCTCTCTCGATAGACGCCGAGACCGATGACGCTGCACCTGGGTAAGACTACACTACCGATGAGCAGCCCGTTGACGACCCCTCTCTCTTGCCAGAGCAACCAGGCAAGCCCCCCCCCCTTGAGCATCCAGATATCGCCCATTCTATTCTCCTGCTTGCATTAGATTTTGCTACAGTTAATGTATGCTCCTATTCTGATGCATAGCCTACTTTTGTAACCTGTTCATTGTTACCTTACCTGCCTATGATAAACTATTTAATATAGGTTGGTAGTGAACCATCAGTGACCCCCACCACCTTACCCTTGTTGCCCCTGCTTGATCATCGACGACTCGATCAACGTGATCATCGACCAGAGACCGACACTGTGGCGCCCCCGACTCAATCGTACACTAATCATACACGCAAACGTGTACGATCAAGCACATGGACTCACGGGAAGATATCACAACACAACTCTAACACAATTTAAACGGAGGTCCACAATATTACAAACCAGGGATCCGAAGATCCGAATACATAAGTCAGTCATACAAATATTATCTGAGTACAGACATAGTTAGACAAGTTTTGCCTTAAGAAGGCTAGCACAAACAACGACACTAGATCGAAAGGCGTTGGCCTCCTGCCTGGGAGCCTCCGATCCTACTCCTGGTCAGCTGGCTCGATCCAGTAGTAAGTACCCTCTGGACCCTCCTGGTAGTAGGCTCCGGTGGTGGCATCTGACTCCTGGACTCCATCGTCTGTTTGTATCATCAATGTGGGGTATATGGGGAAAAGAGAAAGTAAAGCAACCATGAGTACTCATCCGAAGTACTCAGCAAGCAAGGATCTATACTACATATGCAACAATATCAATGGAGAAAGGCTGTATATGTGGACTGGGCTGCAGAAATGCCAGAATAGAGAGAAGGCCTAGTCCTATCGAAGACTAGCATCTTCAAACATCTTCACAAGGCCATCATCTTGCAGCAGTAGAAGAGAGTAGAATAGCATTTTATTTAACAAACATCTTGTAGTACAGCTTAAAGATCCTTCCTCGACTCCCAAGCGAGAAAGCGATCCCGAAGCTTCAATTGAGTAACAAGTATCCAGTTTAAGTAGTAGATCGGGATACACAAACTGAGCGTCCTTTACCGTAGGACCGGCTATCGATAGAAAATTCATCCCTGCAGGGGTGCACTACTGTTACCCAACACGCTCGATCAACTCTGGCCGGACACACTTGCTGGGTAATGCCCGTCCTCGGAAGATCAACACAAAGCAGCGCTCTACCTAGGCTCGGCAGAGAGGTCAGCACGCCGGACTAACCTATGCACCCAGAGGTCTCGGGCCATCGCCCTGGGCACCCTGCGCGTTGCGAGACTAGCCGGGGTGCAGGCGCGACACTGAACTCGTCAGTGAAGTATCCAGCCCAATCCCGACAATCTGCCCGCACGGTGAATCGTGACGTCAGACGAGCTTTCGGAGAAACGTACTTCGCAGAGGGTCCCATAACCATTATCCCGCGTGGTGGTAGTGCGTATAGGGCACGTCGACCCACTCAGATCACACACCCAAATCCAATAGGCTCAATTAGTATCAAGCGGAGACAATCAGAGTCTCTGATGCTCCGCCACAATGTCACACTCGAGTGCCCTTCCGGCACACCCGAAATCATAGATCCCCAGCGGGTACCCACCAGGGTGGACCCGCCTGTAACAGAGGTCAAGTAATCATGTGGTCATAACATCAAGAGAGAAACCCGACGAATCACCCTCAGCGGATTCCACTCGACGAAATCATCAGGGCGAACGTATGAGGTATCACCCTCGAGGTTCACACTGAGGGTTGCACGACAGAGTCGTATCGGAAGTGGAGAAGGAGGAATCACCCTCGATGACCACGACCGAACAGCTACACTGCAGAGTGTTCATCAGGAGTGCGTTACGAGGTATCACCCCCGGCACTCGATAGTTACTACGCAGAGACGTACAACTAAGGGGGGTGTGAAGTGAGGTGTCGGTCTCTGGTCGACGATCACATTGATCGAGTCGTCGATGATCAAGCAGGGGCATCAAGGATAAGGTGGTGGCGTCACTGATGGTTCATCACCAACCTATACTAAACAGTTTATCATAGGCAGGTAAGGTAGCAATGAACAGGTTACAACAGCAGGCTATGCATCAGAATAGGAGCATACATTAACAGTAGCAAAATCTAATGCAAGCAGGAGAATAGAATGGGCGATATCTGGAATGCTCAAGGGGGGGGGGGCTTGCCTGGTTGCTCTGGCAAGAGGGCAAGGTCGTCAACGGGCTGCTCGTCGGTAGAGTAGTCGTATCTTGGTGCAGCGCCGTCGGTCTCAGCGTCTATCGAGAGAGAGAAGGAGGGGGAAAGAAACAATAAATTCACGACAATAATGCAAACAATATGTATGACATGCCTAAATGATATGCCGGGGTGTTCTACTGCCTAACTAAATGATTTAGTTAATTTAGGAATTTATTTGGATTTATTTAATTAAAGTTGGGCACTATTCATTTACTGAAATCGGTCTAAAAGTTCAACGTTCTTATAGCTGCGGGCGTCTGACAGGAATACGGAGGGCGTATTCGGGTTCGTATCGTCGTTCTGAGCAAGTTTCATGTATAAAATATTTTCATCGGAGTTACGGTTTATTTAATATGATTTTCTAAAGTTTTTATTAATTTCTGAATTTATTTAATTATTTAATTCAACATTATCCGGAACAGTGATGATGATGACATCAGCATGACATCATGCTGATGTCAGCGGTTAATTAAGTTAATTACTAATTACTGTTTAATTAACACTAATTAGTTAATTAGATTAACCTAATCAGGATTAATTAAATAATTAATTAATTATTTTAATTATTTTATTTTTATTTTTATTTTTATTTTTACTAAACGTTTTTCGGGCGGGGCCCGTTTGTCATTGGGCCAGGGGGGTTCGGGCCCAGCGGCCAGTGGCTCAGGGGCACGGGGCCCCACCTGGCAGTGGCCCAGGCGAGGCAGCGGCAGCGCGCGGTGGCGCGAGCGGCGGGCGGGCGCGCGCGCATGCGGCTCGGGAGGGGCGAGCTCGGCGAGTGGCTGGAGTGGGCGCGGTGCGGGGCCGAGCGCGGGCGCGAGGCAGCACGCGAGCGGCAGCGGCGAGGCGGGGCTAGTGGGTGCGGGGCGACGGCGGCGACAGAGAGAGAGGGAGGGCGTGGCCCTCACCGCGGGTGCAGGGTCAGGGCAATGGGCTCGAGGAGGCGGCCGGGGATGACGGTGACGGGGTCCGGCGAGGCGTCGGCGACGAGGCGGAGACGGGGCGTGGTCGGGCACGTCGGGGCGCGGTCGGCGCAGTCGGGGCGAGCGCGCGGGGCTCGGGGAGGAAGACGGGGAGGCGGCGGTGCTGCGGCATGGTCTGACGAGGGGGAGGCGGCGACGGGGCGGCGGCGTCGAGCGGCGTCGGCGACGGGGCCGATCCCGATCTGGTCTGATCGGGGTAAAGGGGGGATTGAGCGAGGGGGTGAGTGGGGGTTAGGGTTCGGGGTCTCCAGGGGGAGGCCATGTAGGCGCGGGGGTGGGCCGGGAGCTGGGCCGGCCGGCTGGGCTGGGGCCTAGTTGGGCCGGGGGGAGGGGGGGCCCGTTTTCTCTTTTTCTTTTCTGTTCTGTTTTTCTTTTTCTCTTTTCTTTTTCTTTATTCTCTTTTCTCAGTTTAGTAAATAGTCAGGCCTCCTAATGGTTTTTGTAAAACATAACAATTGCTCCAACAAATACTAGGCATTACCTACCACTACCAAAAATTGGTTTGGAGTCAACTTGAGTTCACACAATTTTTATAATAATGAAATTGCATTATTCCTCACTGTTTTAATTATGTTAGAGCCACCTAATTATTTTATTATTTGTTGGTTTCAATTTTAGACTAGCCTCTGCAATATTTGTTATTTATCAAACATTTTAGTTTTTATGTTGGACAACTTTTATATTTCACTTTTATTTAAATTTGAATTTGAGTTGGGAGTTGAAATGCAATATGATGCTAATGATGATTATGCACTGTTAATCTCGCTGACATGTCATTATCAAAAGTGATTACTGTCACTAATCACCGGGGGTGTTACAATTCTCCTCATCTATTAAGAATTCTCGTCCCGAGAATTAAGAGGAAGACTGAAAGAAAGAGGGGTATTCTTCACGAAGACGATCCTCGCGTTCCCAAGTGGCCTCATCTTCAGAATGATTTGACCACTGAACCTTGAGGAATTTGATTGACTTTTGACGAGTCCGACGTTCAGCTTCATCAAGAACACGGATGGGATATTCTGGATAGGACAGATCTTCCCGTAATTCAAGCACTTCATGATCCACAGCTCTAATAGGATCCATGAAGCAGCGGCGGAGTTGGGATACATGAAAGACGTCATGTACTTGAGAAAGATTTGGCGGCAACTGCAATTGATATGCCACCTCTCCTCGACGGGTAAGAATACGGAACGGGCCAATGTAGCGAGGAGCTAACTTGCCTTTGATTCCGAACCTATGAGTGCCTTTCAACGGAGTGACGCGGAGGTAAGCTTGCTCGCCAGGTTGATAGACTATTTCCTGGTGCTTTCGGTCATAGTTGCACTTCTGACGAGACTGAGCAGCTTTCAAATGTTCACGGACAATGTGGACTTGATCTTCTGCTTGCTGAATAATGTCCGGTCCGACGAGTGAGCGTTCCCCAGTTTCTGACCAATTCAGAGGGGTTCGACACTTACGACCGTATAGAACTTCAAACGGTGCCATCTTCAGACTAGCTTGATAGCTATTGTTGTAAGAGAATTCGGCATACGGGAGAGATTCCTCCCATTTCTTACCGAAGGAGATGACACAAGCTCGAAGCATATCTTCAAGCACTTGATTAACTCGTTCAACTTAACCCTGTGACTGAGGGTGAAAAGCGGTGCTGAAAGACAGATGTGTTCCCATAGCTTCTTGGAAACTATTCCAGAATCTGGAGGTGAAGAGGCTGCCACGATCAGAACTGATCTCCAACGGAACACCGTGGAGTGACACAATTCGGGAAACATACAAGTCTGCTAACTGGCTAGCAGTGATTGTCTCCTTAACTGGCAGAAAGTGGGCAACCTTAGAGAATCGGTCAATGACGACAAATATAGCATCATTACCCTTCTGGGATTTGGGAAAACTAGTAATGAAATCCATTTGGACCTTGTCCCATTTCCATTCAGGAATTGCAAGGGGTTGCAGAGTTCCTGCGGGCCTTTGATGTTGAGCTTTAACGCGGCGGCAAACGTCACACTCAGAAACATAACGAGCAATGTCTCGCTTCATATTAGGCCACCAGTATCTTTGGCAAATGTCACGGTACATCTTTGTGCTACCAGGATGAATTGACAGAGGAGTGTCATGAGCTTCCATCATAACGTGTTCTCTCTCATCTTTGAACTTAGGTACGAAGAGACGGTGTTGGAAAAATAGGATCCCATCATTATCAAGATGGAACTCCGACGGTTTTCCTTTTTCAAGGTATCGCTTGATCCTTTCAACTTCAGAGTCATACCGTTGCATAGTTTTGATGCTGTGTTCTAATTCTGGTTCGACAACGAGGGTATTGAGATAACCCTGTGGAACAATATGGAGGTTCAATTTACGAAACTCTTCATAAAGAAGAGGTTGTGATTCCTGAACCATATGGTTGCTGCAATAAGCCTTGCGGCTCAAAGCATCGGCCATTACATTTGCCTTGCCAGGGGTGAATGAGATATTCATATCATAATCGGCTATTGTCTCGAGCCATCTTTGTTGACGAAGGTTCAGATCCGGTTGAGTATATAAATACTTCAAACTTTGATGATCCGTATATATCTCACAACGGTTACCGAGAAGGTAATGTCGCCATAGCTTCAGGGCATAAATAACCGCAGAAAGTTCGAGATCGTGCACTGGGTAATTTTCTTCGTGAGGACGCAATTGTCGAGAGGCATAAGCAATCACCTTGCGTTCTTCCATTAGGACACAGCCTAATCCTTGACGGGAGGCATCGCAGTATATCACGAAATCCTTTTGGGAATCCGGGGGTGCTAATACTGGGGCAGATGTCAATTTATCTTTTAGTGTCTGAAAGCTTTCTTGACATTTTTCTGTCCACTCAAATTTAACACCTTTGTGAAGCAGATTTGTCAATGGTCTTGCAATCTTGGAAAAGTTCTCAACGAATCGACCGCAATAACTAGCAAGTCCGAGAAAACTTCTAACTTGCTTAACATTCTTCGGGGGAGTCCAGTCAAGAATAGCCTGAACTCATTCGGGGTTAACAACAATTCCATCCTTGGAAATCACATGTCCAAGGTAAGTTACTTCAGATAACCAGAATTCACATTTGGAATACTTGGCATACAACTGGTGTTCTCGAAGCCTTTCTAGTACCAAACGGAGGTGTTCAGGATGTTCTTCTTTATTCTTAGAATAAATCAGGATATCATCCAAATAAACCACGACGAATTTGTCGAGGTAATCCATGAATATATAATTCATCAGACGGGAGAAAGTTGCTGGAGCATTCGTTAGGCCAAATGACATGACGGTGTATTCATAGGAGCCATAACGAGTGACGAATGCAGTCTTGGGAATATCCTCTTCACGGACACGGATCTGGTGATAACCCAACCTCAGGTCGAGTTTAGAGAACACCGACGATCGATCAACTTGCTGGATCCTACTCTCTGTGTGCACTCTGATGCAGAATCCGGTCATATCGAACGACAACTCGGAGTATAATTCAACTCGGAGAGAAAGGTTAAACAAAACAATGGAAAGGAAAATGATTATCAGACTAATCAGATCAATATCAGGGAAATCGCACAGATATCCAGCTCTCCGGGTATACGGGATTTACGAGATCCTAAGTGTCGGCGTTAGTAAAATTTTATTTAACCCGAGTAGAAGAGAGATCAGAGTCCCAGAGTATAGACGAGGAATAAAAGATCCTAATACCACCCAGTTGGCGACGTGGGCCCGTAAGCCACACAGCCAAGTTAGTAAATTAGTTTTTCGATGTCTAGACTCAACTTCGGCCAAGGAATTGGAAGGGGGCTTCCTACAGGTAGTCGGCTCTGATACCAACTTGTGGCGCCCCCGACTCAATCGTACACTAATCATACACGCAAACGTGTACGATCAAGCACAGGGACTCACGGGAAGATATCACAACACAACTCTAACACAATTTAAACGGAGGTCCACAATATTACAAACCAAGGATCCGAAGATCCGAATACATAAGTCAGTCATACAAATATTATCTGAGTACAGACATAGTTAGACAAGTTTTGCCTTAAGAAGGCTAGCACAAACAGCGACACTAGATCGAAAGGCGTTGGCCTCCTGCCTGGGAGCCTTCGATCCTACTCCTGGTCAGCTGGCTCGATCCAGTAGTAAGTACCCTCTGGACCCTCCTGGTAGTAGGCTCCGGTGGTGGCATCTGACTCCTGGACTCCATCGTCTGTTTGTATCATCAATGTGGGGTATATGGGGAAAAGAGAAAGTAAAGCAACCGTGAGTACTCATCCGAAGTACTCAGCAAGCAAGGATCTATACTACATATGCAACAATATCAATGGAGAAAGGCTGTATATGTGGACTGGGCTGCAGAAATGCCAGAATAGAGAGAAGGCCTAGTCCTATCGAAGACTAGCATCTTCAAACATCTTCACAAGGCCATCATCTTGCAGCAGTAGAAGAGAGTAGAATAGCATTTTATTTAACAAACATGTTGTAGTACAGCTTAAAGATCCTTCCTCGACTCCCAAGCGAGAAAGCGATCCCGAAGCTTCAATTGAGTAACAAGTATCCAGTTTAAGTAGTAGATCGGGATACACAAACTGAGCGTCCTTTACCGTAGGACCAGATATCGATAGAAAAGTCATCCCTGCAGGGGTGCACTACTGTTACCCAACACGCTTGATCAACTCTGGCCGGACACACTTGCTGGGTAATGCCCGTCCTCGGAAGATCAACACAAAGCAGCGCTCTACCTAGGCTCGGCAGAGAGGTCAGCACGCCGGACTAACCTATGCACCCAGAGGTCTCGGGCCATCGCCGTGGGCACCCTACGTGTTGCGAGACTGGCCGGGGTGCAGGCGCGACACTGAACTCGTCAGTGAAGTATCCAGCCCAATCCCGACAATCAGCCCGCACGGTGAATCGTGACGTCAGACGAGCTTTCGGAGAAACGTACTTCGCAGAGGGTCCCATAACCATTATCCCGCGTGGTGGTAGTGCGTATAGGGCACGTCGACCCACTCAGATCACACACCCAAATCCAATAGGCTCAATTAGTATCAAGCGGAGACAATCAGAGTCTCTGATGCTCTGCCACAATGTCACACTCGAGTGCCCTTCTGGCACACCCGAAATCATAGATCCCCAGCGGGTACCCACCAGGGTGGACCCGCCTGTAACAGAGGTCAAGTAATCGTGTGGTCATAACATCAAGGGAGAAACCCGAGGAATCACCCTCGGCGGATTCCACTCGACGAAATCATCAGGGCGAACGTATGAGGTATCACCCTCGAGGTTCACACTGAGGGTTGCACGACAGAGTCGTATCGGAAGTGGAGAAGGAGGAATCACCCTCGATGACCACGACCGAACAGCTACACTGCAGAGTATTCATCAGGAGTGCGTTACGAGGTATCACCCTCGGCACTCGATAGTTACTACGCAGAGTCGTACAACTAAGGGGGGTGTGAAGTGAGGTGTCGGTCTCTGGTCGATGATCACATTGATCGAGTCGTCGATGATCAAGCAGGGGCATCAAGGATAAGGTGGTGGGGTCACTGATGGTTCATCACCAACCTATACTAAACAGTTTATCATAGGCAGGTAAGGTAGCAATGAACAGGTTACAACAGCAGGCTATGCATCAGAATAGGAGCATACATTAACAGTAGCAAAATCTAATGCAAGCAGGAGAATAGAATGGGCGATATCTGGAATGCTCAAGGGGGGGGCATGCCTGGTTGCTCTGGCAAGAGGGGAAGGTCGTCAACGGGCTGCTCGTCGGTAGAGTAGTCGTATCCTGATGCAGCGCCGTCGGTCTCAGCGTCTATCGAGAGAGAGAAGGAGGGGGAAAGAAACAATAAATTCATGGCAATAATGCAAACAATATGTATGACATGCCTAAATGATATGCCGGGGTGTTCTACTGCCTAACTAAATGATTTAGTTAATTTAGGAATTTATTTGGATTTATTTAATTAAAGTTGGGCACTATTCATTTACTGAAATCAGTCTAAAAGTTCAACGTTCTTATAGCTGCGGGCGTCTGACGGGAATACGGAGGGCGTATTCGGGTTCGTATCGTCGTTCTGAGCAAGTTTCATGTATAAAATATTTTCATCAGAGTTACGGTTTATTTAATATGATTTTCTAAAGTTTTTATTAGTTTCTAAATTTATTTAATTATTTAATTCAACATTATCCGGAACAGTGATGATGATGACATCAGCATGACATCATGCTGATGTCAGCGGTTAATTAAGTTAATTACTAATTACTGTTTAATTAACACTAATTAGTTAATTAGATTAACCTAATCAGAATTAATTAACTAATTAATTAATTAATTTATTTATTTATTTTTATTTTTATTTTTATTTTTACTAAACGTTTTTCGGGCGGGGCCCGTTTGTCATTGGGCCAGGGGGGTTCGGGCCCAGCGGCCAGTGGCTCAGGGGCACGGGGCCCCACCTGGCAGTGGCCCAGGCGAGGCAGCGGCAGCAGTGCGGCAGCGCGCGGTGGCGCGAGCGGCGGGCGGGCGCGCGCGCGTGCGGTTCGGGAGGGGCGAGCGCGGCGAGCGGCTGGAGCGGGCGTGGTGCGGGGCCGAGCGCGGGCGCGAGGCAGCACGCGAGCGGCAGCGGCGAGGCGGGGCCAGTGGGTGCGGGGCGACGGCGGCGACAGAGAGAGAGGGAGGGCGTGGCCCTCACCGCGGGTGCAGGGTCAGGGCAATGGGCTCGAGGAGGCGGCCGGGGATGACGGCGACGGGGTCCGGCGAGGCGTCGGCGACGAGGCGGAGACGGGGCGCGGTCAGGCGCGTCGGGGCGCGGTCGACGCAGTCGGGGCGAGCGCGCGGGGCTCGGTGAGGAAGACGGGGAGGCGGCGGTGCTGCGGCGTGGTCTGACGAGGGGGAGGCGGCGACGGGGCGGCGGCGTCGAGCGGCGTCGGCGACGGGGCCGATCCCGATCTGGTTCTGGATCGGGGGAAAGGGGGGGAGTGAGCGAGGGGGGTGAGTGGGGGTTAGGGTTCAGGGTCTCCAGGGGGAGGCCATGTAGGCGCGGGGGTCGGCCGGGAGCTGGGCCGGCCGGCTGGGCTGGGGCCCAGTTGGGCCGGGGGGAGGGGTGGTCTGTTTTCTCTTTTTATTTTCTGTTCTGTTTTTCTTTTTCTCTTTTCTTTTTCTTTATTCTCTTTTCTCAGTTTAGTAAATAGTGAGGCCTCCTAATGGTTTTTGTAAAACATAACAATTGCTCCAACAAATACTAGGCATTACCTACCACTACCAAAAATTGGTTTGGAGTCAACTTGAGTTCACACAATTTTTATAATAATTAAATTGCATTATTCCTGTTTTAATTATGTTAGAGCCACCTAATTATTTTATTATTTGTTGGTTTCAATTTTAGACTAGCCTCTGCAATATTTGTTATTTATCGAACATTTTAGTTTTTATGTTGGACAACTTTTATATTTCACTTTCATTTAAATTTGAATTTGAGTTGGGAGTTGAAATGCAATATGATGCTAATGATGATTATTCACTGTTAATCTCGCTGACATGTCATTATCAAAAGTGATTACTGTCGCTAATCACCGGGGGTGTTACAATTCTCCTCATCTATTAAGAATTCTCGTCCCGAGAATTAAGAGGAAGACTGAAAGAAAGAGGGGTATTCTTCACGAAGACGATCCTCGCGTTCCCAGGTGGCCTCATCTTCAGAATGATTTGACCACTGAACCTTGAGGAATTTGATTGACTTTTGACGAGTCTGACGTTCAGCTTCATCAAGAACACGGATGGGATATTCTGGATAGGACAGATCTTCCCGTAATTCAAGCACTTCATGATCCACAGCTCTAATAGGATCCTTGAAGCAGCGGCGGAGTTGGGATACATGAAAGACGTCATGTACTTGAGAAAGATTTGGCGGCAACTGCAATTGATATGCCACCTCTCCTCGACGGGCAAGAATACGGAACGGGCCAATGTAGCGAGGAGCTAACTTGCCTTTGATTCCGAACCTATGAGTGCCTTTCAACGGAGTGACGCGGAGGTAAGCTTGCTCGCCAGGTTGATAGACTATTTCCTGGTGCTTTCGGTCATAGTTGCTCTTCTGACGAGACTGAGCAGCTTTCAAATGTTCACGGACAATGCGGACTTGATCTTCTGCTTGCTGAATAATGTCCGGTCCGACGAGTGAGCGTTCCCCAGTTTCTGACCAATTCAGAGGGGTTCGACACTTACGACCGTATAGAACTTCAAACGGTGCCATCTTCAGACTAGCTTGATAGCTATTGTTGTAAGAGAATTCGGCATACGGGAGAGATTCCTCCCATTTCTTACCGAAGGAGATGACGCAAGCTCGAAGCATATCTTCGTGCACTTGATTAACTCGTTCAACTTGACCCTGTGACTGAGGGTGAAAAGCGGTGCTGAAAGACAGATGTGTTCCCATAGCTTCTTGGAAACTATTCCAGAATCTGGAGGTGAAGAGGCTGCCACGATCAGAACTGATCTCCAACGGAACACCGTGGAGTGACACAATTCGGGAAACATACAAGTCTGCTAACTGGCTAGCAGTGATTGTCTCCTTAACTAGCAGAAAGTGGGCAACCTTAGAGAATCGGTTAATGACGACAAATATAACATCATTACCCTTCTGGGATTTGGGAAAACCAGTAATGAAATCCATTTGGACCTTGTCCCATTTCCATTCAGGAATTGCAAGGGGTTGCAGAGTTCCTGCGGGCCTTTGATGTTGAGCTTTAACGCGGCGGCAAATGTCACACTCAGAAACATAACGAGCAATGTCTCGCTTCATATTAGGCCACCAGTATCTCTGGCAAATGTCACGGTATATCTTTGTGCTACCAGGATGAATTGACAGAGGAGTGTCATGAGCTTCCATCATAACGTGTTCTCTCTCATCTTTGAACTTAGGTACGAAGAGACGGTGTTGGAAAAATAGGATCCCATCATTATCAAGATGGAACTCCGACGGTTTTCCTTTTTCAAGGTATCGCTTGATCCTTTCAACTTTAGAGTCATACCGTTGCATAGTTTTGATGCTGTGTTCTAATTCTGGTTCGACAACGAGGGTATTGAGATAACCCTGTGGAACAATATGGAGGTTCAATTTACGAAACTCTTCATAAAGAAGAGGTTGTGATTCCTGAACCATATGGTTGCTGCAATAAGCCTTGCGGCTCAAAGCATCGGCCATTACATTTGCCTTGCCAGGGGTGTATGAGATATTCATATCATAATCGGCTATTGTCTCGAGCCATCTTTGTTGACGAAGGTTCAGATCCAGTTGAGTATATAAATACTTCAAACTTTGATGATCCGTATATATCTCACAACGGTTACCGAGAAGGTAATGTCGCCATAGCTTCAGGGCATAAATAACCGCAGAAAGTTCGAGATCGTGCACTGGGTAATTTTCTTCGTGAGGACGCAATTGTTGGGAGGCATAAGCAATCACCTTGCGTTCTTTTATTAGGACACAGCCTAATCCTTGACGGGAGGCATCGCAGTATATCACGAAATCCTTTTGGGAATCCGGGGGTGCTAATACTGGGGCAGATGTCAATTTATCTTTTAGTGTCTGAAAGCTTTCTTGACATTTTTCTGTCCACTCAAATTTAACACCTTTGTGAAGCAGATTTGTCAATGGTTTTGCAATCTTGGAAAAGTTCTCAACGAATCGACCGCAATAACTAGCAAGTCCGAGAAAACTTCTAACTTGCTTAACATTCTTCGGGGGAGTCCAGTCAAGAATAGCCTGAACTCGTTCGGGGTTAACAGCAATTCCATCCTTGGAAATCACATGTCCAAGGTAAGTTACTTCAGATAACCAGAATTCACATTTGGAATACTTGGCATACAACTGGTGTTCTCGAAGCCTTTCTAGTACCAAACGGAGGTGTTCAGCATGTTCTTCTTTATTCTTAGAATAAATCAGGATATCATCCAAATAAACCACGACGAATTTGTCGAGGTAATCCATGAATATATAATTCATCAGACGGGAGAAAGTTGCTGGAGCATTCGTTAGGCCAAATGACATGACGGTGTATTCATAGGAGCCATAACGAGTGACGAATGCAGTCTTGGGAATATCCTCTTCACGGACACGGATCTGGTGATAACCCAACCTCAGGTCGAGTTTAGAGAACACCGACGATCGATCAACTTGCTGGATCCTACTCTCTGTGTGCACTCTGATGCAGAATCCGGTCATATCGAACGACAACTCGGAGTATAATTCAACTCGGAGAGAAAGGTTAAACAAAACAATGGAAAGGAAAATGATTATCAGACTAATCAGATCAATATCAGGGAAATCGCACAGATATCCAGCTCTCCGGGTATACGGGATTTACGAGATCCTAAGTGTCGGCGTTAGTAAAATTTTATTTAACCCGAGTAGAAGAGAGATCAGAGTCCCAGAGTATAGACGAGGAATAAAAGATCCTAATACCACCCAGTTGGCGACGTGGGCCTGTAAGCCACACAACCAAGTTAGTAAATTAGTTTTTCGATGTCTAGACTCAACTTCGGCCAAGGAATTGGAAGGGGGCTTCCTACAGGCAGTCGGCTCTGATACCAACTTGTGGCACCCCCGACTCAATCGTACACTAATCATACACGCAAACGTGTACGATCAAGCACAGGGACTCACGGGAAGATATCAAAACACAACTCTAACACAATTTAAACGGAGGTCCACAATATTACAAACCAGGGATCCGAAGATCCGAATACATAAGTCAGTCATACAAATATTATCTGAGTACAGACATAGTTAGACAAGTTTTGCCTTAAGAAGGCTAGCACAAATAGCGACACTAGATCGAAAGGAGTTGGCCTCCTGCCTGGGAGCCTCCGATCCTACTGCTGGTCAGCTGGCTCGATCCAGTAGTAAGTACCCTCTGGACCCTCCTGGTAGTAGGCTCCGGTGGTGGCATCTGACTCCTGGACTCCATCGTCTGTTTGTATCATCAATGTGGGGTATATGGGGAAAAGAGAAAGTAAAGCAACCGTGAGTACTCATCCGAAGTACTCAGCAAGCAAGGATCTATACTACATATGCAACAATATCAATGGAGAAAGGCTGTATATGTGGACTGCGCTGCAGAAATGCCAGAATAGAGAGAAGGCCTAGTCCTATCGAAGACTAGCATCTTCAAACATCTTCACAAGACCATCATCTTGCAGCAGTAGAAGAGAGTAGAATAGCATTTTATTTAACAAACATGTTGTAGTACAGCTTAAAGATCCTTCCTCGACTCCCAAGCGAGAAAGCGATCCCGAAGCTTCAATTGAGTAACAAGTATCCAGTTTAAGTAGTAGACCGGGATACACAAACTGAGTGTCCTTTACCGTAGGACCGGCTATCGATAGAAAATTCATCCCTGCAGGGGTGCACTACTGTTACCCAACACGCTCGATCAACTCTGGCCGGACACACTTGCTGGGTAATGCCCGTCCTCGGAAGATCAACACAAAGCAGTGCTCTACCTAGGCTCGGCAGAGAGGTCAGCACGCCGGACTAACCTATGCACCCAGAGGTCTCGGGCCATCGCCCTGGGCACCCTGCACTTTGCGAGACTAGCCGGGGTGCAGGCGCGACACTGAACTCGTCAGTGAAGTATCCAGCCCAATCCCGACAATCAGCCCGCACGGTGAATCATGACGTCAGACGAGCTTTCAGAGAAACGTACTTAGCAGAGGGTCCCATAACCATTATCCCGCGTGGTGGTAGTGCGTATAGGGCACGTCGACCCACTCAGATCACACACCCAAATCCAATAGGCTCAATTAGTATCAAGCGGAGACAATCAGAGTCTCTGATGCTCCGCCACAATGTCACACTCGAGTGCCCTTCCGGCACACCCGAAATCATAGATCCCCAGCGGGTACCCACCAGGGTGGACCCGCCTGTAACAGAGGTCAAGTAATCATGTGGTCATAACATCAAGAGAGAAACCCGAGGAATCACCCTCGGCGGATTCCACTCGACGAAATCATCAGGGCGAACGTATGAGGTATCACCCTCGAGGTTCACACTGAGGGTTGCACGACAGAGTCGTATCGGAAGTGGAGAAGGAGGAATCACCCTCGATGACCACGACCGAACAGCTACACTGCAGAGTATTCATCAGGAGTGCGTTACGAGGTATCACCCTCGGCACTCGATAGTTACTACGCAGAGTCGTACAACTAAGGGGGTGTGAAGTGAGGTGTCGGTCTCTGGTCGACGATCACATTGATCGAGTCGTCGATGATCAAGCAGGGGCATCAAGGATAAGGTGGTGGGGTCACTGATGGTTCATCACCAACCTATACTAAACAGTTTATCATAGGCAGGTAAGGTAGCAATGAACAGGTTACAACAGCAGGCTATGCATCAGAATAGGAGCATACATTAACAGTAGCAAAATCTAATGCAAGCAAGAGAATACAATGGGCGATATCTGGAATGCTCAAGGGGGGGGGGGCTTGCCTGGTTGCTCTGGCAAGAGGGGAAGGTCGCGAACGGGCTGCTCGTCGGTAGAGTAGTCGTATCCTGGTGCAGCGCCGTCGGTCTCAGCGTCTATCGAGAGAGAGAAGGAGGGGGAAAGAAACAATAAATTCACGACAATAATGCAAACAATATGTATGACATGCCTAAATGATATGCCGGGGTGTTCTACTGCCTAACTAAATGATTTAGTTAATTTAGGAATTTATTTGGATTTATTTAATTAAAGTTGGGCACTATTCATTTACTGAAATCGGTCTAAAAGTTCAACGTTCTTATAGATGCGGGCGTGGGACGGGAATACGGAGGGCGTATTCGGGTTCGTATCGTCGTTCTGAGCAAGTTTCATGTATAAAATATTTTCATCGGAGTTACGGTTTATTTAATATGATTTTCTAAAGTTTTTATTAATTTCTGAATTTATTTAATTATTTAATTCAACATTATCCGGAACAGTGCTGATGATGACATCAGCATGACATCATGCTGATGTCAGCGGTTAATTAAGTTAATTACTAATTACTGTTTAATTAACACTAATTAGTTAATTAGATTAACCTAATCATGATTAATTAACTAATTAATTAACTAATTAATTAATTATTTTATTTTTATTTTTATTTTTATTTTTACTAAACGTTTTTCGGGCGGGGCCCGTTTGTCATTGGGCCAGGGGGGTTCGGGCCCAGCGGCCAGTGGCTCAGGGGCACGGGGCCCCACCTGGCAGTGGCCCAGGCGAGGCAGCGGCAGCAGTGCGGCAGCGCGCGGTGGCGCGAGCGGCGGGCGGGCGCGCGCGCGTGCGGCTCGGGAGGGGCGAGCGCGGCGAGCGGCTGGAGCGGGCGCGGTGCGGGGCCGAGCGCGGGCGCGAGGCAGCACGCGAGCGGCAGCGGCGAGGCAGGGCCAGTGGGTGCGGGGCGACGGCGGCGACAGAGAGAGAGGGAGGGCGTGGCCCTCACCACGGGTGTAGGGTCAGGGCAACGGGCTCGAGGAGGCGGCCGGGGATGACGGCGACGGGGTCCGGCGAGGCGTCGGCGATGAGGCGGAGACGGGGTGCGGTCGGGCGCGTCGGGGCGCGGTCGGCGCAGTCGGGGCCAGCGCGCGGGGCTCGGGGAGGAAGACGGGGAGGCGGCGGTGCTGCGGCGTGGTCTGACGAGGGGGAGGCGGCGTCGGGGCGGCGGCGTCGAGCGGCGTCGGCGACGGGGCCGATCCCGATCCGGTTCTGGATCGGGGGAAAGGGGGGTGAGTGGGGGTTAGGGTTCGGGGTCTCCAGGGGGAGGCCATGTAGGCGCGGGGGTGGGCCGGGAGCTAGGCCGGCCGGCTGGGCTGGGGCCCAGTTGGGCCGGGGGGAGGGGGTCCGTTTTCTCTTTTTCTTTTCTGTTCTGTTTTTCTTTTTCTTTATTCTCTTTTCTCAGTTTAGTAAATAGTCAGGCCTCCTAATGGTTTTTGTAAAACATAACAATTGCTCCAACAAATACTAGGCATTACCTACCACTACCAAAAATTGGTTTGGAGTCAACTTGAGTTCACACAATTTTTATAATAATTAAATTGCATTATTCCTCACTGTTTTAATTATGTTAGAGCCACCTAATTATTTTAATATTTGTTGGTTTCAATTTTAGACTAGCCTCTGCAATATTTGTTATTTATCGAACATTTTAGTTTTTATGTTGGACAACTTTTATATTTCACTTTCATTTAAATTTGAATTTGAGTTGGGAGTTGAAATGCAATATGATGCTAATGATGATTATGCACTGTTAATCTCGCTGACATGTCATTATCAAAAGTGATTACTGTCGCTAATCACCGGGGGTGTTACAGACACCTCACTTCACACCCCCTTAGTTGTACGACTCTGCATAGTTACTATCGAGTGCCGAGGGTGATACCTCGTAACGCACTCCCGATGAATACTCTGCAGTGTAGCTTTTCGGTCGTGGTCATCGAGGGTGATTCCTCCTTCTCCATTTCCGATACGACTCTGTCGTACAACCCTCAGTGTGAACCTCGAGGGTGATGCCTCATACGTTCACCCTGATGATTTCATCGAGTGGAATCCGCCGAGGGTGATTCCTCGGGTTTCCCCCTGGATGTTATGACCACACGGTTACTTTGACCTTTGTTACAGGCGGGTCCACCCTGGTGGGTACCCGCAGGGGATCTATGATGTTGAGTGTGCCGGAAGGGCACTCGAGTGTGATATTGTGGCGGAGCATCAGAGACTCTGATTGTCTCCGCGTGATACTAATTGAGCCTATTGGATTTGGGTTTGTGATCTGAGTGGGTCGACGTGCCCTATACGCACTACTACCACGCGGGATAATGGTTATGAAGCCCTCTGCGAAGTACGTTTCTCCCGAAAGCTCATCAGACGTCACGATTCACCGTGCGGGCTGATCGCCGGGACTAGGCTGGATACTTCACTGACGAGTTCAGTGTCGCGCCTGCACCCCGGTCAGCCACGCAACGCGCAGGGTTCCTAGGGCGATGGCCCAAGACCTCTGGGTGCATAGGTTAGTCCGGAGTGCTGACCTCTCTGCCGAGCCTAGGTAGGGCGCTGCTTCGTGTTGATCTTCCGAGGACGGGCATTACCCAGCAAGTGTGTCCGACCAGAGTTGATCGAGCGTGTTGGGTAACAGTAGTGTACCCCTGCAGGGATGAATGATCTATCGATAGCCGATCCTACGGTAAAGGATGCTCAGTTTGTGTATCCCGATCTACTACTTGAACTGGATACTTGTTACTTAATTGAAGCTTCGGGATCGCTTTCTCGCTGGGAGTCGAGGAAGGATCTCTAGGCTTTGCTTCAACATGTTTGCTAAATAAAATGCTATTCTACTCTCTTCTACTACTGCAAGATGATGGCCTCGTGAAGATGTTTGAAGATGCTAGTCTTCGATAGGACTAGGCCTTCTCTCTATTCTGGCATTTCTGCAGCCCAGTCCACATATACAGCCTTTCTCTGATAATGTTGCATATGTAGTATAGATCCTTGCTTGCTGAGTACTTCGGATGAGTACTCACGGTTGCTTTACTTTCTCTTTTCCCCATATCCCACTTTGATGATACATCAGACGATGGAGCCCCGGAGCCAGATGCCACCTCAGGAGCTTATTACCAGGAGGGTCCTGAGGGCACGTATTACTGGATCGAGCCAGCCGACCAGGAGTAGGATCGGAGGTTCCCAGGCAGGAGGCCAACGCCTTTCGATCTAGTGTCGTTGTTTGTGCTAGCCTTCTTAAGGCAAAACTTGTCTAACTATGTCTATACTCAGATAATATTTGAATGACTGACTATGTATTCGGATCTTCGTGATCCCTGGTCTGTAATATTGTGGATCTCCGTTTAAATTGTGTTAGAGTTGTGTTGTGATATCTTCCCGTGAGTCCCTGTGCTTGATCGTGCATGTTTGCGTGTATGATTAGTGCACGATTAAGTCGGGGGCACCACAAAGAGGATATTCCGAAGACTGCCTTTGTTACTCGATATGGCTCATATGAGTACACCGTCATGTCATTTGGTTTAACCAATGCTCCAGCAACTTTCTCCCGGTTAATGAACTATATCTTCATGGATTACCTCGACAAATTCATTGTGGTTTATTTGGATGATATCCTTATCTATTCTAAGAATAAAGAAGAACATGCTGAACACCTCCGTCTGGTACTAGAAAGGCTTCGAGAACACCAGTTGTATGCCAAGTATTCCAAATGTGAATTTTGGCTTTCTGAAGTGACCTATCTTGGTCATGTGATTTCCAAGGATGGAATTGCTGTTAACCCCGAACGAGTTCAGGCTATTCTTGACTGGACTCCCCCGAAGAATGTCAAGCAAGTTAGAAGTTTTCTCGGACTCGCTAGTTATTGCCGTCGATTCGTTGAGAATTTTTCCAAGATTGCAAAACCATTGACGAATCTGCTCCACAAAGGTGTTAAATTTGAGTGGACAGAAAAATGTCAAGAAAGCTTTCAAACACTAAAAGATAAATTGACATCTGCCCCAGTATTTGCACCCCCAGATTCCCAAAAGGATTTCGTGATATACTGTGATGCCTCCCGTCAAGGATTAGGCTGTGTCCTAATGCAAGAACGCAAAGTGATTGCTTATGCCTCCCGACAATTGCGTCCTCACGAAGAAAATTACCCAGTGCACGATCTCGAACTTTCTGCGGTTATTTATGCCCTGAAGCTATGGCGACATTACCTTCTCGGTAACCGTTGCGAGATATATACGGATCATCAAAGTTTGAAGTATTTATATACTCAACCAGATCTGAACCTTCGTCAACAAAGATGGCTCGAGACAATAGCCAATTATGATATGAATATCTCATACACCCCTGGCAAGGCTAATGTAATGGCCGATGCTTTGAGCCGTAAGGCTTATTGCAACAATCTTATGGTTCAGGAAGCACAACCTATGCTTTATGAAGAGCTTCGCAAATTGAACCTCCATATTGTTCCACAGGGTTACCTCCATACCCTGGTCGTCGAACCAGATTTAGAACACAGCATTAAGACTATGCAACGGTATGACTCTGAAGTTCAAAGGATCAAGCGATACCTCGAAAAAGGAAAACCGTCGGAATTCCATCTTGATGATGATGGGATCCTATTCTTCCAACACCGTCTCTTCGTACCCAAGTTCAAGGATGAGAGAGAACATGTTATGAAGGAAGCTCATGACACTCCTCTGTCTATTCACCCGGGTAGCACAAAGATGTACCGTGACATTTGTCAGAGATACTGGTGGCCAAATATGAAGCGAGATATTGCTCGTTATGTTTCTGAGTGTGACGTTTGCCGCCGCATTAAAGCAGAACATCAAAGGCCCGCTGGAACTCTGCAAACCCTTGCAATTCCTGAATGGAAATGGGACAAGGTCCAAATGGACTTCATTACTGGTTTTCCCAGATCTCAGAAGGGCCATGATGCTATTTTTGTCGTCATTGATCGATTCTCCAAGGTTGCTCACTTTCTTCCATATAAGTAGACACTCACTGCTAGCCAGTTAGCGGACTTGTATGTTTCCCGAATTGTGTCACTCCATGGTGTTCCGTTGGAGATCAGTTCTGATCGTGGAAGCCTCTTCACCTTCAGATTCTGGAATAGTTTCCAAGAAGCTATGGGAACTCATCTGTCTTTCAGCACCGCTTTTCACCCTCAGTCACAGGGTCAAGTTGAACGAGTTAATCAAGTGCTCGAAGATATGCTTCGTGCTTGCATCATCTCCTTCGGTAAGAAGTGGGAAGAATCTCTCCCGTATGCCGAATTCTCTTACAACAATAGCTATCAGGCTAGTCTGAAGATGGCACCGTTTGAAGTTCTTTACGGACGTAAGTGTCGAACCCCTCTGAATTGGTCAGAAACTGGTGAACACTCACTCGTCAGACCGGACATTATTCAGCAAGCTGAAGAACACGTCCGCATTGTCCGTGAACATTTGAAAACTGCTCAGTCTCGTCAGAAGAGCAACTATGACCGAAAGCACCAGGAAATAGTCTTTCAACCTGGCGAGCAAGCTTACCTCCGCGTCACTCTGTTGAAAGGCACTCATCGGTTCGGAATCAAAGGCAAGTTAGCTCCTCGCTACATTGGCCCATTCCGTATTCTTGCCCGTCGAGGAGAGGTGGCATATCAGTTGCAATTGCCGCCAAATCTTTCACAAGTACATGATGTCTTTCATGTATCCCAACTCCGTCGCTGCTTCAAGGATCCTATTCGAGCTGTGGATCACGAAACGCTTGAATTACGGGAAGATCTGTCTTATCCAGAACATCCTATCCGTATTCTTGATCAAGCTGAACGTCGGACTCGTCAGAAGTCAATCAAATTCCTCAAGGTTCAGTGGTCGAATCATTCTGAAGATGAAGCCACTTGGGAACGCGAGGATCATCTTCGCGAAGAATACCCCGCTTTCTTTTAGTCTTCCTTATAATTCTCGGGACGAGAATTCTTGATAGATGAGGAGAATTGTAACACCCCATGTCATTAGCCACAGTAATCACTTTTGATAATGACAAGTCAGCATGTTTAATAGTGCATAATCATCATTACCATCATATTGCATTTCAACTCCTAAGACAAAATTCAATATTTAAATGAAAGTGGAAAATAAATTTATCCAACATAGAAACTAAAATGTTCAATAAATAACAAATATTCCAGAGACTATTCTGCAATTGTAACCAACAATTAATAAATTAATTAGGTGACACTAACATTACCAAAACAGCAAGGATTAATGCATTTTATTTATTATAAAAATTGTGTGAACTCCAATTGCCTCCAAACCAATTTTTGGTAGTAGCAGATAATGTCTAGTAATTAATGGAACAATTGCCATGTTTTACAAAAATCGTATTGTGGCCTGACTAATTACAAAACAGGAGATAGGAATAAAAAAAAAAGACAAAAGAAAACAAGACAGAAAAATAAAAAGAGAAACCCCCCCTGGCCTAACTGGGCCACAGCCCAGCCGGCCCACCCGCGCCCCCTGGCGTATATGGCCTACCCCTCCCCGCACCGAAACCCTAACCCCCACTCACCCCCTCGCTCACTCCCTCTCCCCCCCACCCCCCCCGATCCAGATCGGGGCACCGACGCCCTCGCCGCTCGACGCCGGAGCCACCTCGCCGGACTGCCTCCCCGTCTCCGACGTCGTCGTCCCCGTCGTCCTCCCCACGCCCCCACTGCCCCGTGCCCTACAACCCCTCGTGAGGCCACCCCTTCTTCTCTGCCTCGTCCCCGCCGTCGCTGCTCACCGCGTAGCTCGCGCGCGCGCGCCCGCTCGCGCCTCCGCCCCTGCCGCGCTCACCGCGCCCCGCTACCGCCGCCCGCGCGCGCTCGTTGGCCGTGCTCCGCCCCTGCCCGCGCTTCGGCCACCCCGCGCGAGCCGCCGCTCGCAGCTGCCGCTCGCGCGCTGCGCCGCCTCGCCCCGCCGTGCCCGCTGCGCCGCGCCGCCTCTCGCTGCCGCTCCGGCCACCCCGCGCCGCTGCGTGGCCGCGACCCCGCGCCCGCGGCCCCCTTCGCCCGCGCGCTCCGGCGCCCGCTCGCCCCTGGCCGCGTCCGCACGCGCGCGCCCGCTGTGGCCCTCCTGCCACCGATAGGTGGGGCGCAGTGCCCCTGAGCCACTGACCGAACAGGCCCACGACTCAGTAGAGATTTAAAAAAAAATGAATTAGTAAAATTAAGTATTAATTAATTAGCAAATTAATTAAGTTAATTAACTCTGATTAGCCTAATCTAATTAAGTAGTTAGTTAATTAAACCGTAGTTAATTAGCTAAACCCTAATTAGACTAAACAGTATATGACAGGTGGACCCCACATGTCAGGATGACTGCTGATGTCATGATGATGTCAGCATACACTGTTTCGGATAATGTTTAATTTAAATAAATAATTAAATTCTAGATATTAATTAAAACTTTAGAAAATCATATTAAATAATCCGTAACTCCGATGAAAATACTTTATACATGAAACTTGCTCAGAATTCCGATACGAACCCGAATACGCCCTCCGTATTCCTGTCAGATGCCTCTAGCTATAAGAACATTGAACTTTTAGACCGATTTCGATAAATGAATAGTGCCCAACTTTAATTAAATAAATCCGAATAAATTCCTAAATTAACTAAATCATTTAGTTAGGCAGTAGAACACCCCGGCATATCATTTAGACATGTCATGCATATTGTTTGCGTTTTTGCCGTGGATTTATTGTTTCTCTCCCCCTCCTTCTCTCTCGATAGACGCCGAGACCGATGACGCTGCACCTGGGTACGACTACACTACCGATGAGCAGCCCGTTGACGACCCCTCTCTCTTGCCAGAGCAACCAGGCAAGCCCCCTCCCCCTCCCCTTGAGCATCCAGATATCGCCCATTCTATTCTCCTGCTTGCATTAGATTTTGCTACTGTTAATGTATGCTCCTATTCTGATGCATAGCCTGCTTTTGTAACCTGTTCATTGTTACCTTACCTGCCTATGATAAACTGTTTAATATAGGTTGGTAGTGAACCATCAGTGACCCCCACCACCTTACCCTTGTTGCCCCTGCTTGATCATCGATGATTCGATCAACGTGATCGTCGACCAGAGACCGACACCTCACTTCACACCCCCTTAGTTGTACGACTCTGCATAGTTACTATCGAGTGCCGAGGGTGATACCTCGTAACGCACTCCCGATGAATACTCTGCAGTGTAGCTGTTCGGTCGTGGTCATCGAGGGTGATTCCTCCTTCTCCATTTCCGATACGACTCTGTCGTGCAACCCTTAGTGTGAACCTCGAGGGTGATACCTCATACATTCACCCTGATGATTTCATCGAGTGGAATCCGCCGAGGGTGATTCCTCGGGTTTCCCCCTGGATGTTATGACCACACGGTTACTTTGACCTTTGTTACAGGCGGGTCCACCCTGGTGGGTACCCGCAGGGGATCTATGATGTTGAGTGTGCCGGAAGGGCACTCGAGTGTGATATTGTGGCGGAGCATCAGAGACTCTGATTGTCTCCGCGTGATACTAATTGAGCCTATTGGATTTGGGTTTGTGATCTGAGTGGGTCGACGTGCCCTATACGCACTACCACCACGCAGGATAATGGTTATGGGGCCCTCTGCGATGTACGTTTCTCCCGAAAGCTCGTCTGACGTCACGATTCACCGTGCCGGCTGATCGCCGGGACTGGGCTGGATACTTCACTGACGAGTTCAGTGTCGCGCCTGCACCCCGGTGTAACACCCCCAGTGGTTAGCCACAGTAATCCCATTTTGATAATGCCAAGTCAGCATGATTATCAGTGCATGATCATCATTAACATCATATTGCATTTCAACTCCTAACCTCAAATTCAAATTTAAATGAAAGTGGAAAATAAAAGTTGTCCAACATAGAAACTAAATTGTTCATTAAATAGCAAATAAATCAGAGACTATTTTAAAATTGAAACCAACATCATTGGAGTTGGGTAAGTGACTCAAACATCCCCAAATAGTGACTAACGACAATGTTTAATTACCTTTTATTTAATCAAAAATAAATATGAAATTATATTTTGTCCAAGCTAGTTTTTGGTGATAGGGTATGATGCACTGGTTTATGGTCTAGGTCACACTTTTCAAATGCATTTAGTGCCCTAACAATTAGCAAACAGAAAATAGAAAAAAAAGAAATAAAAAAAAAACAAAGGAAAAAAAAAAAAAGGAAAGAGCAGGCCCCCCCCGACTGGGCCAGCCCAGCTGGCCCCACTCCAGCCGGAGCCGAAACGGCCCACCTCCCCTTACTAACCCACCACCCCACCCGAGAGAAACACTAAACCCCCACCTCCCCGTTTCCCCCCCTTCTCTCCCGATCCAGATCGGGGAAACGGCGCCCGACCGTCGCCCCGCGCCCGCGAGCGCTGTCTCGCCGCGCTCGGACGTCGTCGCCGGACCTCGCTCCCGTCTCCTCCCCCGAATCGCCTCAGGAGCGCTCGGCCCGTCGCCGCTGCTCGACGCCGTCGCCGACTCGTCCGCACCGTCGCCGTCGCTTCCTCGCCTCGCCATCGACCCGGCACCCCGAGCCCGCTGCCCCCCCCCCCCCCCCGGTCCCCTATGAGCCGCGCCCCTCTCCTCTCTCCCCGACGCTGCGCCGCGATCGCGCGTTCGCGCCGCGCGCACGCGTTTGCCCGCTCGCGGCGTGTCACCCCCGGCTCCCTCATCTGTCGCTTTCGTAGCGCCACAGCCGTCGTCTCGCCTCGACGCCGCGCACAACGCCCCGTCGCCCCTGGCCCGCTCCGCCCCGCGCTGCCGCTCGCCTCACCGCGGCTCCCGCAGCTCCCCTGCGCGCCCATCGCCCGCTCCAGCCCCTCGCCGCGCCTCGCCTGCCCCTGCACGCGCCCGCGCACGCACTGCCGGCGCCCGCGCCCGCGCGCCCCTGGGCGAGCGCCCGAGCGGGCCGCGCCCATCGCCCGCTGGGGCCTTTGGGTCACTGCCCAGTGGGGCTCGAGGCCCCTGTGCCGCTGACAGGTGGGGCCCAGCCCCCTAAAACATTTAAAAGATATAAAAAAATAGTTAATAAAATAAATAATTAGATAATTAATTAATTAGGTTAATTAACCCTGATTAGTTTAATCTAATTTAGTTAATTAGTTTAATTAAGTATTAATTAATTAGTTAACCAATAATTAGCCTAATGTGAGAATGACATGTGGGACCCACTGGTCCTGACGTCATGCTGACGTCAGCAAGACACTGTTTCGGATAATGTTGTTTTAATTAATTAAATAAATTTCAGAAATTAATAAAAACTTTAGAAAATCATATTAAATAATCCGTAACTCCGATGAAAATACTTTATACATGAAAGTTGCTCAAAACGACGAGACAAATTCAGATATGCGGTCCGTTCGTCCGTCACACGTCCCTAACTATCCGAACATGCAACCGTTCCTCTCCGGTCAACTGTCTGACAAATGTCCGGGACCGGGAAAACATTCCCGGATGGATTTCTCCTTCCTCGGTGACGTGCAACCACACGTTAGAACACACCCGGCACTGCACGTTGTCATGCCGTACTTTGCGTTGCTCATGTTTGCTCTATATTTATACTGTTTCCTCCCCCTCTTCTCTCTCGATAGATCCCGACGCAGCTCCGGAGCCTGAAGACACCACTGACAACCTTGCCCTTGCCGCCGAGCAACCAGGCAAGCCCCCCCTTTTTGATCATCCCGATATCGCCCATTCTATTTCTCATGCTTGCATTAGAATTGCTGCTGCTGCTGCTGCTTTATCTATTCTGATGCATAGCCTGTTCATTGTAACCTGCTGTTGATAATTACCTGCATATCCTAAACTGTTTAGTCTAGGCTGGGTAGAGACCTATCAGTGACCCCACTTATCTCGACTGCCGCGCTGGATCGTCAGAAGACCCAATCAACGGGATTGAAGACCAGGACCCGACACCGCACATCACCCCCCTTAGTTGTAACGACACTGCAGCGTTACTATCGAGTGCCGAGGGTGAAACCTCATGTAGCACTTCTGATGTTAACTCTGTAGAGTAGCTATTCGGTCCTGGTCATCGAGGGTGATTCCTCCTTCGCCACTTCCTGTAACGACACTGTCGTGCAACACATCAAGTGTGAACCCATCGAGGGTGAATCCTCCGAGTTCACCTTGACAGGCACATCAAGTAGGAATCCAACGAGGGTGATACCTCGGATTCCCCTGATGTTATGGACACACGGATACTTGGACTTTACACTGTTCCTTGGATAGGCGGGTCGGCCCTGAGGGGTACCCGCGTGCGCCTGAGAGGCGAGTGTTGTGAAGACGGGTGCCAGTGTGGTGCCCGAGTGGTGAATACGAGGCGCGGCCGGGCATTCTTAACCCTTGCAGCAAGTCCTCGAGACGGGGCGACGGGGTCACATCTTTCGTGAGTCTCTGCTCGTTACCGCAAGCCTTTAGTCCTAACGATTTGGATATTTGATCCGAGCAGGCCTCTGGTCTGATAGCACTAACCATCACGTGGGCATAGTATGGGCGTTCTGCATCGTAGCATCAGCCGACAGTTCTGTCAGACGTCCAGTTCAGCATTGTGGCACGGTCGGATCGTACCGACCCTCCGAGGCGGTGCTGGTATCCACCCTGCACACAACGACCCGGAGTGCACAGGGCGATGGCCCAAGACCCCTGAGTGCTTAGGATGTAGACCGGCGGGGACCTCTCTGCTGAGCTTTAGGTAGGGCTGCGGTGTGTCGTTTGGCCGAGGCCGGGCATGACCCAGGAAAGTGTGTCCGGCCGGAGTTAATCGAGCGTGTTGGGTAAGTTGGTGCACCCCTGCAGGGAAGAATACTTCTATCGATAGCCTGTCCTACGGTAAAGGACACTCGGAGTTGTATCCTGATTGATACAATTTAGAACTGGATACTTGGATACTATGGCTCTGGGATTGCTTCTCGCAGGGAGTCGAGAAGGAATCTCAGGACGAGGTTGATGACTGTATGGCTCTGGGATTGCTTTCTCGCAGGGAGTCGAGAAAGGATCTCTGGGTGAGGTTGAGACTTAATGATACTACTACATTATATTGTACTGTTCTACTCTCTTCTACTGCTGCAAGACCTCTGAAGATGCTAGTCTTCGATAGGACTAGGCCTTCTCTCTATTCTTGCATTTCTGCAGCCCAGTCCACATATACAGCCTCCCCTTGAAAATGTTGCATATGTAGTGTAGATCCTTGCTTGCTGAGTACTTCTGAGTACTCACGGTTGCTTTGTTTTCCTTTTCTCCCCATATCAGTTTATCGTGACCAAGATGACGGAGCCCCTGAGACAGCTGCCCTGCCGACGGTCGCTACTACTACTACCCAGAGGATGGATTCTGCTATGAGTTGACTGACGACCAGGAGTAGGATCGGAGGGTCCCAGGCAGGAGGCCTACGCCTTTCGATCGTAGTGTTTTATTTTGCCCCGCCTTTCTAAAGGCCTTTCTGTTTCTGTTTCATATCTGTACACAGATATCTGATGCTTCCGCTGACGCTTGTTCGCAAGCTTATGTATTCGAGCCCTCGAGGCCCCTGGCTTGTAATATAAAGCTTGTATGACTTTATTTATGTTTTAGAGTTGTGTTGTGATATCTTCCCGTGAGTCCTTAGGCTTGATCGTGTGCATTTGGGTGTATGGTTAGTGCACGATCGGGCCGGGGGCGTCACAAGTTGGTATCAGAGCCGACTGACTGTAGGAACCCCCTTTCCAACTCCTTGGCCGAAGTTGAGTCTAGTGGTCCAAAACTATTTTACTAACTTGGCTGTGTGGCTTACGGGCCCACGTCGCCAATTGGGTGGTATTAGGATATTTTACTCCTCGACCTTTACTCTGGGCCTCTGATCTCTCTTCTACTCGGGTTAAAATTTTACTAACTCCAACATTAGGCTCTCGTGCTCACGTCCACCCGGAGTTCTGAAAATATCCCCCCTTGCTTCATGATTTTGGGCCAGGTTCTGCTTACAGGATCCTTTTATCGAGGGCACCCTGTGTTGTCACTTGCAGATTCCTCGCTCCGTCAGTTTTCTCCGACGTTGATGTAGCCTTTGCTATGTATCATTGTGTACTCCCCTACCGCGTGCATGTGCGCCGCCTAGCATGTCTAGCTTCTAAATTTGCGTCGTTGTGCTGTCCGCATGTACCTGACTCTGTGAATGGATTGGTATGTCTTTCAACGACTACTATTTTACATCTAATGCCCTTCCTGTTCATCTCTCGTGTTACGTCCTGAATAACTCCTTACACATGCAGTCTTTCTTGCTAAACTGCCCCTTTTGATTTGGCAGGATGGCTGACGATCCTCCACCTCCACCCTATATTGCCGCCATGATGCAGCAGTTTGAACTCAACCATCAGCAGTTTGAGCTTAACCATCAGTTTATGACCGGAGTATTGGCTCAATTCCCAACTCAGAATGCTCAGCAACAGAATGCTCCAATAACTCTGCCAGAATTCGTGCGCCTCAACCCATCTGTTTTCCGCAGCTCCACCAATCCTATGGATGCTGATGATTGGCTTCGTGACATCATGTTTGAGATGGAGTTAGCTAATGTTGCCCCTGACAGTTACGTCACCTTTGCGACATTCCACCTGAAGGGCCCAGCTGCTCAATGGTGGGAAAGCCACAAGGCTATGTTGCCTGCAGAGACTGTAACCACTTGGCAGGAATTTCAGTCAGCCTTTCGTGCACGGTATATTCCTCAAGGTCTGATAGACCAGAAGAAGCAGGAGTTCCGCAAACTCTCACAGGACAAAATGACTGTGGATGAATATCAGAGGAAATTTATCGAACTGTCCTGCTATGCTGAGGATGACGTCAACACCGACACTCGCAAGCAGAAGAAATTCCGTGAAGGACTGCGTACAGATATAAAACTTGCACTTGCTGTCCATGATTGCTCAGAGTTCGCAACGCTTGTCAGCAAATCTTTCCAAGTTGAAACAGCTCTGACTGAGTACCAGGAGTCGCTCAAGCGCACTCATGAAGCTGGCTCATCCTCGGGTCAGCCTGTTCAGAAACGTCGAGTCTGGATCCCACACAATGTTCATCACCGACCTGCTCCAACACCAAGACCGTCTTATGTTGCACCTCGTCTGCCTTCACCGCCGAGACAGCTTACGGTTCATGATGGACCGCCTAATGCTATGGATTCTCATCAAGTTGCGCCACGTCCTCCTAATGGTCGTAAGAAGGGTTGTCGAAACCGCCGATTCAGAAACCGTAATACCATACCGTCTGCTGTTGTACTTGGCTATGCCAATCACGTTAATGCTGAAAAGGCTCAGAAGGAACCGACTATCGTGCTGGGAACACTCCCTGTGAATTCAGTACCAGCCTCTGTTCTCTTCGATTCAGGAGCATCGCATGCTTTTGTGTCCCAACAATTTGCTCAGTCACATGAGTTATACTTGGAAGAATTACCCACTCCTCTAATGGTTCGGTCCCCGAGATCCAAGTAGCAAACCACAATGCTAAGCCCTCACAACCACATCGAGATTAGAGGTCTACTTTTTCCGGTTTCTCTCATTGTACTTGGACCTTCCGACATAGACATTATTCTCGGTATGGACTGGTTGACAGCCCATAATGCTTTGATTGACTGTGCTACTAAGACAGTCCAGCTCACACACCCTTCTGGCCAGATAGTCAAATACTCAGCCCGAATAGCTCAAGATGCTGAGAGCCAGATATATGTTCTGAATGCATTGAACGCTTCACCTCTTGAAGTCATCGACAACGTTCCAGTTGTTCGTGATTTTCAAGATGTATTTCCAGAAGAACTTCCAGGAATACCCCCTGCTAGAGCTGTTGAGTTCGTCATCGACTTGAAACCTGGCACTACCCCTATTGCGAAGCGTCCTTATAAGATGCCTCCGCACCACCTTCTTGAGCTTAAGGAGGAAATCGACAAGTCACTTAAGAAAGGTTTCATCCGCCCCAGTTCCTCTTCTTGGGGAGCACCTTCACTCTTCGTTAAGAAGAAGGATGGAACTAACCGATTGGTTCAGGATTACCGACCTATCAACCAAGCAACAATTCAGAATAAATATCCGCTTCCCCAGATCAATGATTTGTATGATCAACTTGCCGGTTCCTCAGTATTCTCTAAGCTTGATTTGAGATTGGGATACATCAGATCCGTGTTCGTGAATAGGATATTCCGAAGACTGCATTTGTTACTCGCTATGGTTCTTATGAGTACACTGTCATGTCATTTGGCTTAACAAATGCTCCAGCCACATTCTCCCGTCTGATGAATTACATCTTCATGGATTACCTCGACAAATTTGTCGTGGTTTATCTAGATGATATTCTGGTCTATTCAAAGAATAAAGAAGAACATGCCGAACACCTCCGTCTTGTACTGGAAAGGCTCCGAGAACACCAGTTGTATGCCAAATACTCCAAATGTGAATTCTGGCTTTCTGAAGTAACCTACCTTGGTCATGTGATTTCCAAAGATGGCATTGCCGTTAACCCAGAACGAGTTCAGGCTATTCTGGACTGGACTCCTCCAAAGAACGTCAAGCAAGTGAGAAGTTTTCTCGGCCTTGCAAGTTATTGCCGTCGATTTGTCGAGAACTTTTCTAAGATTGCTAAGCCCCTGACTGATCTGCTTCACAAGGGCGTTAAGTTTGAATGGACAGAAAAATGTCAGGAAAGTTTTCAAACACTAAAAGACAAGTTGGCATCTGCCCCAGTACTGTCTCCTCCAGATACCCGCAAAGACTTCGTGATTTATTGTGATGCATCCCGTGAAGGATTAGGTTGTGTCCTAATGCAAGAGCGTAAGGTGATTGCCTATGGCTCTCGTCAGTTGCGCCCACATGAAGAGAATTATTCGGTACATGATCTAGAACTAGCTGCTGTGATCTATGCATTGCAGTTGTGGCGACATTACCTTCTCGGTAATCGTTGCGAGATATACACGGATCATAAAAGTCTGAAGTACTTGTTCACTCAACCTTCTCTAAACCTCCGTTAGCAAAGATGGATGGAGGCCATTGCGGACTATGATTTGGGTATTTCCTATACCCCTGGCAAGGCTAACGTGATGGCTGATGCCTTAAGCCGCAAGTCCTATTGCGACAACCTCATGGTTAGGCGAGCTCAACCTCGTATTTTTGAAGAACTATGCAAGCTGAATCTCCGTATTGTTCCACAGGGTTCTCTTAATAACCTTGTGATACAACCAGATCTCGAGAAAGCTGTTAAGGATGCGCAAGCTAAAGATGCTGAAATTGATCTGATGAAGAAAGACCTTCACCTTGTAAAGTATAGGGATTTCTCGCTGTCTGAAGATGGAACCTTGTATTTCAGAAACCGCATTGTCGTACCTCGTTTCGAACTTATGACTGACAAGGTCATGAAGGAGGCACATGATACCCCGCTGTCTATTCATCCGGGTAGCACCAAGATGTATCGTGATCTCCGTCAAAGGTACTGGTGGTCTAAAATGAAGCAGGACATTGCTCGTTATGTTGCTGAATGTGATGTGTGTCGACGCGTTAAAGCAGAACATCAGAAGCCAGCTGGAATTCTGCAACCACTTCCTATTCCTCTATGAAAATGGGATAAGGTTCAGATGGATTTCGTTACAGGACTTCCCAGGTCACAGAAGGGTCACGATGCTATTCTTGTCGTCGTCGACCAGCTCTCTAAAGTTGCACACTTTCTGCCTGTCAAAGAGACTATCACTGCTAGTCAGTTAGCAGAGTTGTATATCTCCAGAATTGTTTCACTCCACGGTATTCCGAAGGAGATCAGTTCGGACCGTGGTGGTCTTTTCACTTCCAAATTCTGGGAAAGTTTTCAAACAGCTATGGGAACTCATATTACCTGGAGTTCAGCTTATCACCCCCAATCCCAAGGCCAAGTCGAACGAGTCAATCAAGTGCTTGAAGACATGCTTCGGGCTTGTGTTATTTCTTTCGGCAAGAAGTGGGAAGAATCTCTTCCGTATGTTGAGTTCTCTTATAACAACAGCTATCAAGCCAGCTTGAAAATGGCTCCCTTCGAAGTACTTTATGGACGTAAGTGTCGAACCCCTCTGAATTGGTTAGAAACTGGGGAACGACCGCTCGTGGGTCCGGATATTATTCAACACGCCGAAGAACAAGTTCGTATTGTTCGGGAAAATCTCAAGGCGGCTCAGGACCGCCAGAAGAGCAACTATGATCGCAAACGATGGGGTTTGACTTATCAACCTGGTGATCAGGCTTATCTTCGTGTCACTCCTATGAAAGGCACTCACCGTTTTGGAATCAAGGGCAAGCTAGCTCCACGCTATATTGGTCCTTTCCGCATTGCTGCAAGGCGTGGACAGGTGGCGTATAAATTGGAATTGCCGCCGCAATTCTCTCATATCCACGACGTCTTCCATGTGTCGCAACTTCGTCAATGCTTCAAGGAATCTCCACACCGAGCAGTGGATCACGAGATGCTCAAATTGCAAGATGACCTATCTTATAAGGAGCATCCGATCCGCATTCTCGATGAAGCTGAGCGTCGGACCCGCCAAAAAGTTACCAAGTTCCTCAAAGTTCAGTGGTCAAATCATACTGAAGATGAAGCCACTTGGGAACGCGAGGATAATCTTCGTGCGGAATACCCCGAACTTTTTCCTTCTACCTCTTAATTCTCGGGACGAGAATTCTTGTTAGTAGAGGAGATTTGTAACACCCCCAGTGGTTAGCCACAGTAATCCCATTTTGATAATGCCAAGTCAGCATGATTATCAGTGCATGATCATCATTAACATCATATTGCATTTCAACTCCTAACCTCAAATTCAAATTTAAATGAAAGTGGAAAATAAAAGTTGTCCAACATAGAAACTAAATTGTTCATTAAATAGCAAATAAATCAGAGACTATTTTAAAATTGAAACCAACATCATTGGAGTTGGGTAAGGACTCAAACATCCCCAAACAGTGACTAACGACAATGTTTAATTACCTTATTTAATCAAAAATAAATATGAAATTATATTTGTCCAAGCTAGTTTTTGGTGATAGGGTATGATGCACTGGTATTTATGGTCTAGGTCACACTTTTTACAAAATGCATTTAGTGCCCTAACATTAGCAAACAGAAAAAGAAAGAAATAAAAAGAAAACAAAGGAAAACAAAAAAAAGGAAAAGAGCACCCCCCCCCCCCCGACTGGCCAAGCCCAGCTGGCCACTCCAGCCGGACCGGCCGAACCGGCCCACCTCCCCTCCTACTAACCCCCACCCCCACCCGAGCCAAACCCTAAGCCCCACCCGCTCCCCTGTTCCCCCCCCCTTCTCTCCCCGATCCAGATCGGGGCAACGGCGCCCCGACCCCGTCGCCCCGCGCCCGCGACGCCGCCTCTCGCCGCGCTCGGACGTCGTCGCCGGGACCTCGCCTCCCCGTCTCCTCCCCGATCGCCTCAGCGACGCTCGCGCCCTTCGCCGCTGCTCGACGCCGTCGCCGACTCGTCCGCACCGTCGCCGTCGCTTCCTCGCCTCGCCATCAGCCCCGGCCACCCCGAGCCCGCTGCCCCCCCCCCCCCCCCCCCCGTCCGGCCCCTGTGAGCCGCGCCCCTCCTCTCCTCTCTCTTCTCTCCGACGCTGCGCCGCATGCGCGCGTTCGCCCCGCTCGCGCACCGTTTTTGCCCCTCGCGCGGCTCACCCCCGGCCTCTCCTCTCGCTCGCGCACGCCTCGTCTCGCCTCGACGCCGCGCACACCGCCCCGTCGCCCCTGGCCCGCTCCGCCCCGCGCTGCCGCTCGCCTCACCGCGGCTCCCGCAGCTCCCCTGCGCGCCCATCGCCCGCTCCAGCCCCTCGCCGCGCCTCGCCTGCCCCTGCACGCGCCCGCGCACGCACTGCCGGCGCCCGCGCCCGCGCGCCCCTGGGCGAGCGCCCGAGCGGGCCGCGCCCATCGCCCGCGCCCGACCCGCTGGGGCCTTTGGGTCACTGCCCAGTGGGGCCCGAGGCCCCTGTGCCGCTGACAGGTGGGGCCCAGCCCCCTAAAAACATTTAAAAGATATAAAATAAATAGTTAATAAAATAAATAATTAGATAATTAATTAATTAGTTAATTAATTAGGTTAATTAACCCTGATTAGATTAATCTAATTTAGTTAATTAGTTTAATTAAGTATTAATTAATTAGTTAACCAATAATTAGCCTAATGTGAGAATGACATGTGGGACCCACTGGTCCTGACGTCATGCTGACGTCAGCAAGACACTGTTTCGGATAATGTTGTTTTAATTAATTAAATAAATTCCAGAAATTAATAAAAACTTTAGAAAATCATATTAAATAATCCGTAACTCCGATGAAAATACTTTATACATGAAAGTTGCTCAAAACGACGAGACGAATTCAGATACGCGGTCCGTTCATCCGTCACACGTCCCTAACTATCCAAACATGCAACCGTTCCTCTCCGGTCAACTGTCTGACAAATGTCCGGGACCGGGAAAACATTCCCGGATGGATTTCTCCTTCCTCGGTGACGTGCAACCACACGTTAGAACACACCCGGCACTGCACGTTGTCATGCCGTACTTTGCGTTGCTCATGTTTGCTCTATATTTATACTGTCTCCTCCCCCTCTTCTCTCTCGATAGATCCCGACGCAGCTCCAGAGCCTGAAGACACCACTGACAACCTTGCCCTTGCCGCCGAGCAACCAGGCAAGACCCCCCTTTTTGATCATCCCGATATCGCCCATTCTATTTCTCATGCTTGCATTAGAATTGCTGCTGCTGCTGCTGCTTTACCTATTCTGATGCATAGCCTGTTCATTGTAACCTGCTGTTGATAATTACCTGCATATCCTAAACTGTTTAGTCTAGGCTGGGTAGAGACCTATCAGTGACCCCACTTATCCCGACTGCCGCGCTGGATCGTCAGAAGACCCGATCAACGGGATTGAAGACCAGGACCCGACACCGCACATCACCCCCCTTAGTTGTAACGACACTGCAGCGTTACTATCGAGTGCCGAGGGTGAAACCTCATGTAGCACTTCTGATGTTAACTCTGTAGAGTAGCTATTCGGTCGTGGTCATCGAGGGTGATTCCTCCTTCGCCACTTCCGGTAACGACGCTGTCGTGCAACACATCAAGTGTGAACCCATCGAGGGTGAATCCTCCGAGTTCACCTTGACAGACACATCGAGTAGGAATCCAACGAGGGTGATACCTCGGATTCCCCTGATGTTATGGACACACGGATACTTGGACTTTACACTGTTCCTTGGATAGGCGGGTCGGCCCTGAGGGGTACCCGCGTGCGCCTAAGAGGCGAGTGTTGTGAAGACGGGTGCCAGTGTGGTGCCCGAGTGGTGAATACGAGGCGCGGCCGGGCATTCTTAACCCTTGCAGCAAGTCCTCGAGACGGGGCGATGGGGTCACATCTTTCGTGAGTCTCTGCTCGTTACCGCAAGCCCCTAGTCCTAACGATTTGGATATTTGATCCGAGCAGGCCTCTGGTCTGATAGCACTAACCATCACGTGGGCATAGTATGGGCGTTCTGCATCGTAGCATCAGCCGACAGTTCTGTCAGACGTCCAGTTCAGCATTGTGGCACGGTCGGATCGTACCGACCCTCCGAGGCGGTGCTGGTATCCACCCTGCACACAACGACCCGGAGTGCACAGGGCGATGGCCCAAGACCCCTGAGTGCTTAGGATGTAGACTGGCGGGGACCTCTCTGCTGAGCTTTAGGTAGGGCTGCGGTGTGTCGTTTGGCCGAGGCCGGGCATGACCCAGGAAAGTGTGTCCGGCCGGAGTTAATCGAGCATGTTGGGTAAGTTGGTGCACCCCTGCAGGGAAGAATACTTCTATCGATAGCCTGTCCTACGGTAAAGGACACTCGGAGTTGTATCCTGATTGATACAATTTAGAACTGGATACTTGGATACTATGGCTCTGGGATTGCTTCTCGCAGGGAGTCGAGAAGGCATCTCAGGACAAGGTTGATGACTGTATGGCTCTGGGATTGCTTTCTCGCAGGGAGTCGAGAAAGGATCTCTGGGTGAGGTTGAGACTTAATGATACTACTACATTATATTGTACTGTTCTACTCTCTTCTACTGCTGCAAGACCTCTGAAGATGCTAGTCTTCGATAGGACTAGGCCTTCTCTCTATTCTTGCATTTCTGCAGCCCAGTCCACATATACAGCCTCCCCTTGAAAATGTTGCATATGTAGTGTAGATCCTTGCTTGCTGAGTACTTCTGAGTACTCACGGTTGCTTTGTTTTCCTTTTCTCCCCATATCAGTTTATCGTGACCAAGATGACGGAGCCCCTGAGACAGCTGCCCTGCCGACGATCGCTACTACTACTACCCAGAGGATGGATTCTGCTATGAGTTGACTGACGACCAGGAGTAGGATCGGAGGGTCCCAGGCAGGAGGCCTAAGCCTTTCGATCGTAGTGTTTTATTTTTGCCCCGCCTTTCTAAAGGCCTTTCTGTTTCTGTTTCATATCTGTACACAGATATCTGATGCTTCCGCTGACGCTTGTTCGCAAGCTTATGTATTCGAGCCATCGAGGCCCCTGGCTTGTAATATAAAGCTTGTATGACTTTATTTAAGTTTTAGAGTTGTGTTATGATATCTTCCCGTGAGTCCTTAGGCTTGATCGTGTGCACTTGCGTGTATGGTTAGTGCACGATCGGGCCGGGGGCGTCACACCCGGCCAGCCACGCAACGCGCAGGGTGCCCAGGGCGATGGCCCAAGACCTCTGGGTGCATAGGTTAGTCCGGCGTGCTGACCTCTTTGCCGAGCCTAGGTAGGGCGCTGCTTCGTGTTGATCTTCCGAGGCCGGGCATTACCCAGCAAGTGTGTCCGGCCAGAGTTGATCGAGCGTGTTGGGTAATAGTAGTGCACCCCTGAAGGGATGAATGATCTATCGATAGCCGGTCCTATGGTAAAGGACGCTCAGTTTGTGTATCCCGATCTACTACTTGAACTGGATACATTGTTACTTAATTGAAGCTTCGGGATCGCTTTCTCGCAGGGAGTCGAGGAAGGATCTCTAGGCTTTGCTTCAACATGTTTGCTAAATAAAACGCTATTCTACTCTCTTCTACTGCTGCAAGATGATGACCTCGTGAAGATGTTTGAAGATGCTAGTCTCCGATAGGACTAGGCCTTCTCTCTATTCTGGCATTTCTGCAGCCCAGTCCACATATACAGCCTTTCTCCATTGATAATGTTGCATATGTAGTATAGATCCTTGCTTGCTGAGTACATCGGATGAGTACTCACGGTTGCTTTACTTTCTCTTTTCCCCATATCCCACTTTGATGATACATCAGACGATGGAGCCCCGGAGCCAGATGCCACCTCAGGAGCTTATTACCAGGAGGGTCCTGAGGGCACGTATTACTGGATCGAGCCAGCCGACCAGGAGTAGGATCAGAGGCTCCCAGGCAGGAGGCCTTCGCCTTTCGATCTAGAGTCGTTGTTTGTGCTAGCCTTCTTAAGGCAAAACTTGTCTAACTATGTCTGTACTCAGATGATATTTGTATGACTGACTTATGTATTCGGATCTTCGGATCCCTGGTCTGTAATATTGTGGATCTCCGTTTATTTGTGTTAGAGTTGTGTTGTGATATCCTCCCGTGAGTCCCTGTGCTTGATCGTGCATATTTGCGCGTATGATTAGTGCACGATTGAGTCGGGGGCGCCACAGCTTCACTCCCCGGCAACGGCGCCAGAAAAGAGCCTTGATGACCCACAAGTATAGGGGATCAATCGTAGTCCTTTTGATAAGTAAGAGTGTCGAACCCAATGAGGAGCAGAAGGAAATGACAAGCGGTTTTCAGCAAGGTAATGTCTGCAAGCACTGAAATTATAAGTAACGAGTAGTTTGGTAACAAGATAATTTGTAACAAGCAAGTAACAGTAATGGTAACAAAAGTGCAGCAAGGTAGCCCAATCCTTTTGAGGCAAAGGACAGGCCAAAACGATCTCTTATGATAAGCAAAGCGTGCTTGAGGGTACACGGGAATTTCATCTAGTCACTTTCATCATGTTGGTTTGATTTGTGTTCGCTACTTTGATAATTTGATATGTGGGTGGACCGGTGCTTAGGTGCTGTTCTTACTTGAACAAACCTTCTACTTATGATTAACCCCCTCACAAACATCTGCAACTACGAGAAAAGTATTAAGAATAAATCTAACCATAGCATTAAACTTTTGGATCCAAATCAGTCCCTTACGGAATAGCACATAAACTAGGGTTTATGCTTCTGTCACTCTCGCAACCCATCATCTAATAAGTACTCCACAATGCAATCCCTTAGGCCCTAATAAGGTGAAGTGCCATGTAGTCGACGTTCACATGACACCACTAAGGGAATCACAACATACATATCATCAAAATATCGAACACATATCAAGTTCACATGATTACTTGCAACAAGATTTCTCCCGTGACTTCAAGAACAAAAGTAACTAATCACTAATGATAATCATGCTCAAGATCATAGGGGTATTAAATAGCATAATGGATCTGAACATATAATCTTCCACCAAATAAACCATATAGTAATCAACTACAAGATGTAATCAACATTACAAGTCACCCACAAGTACCAATCTATAGTTCCGGTACAAAGATTGGACACAAGAGATGAACTAGGGTTTGAGAGGAGATGGTGTTGTTGAAGATGTTGATGGAGATTGCCCTCCCCAAGATGGGAGAGTTGTTGGTGATGATGATGACGATAATTTCCCCCTCCGGGAGGGAAGTTCCCCCGGCGGAATCGCTCCGCCGGAGGGCAAAAGTGCTCCTGCCCAAGTTCCGCCTCGAGACGGCGGCGCTTCATCCCGAAAGTCCTCCCCTTATTTTTTCTAGGTCAAAATGACTTATATACCAGAAGAGGGGCACCGGATGTGGGCCGAGGAGGGCACAACCCACCAGGGCGCGCCTGGGCTCCCTGGCGCGCCCAGGTGGGTTGTGCCCACCTGGTGGGCCCCCTCTGGTAGTTATTTGCTCCAATAATTCTTATTTATTCCATAAAAATTCCTCGTGAAATTTCAGCTCATTTGGAGTTGTGCAGAATAGGTAGCCTGACGTAGCTTTTTCAGGTCCAGATTTCTAGCTGCCGGAATTCTCCCTCTTTGTGTGAACCTTGCATATTATGAGAGAAAAGGCATTAGAATTACTCCAAAAAGCATTATTAGGCATAAAAGCATCATAAATAACAGTAGGAAAACATGATGCAAAATGGACGTATCAGCATTCGAGGTGATCGCCACTGAAGGTGCAGCAGCGGCAGGCACCGTATTGCAGTTGTCCAGCTCGTCGGTAGGCTCCTCCTCCTCTGCCTCTTACTGAGCGCGCTCGGCAGAGGAGAGGCTGCCGGAAGTAGTACAAAGCCCCTCCGTAGTACTAGTATTTAGGGGCTATTTTGTTCAGTTCATCTGACTATAGATGTGGTGGAACTGTACAACGTACTTAAAATTAGCTAGTATATATAGTTGAACTAGCTATTTCAGTACGTGGTTGGCAACAATTGGGGAAAAGTTTGGTCGGTTCAGTTGTCGAGTTGAACTGTTTGTATAAAAGAACGACTGCTTAATATATGAATGAAATCGATGCTTAATTACTGAATTTTAGTTGCAAAACTTATATTGTGCTAGTGATTTTGAGCTGCATATTTTAACAAATGGCAGTGTTACAAGCTTGACAAATGGCAATGTTACTAGATCAACAAATGTCAATCTTTCCAGTTTGACAAATGGCAATATACCCAAAATGACAGATACAGATCTTACCAAATTGTCTGTACGTGGTTGCACACGGGTCATCCGAAAAAACCGTTTGCGTTGAAGGGAGGTACAAATCCTGCTTGCCAGATTTTCTCTTGGCTTAGCATCGAAGTCTCGCTTTGCATACCGTATTCAATCTGAACCGTTTGCATTGAAGAGATGCACAAATCCTGCGCGGCGAATTTTCCCTTGGCTTACTGGGGAAGACCATAGCTCTCACTTTGCATAGGGGTGTTCTATCTAAAACGTTTGCGAACAAGAGGTGCATAAATCCTGCTCGGCACATTTTCCCTTGGCTTACTGGGGAGGCTGTCGGTTTACATACGGGTGTTCTATCTAAAACATTTGCGATCAAGAGCTGCACAAATCCTGCTCAGCACATTTTCCCTTGGCTTCCTGGGGAAGCTGTCGGTTTGCATACGGGTGTTCTAACTAAAACGTTTGCGGTGAGTGTTTTATACTTAAAAACCATTGGAAGACTAGTGGAAGATGATCCTTCTGCGCCATGGCGTTGGTGGAGGTCTGCGGGAGGGGAATGGGAGGCGAACAGTAAGGCCGCCCGTATTGAACTCGCTTGGGCGCCATTAATGGAGAGGATGGGAGCAAGGTGGGCGGCCATGGAAGTCAAAGGGCTTGCTTCCGAGTGAACCTGCCCGGCGTACAGCTCGCATGCTTCCCGGTGAGCCTGCGCATTGGAGTACAGCTCGCATGCCTCCCGTTCAGTCAAGCACCTGTCCGCACGGCACTCCTAGCCATTAAAAGAGTGAGGCGTGGCGTCACGTGAATGGCTAACAGAACGCACATGATTTAAATTATACAAAACGTTTGAGATGTTAAAGTGGCAGCTATTTATTTCAAAATGCCTTTGTTGGTTGTTATTCGAGTGCGCCTTCTCTCAAAATGGACACAAAAAATACCACAGCATGTCGGGTGCCATTCCATAATAGCATGCCAAGTTTCATGAATTTCAGACGAGTTTTGGATTTACTAGAATTTAAAAACAAAGTATCTCAACGTTTTGCCGGCAATCAACGGTGCCCTGGTGTTTGAAATTCATTCCCATTTCTTGCATGGGACCTAAGCATGCACCCAAGGACACACATTTAATTTTTCAACCCATTTTTCTGCACTGGAGCATGTGCATGTAGTTCAAATTTGAATTATGCACATAAAATGGCTAGAAAACCCAGTTAATGTATAAAAATGTTGTAGCGAACCCCGAAAGATCCCAAAAATTGACACAACACTCCTGTTGTTCTATGTTGACAGTAGGAAAATTTTGAAAGCAAGAAGAGGCAACGGATATCGTTTCGTCCCCAAAGGTGGCACGTTCCCTACCGAAACCATCAGGCTTGTGAGAAGCTCTGGTTTGCGAGAAGCTTATACCCAAACCTGCCCCAAATGGGACAATTTTTTTACCACGGCATGTTGATGCCGTTCCATGATAGCATGCCAAGTTTCATGAATTTCAGACGAGTTTTCGATTTACTAGAATTTTAAAACCATGTATCTCAATGTTAGCGGCCGAGCGACGGTGGCAAAGGTGTTTGATATTCATTCCCATTTCTTGCATGGGACCTAAGCTTGCAACCAAGGACACACATTTGATTTTTCAACCCGTTTATATGCACTGGAGCATGTGTATGTAGTTCAAATTTGAATTATGCACATAAATGCATAGAAAACTCAGTTAATGTATAAAAATGTAATAGCGAACCACGAAAAATCCCAAAAAATGACACAACACTCCTGTTGTTCTACGTTGACACTAGAAAAATTTTGAAAGCAAGAAGAGGCAACAGATATCATTTCGTTCACAAAGATGACACGTTTCCCTACCGGAACCATGAGGCTTCTTGTGAGAAGCTCTGGTTTGTGAGAAGCTTATACCATAACCTACCCCAAATGGGACAATATTTTTTACCCTAGCATGTTAATGCCATTCCATGATAGCATGCCAAGGTTCATGAATTTCAGACGAGTTTTGGATTTACGAGAATTACAAAAGCAAGTACCTCAACGTTTGCCGGGGAGCCACGGTGCCGTGGTGTTTGAAATTCATCCCCATTTCTTGCATGGGACATAACCATCAACCCATGGACACATATATGATTTTACAACCCATTTTGGTGCATCGAAGCATGTGCATGTAGTTTAATTTTGAATTATGCACCTGAAATGCCTAGAAAACTAAGTTAATGTATAAAAATGTACGAACGAACCCTGAATAATTCCAATTTTTTTGACGACACACCTATAGTTGCATGTTCACTGCAGATAAAAGTTCTAGCAATTCAAACACCCTCCTTTGCCGCTGTGACCCCATTATGTAATTCAAATCAAGACCAAAAATTAAGTAGATCACACACATTTAATTATCACCAATCGTGTGAGATGCAGCACAAAATATCTTGGAGCACCGTCGGAGTATAGTACACATATGGCTTACGCGAGAAGGTGCGTCGGCTACAGTCCAGAACTGGCGTGTCAAGCACACTAGCTCGCTCCCCAAATACCATTTCACTGTTCAATCGTCACCGGTGAAAGATGGGGACGTGGACCTGCTTCATGAGGGCAACTTCGGCGGCCCACTCCGGCGAGAGCGCGGCCACAGCCGCCAGGCGCGTGCTAACAAGGTTCCTGAGTGCGGCCGCAATCTGCGACCGGGCGGCCAAGGCAGCCCAAACGGCCGCTGTTGCTTCTCACGTGGCGGCAGCAACATCTGCGTCGGGGATAGCAACTGGCGAGAGCGGCACAACAGCTGTCCGTTCCACAGCGGTGGCCTTAGCCCTGATGGAGGCCGCCCACGCCCAGCTCGTGGCGGTCACCGCACAAATAGAACGAAGCTTCTCCGACAACGGTCGGCAACCCACAGCCGAAGAGTTCGCAATCGCCGAGAGAGTTCGAGCAGCCGTCCGTTCCTCCGCGGCATACCTTGCCACGACGGAGCCCGTCCAAGCCCAGATCGCGGCCGCCCACGCCCAGCTCGTGGCGGCCTTTTCCAAAGAGATGGCGGACGCGGATGGCGAGATGCTTGCCGAGTACGGTGCGATGAATGCCATGGAGCCCCTTCCCCAGGAGATCGTCGGGCGCGAGCTGGACATAGAGGAGGTGGCGGAGATCGACGAGCACCAGCCGTAGTAGTACTCTTTGTTTTGTTTAATTAAGAGCGCCGGTCTTTAATTTGTTAGAGTAATGTTTAGGTCAGCTAGCTCTGTTTAATTGCTGAACTTGCTCGATTAAAAAGTGTGGGTGTGCTGTAGTCTCCTTTGTGTACACAAATTATGCAATGACGTGGATGAGCACTGTAACCAGGGAAATTCGAACCAAATTTTTTGACGTTCAAACTCATCACACACGGGTTAAGCTATATGAATCGTTTGTGATGTTCACATATCGTACACAGTGCTGAATAAGGGACCGTGTCTGATGACACTTTGCGCGCCAGTTTTTTTGCTGCACCGATTCAAAATTTTCGGCTTCCGCGGAAATATCTACCTCCCCGCCCCCTCCCCCTTACCAAAAGCCACATTTCCCCTATTTCCGCCTTCCTTTCCAAGTTGAAACCTTCACTCCTTGCTTGCAGCGCCGCCTCCTCACCGGCGACCCTCCTTCACGCTGCTCGGCCTCGTCGATCCAGGCAGGTAATCCACACCCGACCCCCATCCTCATCCTCCTTCCACATCCCACATGCCCCGACCGCCGGCGCGACACCTTTCACCCAAATCACCGACCCCTCCTCCAAATAAGCGCCGCCCTAAGCCATGGTGCACGCAGTATAGCCAGGAGCTCAAGGAGCATTTGGCAGCGGAGAAGCAAATCGCGGCCGCACGCGCGGATGAGGTCGCGATGGCTGTCATTCGTGCCAACCCCCAAATCTTGGAGGAGCACCTTGCCGTCGAGACCACCGTCGACGCCTCGCGCGCCGACGCCGCGACGCGGTTGGCTGCTTTAAACGACAGTTCGTGGCGTTTCCTTGAGGCCACCGTCGGTGCCTTCGACGAAGACTACGAGGTGTTTTCTCAGCGTGCCCGTGCTTACCTCAACTCGAGAGGTAGCAGGTTGGTGCCTGGAGCGGCTCAGGCAACTCACCACTACGACGAGGGCACCCACGATGTGGAGGCCTCGCCCTCTTCCATGTCCAAGGAGCCAATCATCATCGATATCTCTAACGATGAGGAGTAGCTTGTCTTATTAGCTCACTATGAGGACCTATGTTCAGTTTGCTAGCTACGCCGATTAAGCATGCTCGGTTTACCCGTTGCATGTGCTGCTCCTGCCTTTCCTTAACAAATTCTAGTGAATTGTCCTATCTACTTTTACCATGCAATCTGTTGCTCTAGTATATATGTTCTATATGTCGTGCAATGTGGTGCTCACTTATTAACTGTTTGGTTAATTAGTTGTCGTCTTCAGTTAACTGTTTGGTTCAATTCTGCAAATGTGATGTTCAATTCTTCAGGGTGTAATTTTGTATTGTCTTCCATGTGAGAAATAAATCAAATTTTATCTTTACAAAATACATGAGAAACAAATACAATTGCTTTATTTCCAAGTTATCAAGCATGTTTGGTTTGGTTAACTGTCTGATCTTCTAGTATGTTATATATTGTGCAATGCGGTGCTCAGTTAACATTTGGTTCATTTGTTGTGGTGTTTAGTTAACTATTTGGTTCAATTCTGCAATGCGATGTTCAATTATTGTGGGTGCATTTTATTATTGTATATCATGTGAGAAATAAATCGAATTTGGCTGTACTAAATACATGAGAAAGAAATACAATTGCTATATTTCCAAGTTGTTAAGCATGCTTGGTTTGGTTAACTGTATGATCTTCTATTAGGAGTATGTTTTATTGTGCAATGTGGTGCTCAGTTAATGTTTGGTTTATTTGTTGTGGTGTTTAGTTAACTTCTTGGTTCAATTCTGCAATGCGATGTCCAATTGTCGTGGGTAGAATTTTGTATTGTTGTGCATGTGAGGAATAAATCGAATTTGGCTGCACTTAATACATGAGAAACATATGCAATTGCTATATTTTCTAGTTCTTAATCATGCTTGGTTTGAATAAATGAGTTTTTCATGTGGCTCGAATTAATCTGATGAATCTGCAATGTTCTTATGTTTCATCAACATATTTTACTGATAGCATGCGAACCCTCACTTAACCTGATCACTAACTACCTTATATGTGTTGCAAGAAAACAATGGGAAGCACTGATGTTTACAATCGAGATTTGCACATGCATGGTCCTTTGTCTAATAGCACATTATTGTGCAATTGCAGGAACCATTCTAATATTTAGGTTTTTAATAATTTGGTCTTGCACATGTAGGTCCTGCTGTAAGAGGTTTTGACCCACTGTTCCACCTTTTTTGCATATGGGGAAATGAGTTGTCCATGAATATCAGTCAAGTCAAGAAACTCAGAAAGATTGTTAGGATAAAGAAATTAGCGACAAAAAACAACAAGATCTTTGTGTGCACAATGAAGAAGACATCAATTCACTACAGGATGGTACTAACTATTATAACTTGCCTTTTTTATTCCTTTGCCCCATTTCCAATCTAGAGAAGATATTTATGCACATCCTTGTTTTCAGGCCTTTCCAAAGCAGTTCACTGATGATTACCTCTCAAACCACCTATATAGTTAGGGGCCAGGAAGATATTCGTACAACACCCACGGTTCAATATTGAAGTGTTTCTGAAGAGGATGAAGTATGGACGGTCAATCATCCACAGGCACTAGCCTAAAGTTGCAAAGACATTCAACGTCAATGAAGGCTCAATATTTGCCTTTCGCTTTAGCAGTTTTTCAGATGAGATTCATCTGTCTATGTATAGTCTATGATGCTAATTTCGAAAGATTATAGATGTTTCATGTGAAACTTGGTGTTGGTGCAGTTGTGTAATAGGGTAGCTGAGTGCTGAAGCTATATGATATTGTACTCTGATGTATTTCAATTATGAAATCCTGCTTCCTTAATATGAAAATGAAATATATTGTGTGCTTAATATGAAATGTCAATTAGAGTAATAAATGGATTATTAATATAGGACAATTAACCTGCTAATTGGGTTTTTCTATTGCAAACGGTTATTGAGAAAACACCATAAGCGATGACCTCAGGCAACTCACACAGTTTCTAGGAATAAACCGTGTTGGATCAATGAACAATCACACACGACTTCCTCCTGAAAACTGCTTCGTTAGGCCACCTTGCACAAACGTTTACCACATAAAAAATGTGTGTGATGGACAGCCTATGCCATACAGTTTCTTCTAGGCACCGTGTGTGATGCATTCAATAACGCAAACGGTAAAATTGTTAATATCGTCTGCAATGGCAACGCTATCACAAACGATTTAATGGGGAAAATTGTGTGTGATTTACCTGCGAATGGAAACGTTTTCCTTGAAGTGACTGTGTGGCATGTATATACGAACAAAAACGTAGTTCTTGGATTGACTGTGTGGGATGTACATACTAACGGAAACGTATTCTTTGGATTGACTGTGTGGAATGTACATACGAAAGGAAACGTTTAGTCGGGACTGACTGTGTGGGACTTACGACCGAAAACGATTTGACCTGTATAATTGTATTTTTTTAGCACAACTGTACGTATAATCGTATTTCATCACTCGCCCGTCGCACACGGCCGCATTTTACCAAGCGTGTGTGTCAGGAGGGCCTATCCCCGATGGTTTCTGGGTCGTGTGGGAAGGACCCCCTATCGCACACATTCACTCGGCGACGGTTCAGAATGCCGTCGCGGAAAGGGGTTAAAAACCGTTTGTATAGCACCTCGATGTACCAGTGCAATGAAGACAACGAGCAGGAGGAGCTTCATGAACATAAGGAGCTCCGGGAGAATTTTGGCAGGGCCCAAGTCGCCGCGGCTGTCCTTGCCCCGTGCTAGCTCCCAGCCCCGTAGCTTTGACGGGCTGGGCGTTGCACATCGTCGCCCAGCTTAAAGCCGCGGGGATCCACGAGGTCCCCGCTGATGTGCACGTGCCACCGCTAGCACCTGCACTAGTGCTTGCGCCTGTGCACGTGACAACGTGTGCACTAGCGCAACACGCGGCGGCGGCCGCCGCAAGTAATTAGTTTTTTTCGTTTACATACTGTAGTTCGATCGTATGAATGTAAAATCACAGTGTGACTGAATGAAATCTATGGATGGTTTGTTCAATTGAGTGTTCTGCTCGAATGAAGAAGAGGAGTGGTATTGCCACAGGAGTGAAACCCCTGTACCTAATCACACAAAGGACCTCATAAGTTGTGTGTGAAATGGCTATAGTCATCATAGACAATTGTCTTTGTGAAACCGTGGGTCCTATGTTGCAATGTCGCATACAATTTTCTTTCCTCGGTCGTGCGCGATGGGCCTACGATCGCACACATTTATTTTTTGGACAAACGGTTTTATATTTGTACCGTTTGCAATGTAGACATTGTATACAGTGCTTCCCCATCATGTGCGATTATGGGGGCTTAATAGTCTGCTCGTGTACTAGTGTCATGTTTCAGCCAAGTATCCAAAAGTCCAAATTGATGAAGTGAGGCGGCAATATATTCCAAAACTCCCCTCATGTCTATTCTTATTTAGTTCTTAGACGTGGAATTGATGTAAGACGCAAAATATTTTCTTTTTCAATACTGCGTTGGGAGGGTCTTGAACTCAAGATCTCTTGGCTCTAATACCATATCAAATTCATTCGCGAGCCAGTTACTTCAAATGTCCAAACTAATGGAGAAATGTGAGCAATATATTCTAACGGTAACAACTATTACACATATGCCCTAATTTAGCAAATATATGTAGGGTTGTACATTCCCATATAACAAATTCACGGGACAATAGAGCATTGTTGTCTCTTTATGTGTGAAAGTGTCCTTCTCAGCTCGAGCTCCAAAAATAATAAAAATATATATAATTTTGAATTAATTTTGTGATAAATTTTGACAAATGTTTTCAATTCTTGCAAAGTTTCATCATGAAGAAATTCGTTGAAGTCATGGCAAAAAAAATCGATGCTCCAAAATGCTTTTGGAAACATTTTTTTTTAGCATCAGTTTTGTTTTTTTGCCACAACTTCCATGAATGTATTCTATGACGAAACTTGCCAAACATTGAAAACATTTGTCAAAGTTTGACACAAAGAAAAATCAGAATTTTTTTATTTATTTTCAATTGTTTCAGTTTTACTGTTCACGTGAGCTCGTATGAACTCGAGCTCAGTTAATCCGCGGCCCTTTATGTGCTTCTCTCGATGGTAATTCCACTGTGTTTGCAGAGTAGTATTCTGAACATGAACAGAAACGCAATCTTTTGTATTGGGTCTGGAAGGTACACTTTAGGACAGTTTGACAGAAACCACCCTATCATGCTGTGTGCCTGTGTTAGGTTTCGCCAAGTGGTGAATTACATAACTGAACTTCTACTCGGAAGTTACCGTTTCATGCTCTTTGTACTGTGCATATACAACTAAGTACGTAGAAAACCTAGAGGGAATAGCTAGCATGCATCCATACGGAACCAATCTTCAAAGGCTGCTAATATCACAGTTCGTAAGTGCAATACTCCTTTTCAATAGCTTTGGCATTAAGCATCTTCTGCAGTTCATGTGAAAAGTGTGCTCTTGCAAATTCCACGCCATTGTTCTTCTTTGTTTGGACAAAATGTGAACTACACATCTATCACTTTTGCATACTGTACTGTATTTGACGAATTTATCTCCTTCCTTGACCTAGTAGCCTGCGCAAGTATAACAGTAGGATTTTTAGAAACAATGGACAGTGAGCATAATGTATTGTGTGTGATGCCAAAATGGTGTCAATGATTCAAACCTTTGTGTTTGTATTTGTCCATGCTTTGTCCATCTCCTCGTACACATCTTTTATTGTTGGACGCCCTACGCTAGAGTGTGCCACACAGAGGACTCCGATCTTTAATATCAATACAAAATCTTCGATAGTAACTTCATCTCGAACGCGCGAGTCTATGAATTCATCCAGTGGTTTTTTCCCAGTTACAACATCTTTGGCCTTGAGACAAGAACGGAGATCAAATTAGGTGCATCAAAAACTTCAGTTCCTTGACTGTAAGTCAAGATAATAAGAACAACCAATGGTGAGAATAACTTCTGAAATTGACTTGACGAGTTCCTGATCAGTGTAACAGGGATATGATTCTGAAAATATATGCCTGAATTTACCTTCTTGGTGAGAGAATCGCGTGCAACAATGTCAAGTTCTATGACCTTTCTTCCTGACAGAAGCTGCAGCACAACCACACCAAAGCTGTAGATATCACTTGCGCAGGTAAGCTTGGAGTGTGTTATGTACTCAGGATCCATGTAACCGATGGTTCCCCTCACATCTGTGAAGACTTTGGTCTCCTCCATTTGCAGCATTTTTGCCAGCCCAAAATCAGACAACTTAGGCTCCATGTCCTCTGTCAGCAAGATGTTGGTAAGCTGTAAAAATGAATTCAGCACACAAAAGATAAGATGGCGTCGCAAATTTTGCGCGTCCTTTTCCCTCCGGAAAGGAGCGCATGCTTATGTTGAGGGATCGAAAATACTTTAAGGATATTCTCACCTTAATGTCTCTATGCACAATGCATCCATCGGAGTGTGTGTGAAGAAACCTCAGGACAGATGCACAGTCCCTAAGGATCTTCACCCTTGTTGGCCATGAGAGCAGAGAGTCATTTCCTGCCAATTAAGAGCAAAACTTACAGTAATTCAACATTGTAGCTCGCGAGCTTGAATTAACATGATGGATGGATCCTTCTTACTGAGCAGATTCTGGGCTAGGTTGCCATTGGCGCAATACTCGTAGACGAGGTACTGGTCGCTGCCGTCGTCGCAGTAGCCGAAGAGGCAGACGAGGTTGGGGTGCCTGACCTTGGACAGCCCGTCCGCCTCCCTGGTGAAGGAGCCGGACATGGCCGTCCGGTGGATGTGCTTGATGGCGACGAGCTGGCCGCTGGGCAGCACCCCCTGGTACACCTGCCCCGCGCTGCCGGAGCCGAGGTAGATCCGGCTGTTGGCGTAGTCCAGCGCCCGCTCGATCTCGGCCTTGGTGAACCTGTACAGCCCCGACCACCGGTTGATCACCTCCCCGCCGTGCACCTTCATCTGGTCATCGGACGAGCCGATGGTATCGTCGGCTGATCTTCCCCTGGGCGTCAGGTACTTGACGATGGCGAGGGCGAGGGCCAGCATCATGACGGGGAACACGATCAGGATCGCCAGCAAGCTGCCTGGAAATGTGTTATGCCGGATTAATTCATTGACTATTATTAATCCTTTATTAGTCAGGGAGCTTTGTCCAAGTATGCATGCATGTATACAAGCTAGCTACTGTAGAAGGCATACGTTTGATCCTGACGTAGTCGCCTTCTGCAATTTCCAAAAGGAAGGATATCTCGTGTTAGTGGTCCTTGAGATGGGTTGTTAAAGATTAATACTCCCTCTGTAAACTAATATAAGAGCTAGATCACTAAAATAGTGATCTAAACACTCTTATACTCCCTCCGTCTCAAAATAAGTGACTCGACTTTGTACCAACTTTGAGAGTATTAGTTTAGGGAGGGAGTACTTGAGAGAGAAAACCTCTCGTGGTTGACGCTTCTCAGAAATCAAACCTGTGACAATATCTGGATCACCCTTGCAACCAAGTGAGGCTACCAAGATCAAGACTAGGCAGAGCACCGCTTTCTCCATCTTCAGTTAGTAGTTCCCTGCAATCATGCATACGGGGACGAACTTTGCGACTACTCCCATGGAGCCCCATTTATAGGCAGTCTGACCCTAGTTACTATCGTTGGTATGTGGCGGAGCTGGATATTCTTCTTGCAGGGTCCGGTACTCGACTAGTATAAGGAACTCTCGCCTTCTCGTATGCATTGGTCTTGGCGCACCTAGCTACGTATGCACCGTTGTTCGCTGTTTACCCTTTGTTTGGGCGGGGAATCTTGGGCGAGTCAGTGTCTTGTATAGGTTGCTTTCAGTCTCAGGGCATAGTTCAGACTTTGGACCAATCGTTCGTGGTCACAGAGGCGTGAGACTGAGGTTCTGCTTCTATTGTGCACTCATGAGAAATGTGGTGCATTAGTGCAGGAGCTAGGTCCAGTCTTGGCTGAGTTGGACCTGTAGTTTGTAAACCCCAATGAACACACCAATAACAACACTGTTCATTCATATACAATTAAAAACATGCAGTACAATTGTAAGTTAATGGATCAAGAGAGATATGAGCCATTCCAACAAATCACATACAGGCTAAAACGGTAGAAAGGAAAATTAGCCAACTTGATCAGTATTTTCCGAGTTTTCTTTAGGCAGGATTTCTATGTGCTTCCTCGCTCAACCTTTCAGGAAGAGGCACCCTGACGACCTGACCAGACCATAGAGAAAACTAGCACTCATCACTTGGAGGAAAAGGAAAGAGAAAAAGCAAAACTTGTAATCCACCATCTATTAGAACATCAAGAACACAAGTAGGAGTAAGGTGTTAACATCACAATGGTTGTGAATTTTCACTTTTGTTTACCTTCTCGAGAAGCACATATTTTTTTCCCCAGAAACACAACATGGGACAGATTTTTCTTACTTTTTTTCGAAAACCAGTCAAAAATCAAAAAGCCAAAAGAAAAACATCTAATATACAAAAACACGTACAGAAAAATACAGAGGAAGCGCCCAACACGCGACACGTGACGGCGGATGGCCGCACCACTTGACGCCCTCACATGTCAAGAAAGTGACCCTTGCATGAGCCCCACAAGGGGTAATCCTTAGATATTTTTTTTGAGGGGCAATCCTTAGATAGTTGCGCCCAAAATTGAGTGACATATACTTTTTTTTTAATCTAAGCACACTCCACTTTATTGATCATTAAAAATATTTCATGGGAATACAACTTAGGTCTGGAGTATTAAGGAGCCACACATGGCGTCTCAAAGTAAGGCCTAAAGTGTGTTTAGTGAGACTATGTGCCTCAATATTTGTCTCTCTTCCTTCGAAGATGAAGGAACACCAAGGTATCTGTGTAGATGTAAGATTAATCTCCTTGATAATACTAGCATGCATACCGCCCATGCTTCTTAGAATGTCATTCACCACACTTTTGCAGTCGGAGAAGATATCACTATTTTGGGCGTCCGTGCTTCTTTGATGATATACTAGCAAAACATGCCGTGCATTGCAACGGGAGGAAAAAACATCCCTCATACACACACCCGACAACATCAACAAACAATATTCTTAAAAATCTTTATGGGCACAATTTTAAATAATATGAAAATCAATGTTAAGCCACTTGTTTACATTAAACTCGTATTAGCAGCTTAGTGTGCATCATCGTATAGGGGTTGGTAGTGCACTACGCGAAATAGAGATGATGATTATGTACCTGTTTTAACCTTTAGTATATGGTAGTTGATAGGAATCAAAATTCCCCATGGTGCAAATAATAAATTTTATGAGAGCATCAAACTGTCATATTTACTAAATTTAAAAGGGATAGAAAACATGTATAATATGCATTTCCAAAATACCCCATATAGAGAAGATATTAATTAAGGTTGCATCCTAAAACAATTTTAGAAATGATTAACATGCAATATAATAACATATTTGAAATCTACACATTTTTTGAGAGATTTTCATATATAAAATATTAGATTTGAAGTTAGGGTTTGAAAGTTATGATTTTTCTAAAAAACATTTGAATCTGCCCAGAAAAAGAAAGGCTAAATATAGAGTAGCTGGGCTGGAATTGTGTGCAGCCCATCTGCTAAGTGACGCTTGGGCGAGCAATTATATCCTACGCCCATCAGTATCTATTGAAAAAAGGGTGGAAAAAATGAAACCCAGGTCTCCCGTGTGCAAGATTGAGGCTCTAGCCACTTCACCACTTATGTTCTTATAATACATGAGGGGTTTGCTGTAAATGAATCAAAGCGGACGTGACTTGTGAAGGAAAAAATAAATCATTTTTAAATTTATGGGTGGTATAGTGGGTAATTTATGACTACTTTAAGAGTACTTTTAGGATGGACGGGCAGAAGCACTAATTCCTTTATTACTAAAAAATAAAATAAAAAGTGGGTATATATACTTACGCAGCCAACCAACACAAAAACAACACACGGCCCAAGCCCAGGTTACACATCATACGGTAACAGCCCACAGCCAGAGTATCACAGATTAATCTTGTGGCAGCCCCTCCCAATGCTCCATCATGTACACGTGCTAAGGCTACCAAGTAGGCATAAAATCTGATGTGGCATGCTAATTAAGAAGAGAGAGAATACTTTTGTGACCCCAGAAAGAAATGATGCTAAGTGTGTGTACCTAGATGGAAGCATAATTCTGAATCTACAACTAATTAAATGAAGGAAGCTTAGCACCTATGCATTAGGGACTTGAGTTGGTAAGACATTTAATATACTTTAAGCACATTTGCATTAGAAGAGGCCTAACTCAAATCTAATCAAGGTCGCACCTCATTGATAATGGTTGTCAGAAAAAGTTTCCACGGAAATCACCAACCAGCTACATTCATATGCAGCATTAGAGCAAGTATAATAAGGTGATGTAAGCATGTTGTAAAATTTAAATATTGTATTATTGCTGAGTTGAAAGAGAGAGAAAATGAGAGAGAAGAGAAACGGGCTGTAGACTTGCAGCCGGCCGTAGCACGAGCTCCAAGAAGTTTGTAAGAGTGGTACTCTTTTATAGCCAACTATTATACGTGTTAGATATTACATTGGCTATAAATAGCATAGCAACATGTTATAGGCAGCAGCTGGTTACATTATTATCCATGCTCTTAACATAGCGACGATTTAGTGTCCGGTTCGAACAAGCAAATGCGTGATTCATCGGACGACCAAGTTCGAGTGAAGTCTGATTTAAACCCTGAGATTGCAGAGCTTGTCGAAAACAAACCCTCACCTTTGAATCCCTGAAGTCTGTAGCCTGTACTCTCTAATCCCCGTCATTTTTAACCTTGCGGTCACATCCAAACAGGGATTTCGTATTTGGCATCGGGAATGGCCGGGATCGGTGGGTTAGGCAGCACATGTGTTGAAGTGCGGAACGTGCGCACCAACCCAGCTAACGAGCTTTCGTCTCAAGTGAACAGAGATAGGAAACACACACAAGAAAAGGCATCGTCCACGGGTTTGCTTCAGTCTGATCTGCTGCGGCACGAAGGCATCGTAGGAAGAATACAAGGCGCCGAGTAGCTGCACCAGGGGTAGCGAGGAAGGAAGAAGGTGCCTGGTGCAGCTTCGATGGCTGCAGCGCTGCGGCCGCCTCGCGCGCTCACAGATGTGCTATGGCGAATGGGTGTGCTGCAGTATGTAGAGTTGGAGACCCACCCAGCGACGTGCGTTGCGTACATGACGCAGAAGAGGAAGTAGGTGGAGGGCAGCGCGGAAGCCCCGGCGGAGAGGTATGCTCGCTCGCCGGTGGCCAAGCCGACGTTGTACGTGGCTGAGCTGACGTCCATGGAGACCTTCAGGTCGCCAACAACGGTGAGGGACGGCGTGATGTGATGGCCGGTAGGCGCGCGACAGCCCCGGCGACGCATGAGCATGAGCCGGCGAGACGGCTGTCAGCTCGCCAGTGTATGAAGCCGTGTACAAACAGTCGGAAGTCGGCGAGCAAAACGATATGTTGCCAGCGGTGCACACGTAGGTACGCTGCGTATGATCGTCGACCGGCGCCCCTGTGCCAAAAGAAAAAAGAAAAGAAAGAAGAGAGAACAGGAAAGAACGACCAACCGGCGCGGTATGTACTCACGCTGCTACGCACCAGACATGCATGCATGCACTCGTTTAAACAAAAAACAAAAAGTCAGCAAACCCGGTCTTTCCCTGCCGTGTCATCAAACCCACTCTTAAAAAGGCATCAAGTTAAAAATGACCGGGTTTAGAGGGTACAGGGTACAAACTTCAAGGATTCGAAGGTAGGTCTGCAACCTCGAGGTTTAAATCAGACTTAACTCACCAAGTTCTGTATCGCCCTTCAGGCACCACGTACCGTACGGTACCTGGGCGTGTCGTGCCGCGTCAGGAACTGGACGCCCTTAATTACTGTTGTGGATCAAGTCTCTGCGCTATCACGGCCCTTGCTATTAAAGGCGATGGACTGGACAGTCAGTTAGAGCAGCTCCAATGCGTCTGACCTATTTTGTTCTCGTGTGTTCGTTTGGATCGCCGTGAACAGAAAAACCGACGCAACGTGTCGATCCAAACGAACGCGCGTCCACTTTTCATCCGCCTGGTAACTCATTCCTGCCCTAAATTCGGGCCTCATTTGCGTTGGCGCGGACACGAACGGACGCGCGCCTACTCCTCTCCTGGCCCGCTAGTCAGTGGCACATTGGCCATTCTCTTCCTCCCCATCGGCAACAAGCCCTCACCCGCCCACCCCCTCGCCGCCGCCGCCCAGTTCCGGTGTCCCTGCCAGCAGGGCGCGCCCACACATCTCGCCCACACACCGCCCAGTTCTCGGCGACGGTTCCTCACTTCCCATCACTCACATAGGGCATGCATCTTTTCCGTCTACATCCACTCAATTATCATTATCTAACATCTTAGTTTCTCCTGATCTTATTAAAAATCTTGTTTCTGTTCGTTCTTTTACACGTGAAAATCCTGTTACCGTTGAGTTTGACGTGTGTGGCTTTTCTGTTAAAGACGCTCGTACCCGGATGGTACTCCACCGATGTGACAGCCCCGACGAGCTCTACCCGGTCCACTCCACCGCCACCACCACCTCCGCCGCTCCTGTTGCCCTCGCCACCGGTGAGGACCTTTGGCACGCTCGCTTGGGTCATCCCAACCCCGCCACCCTTCGTCATATACTTCGAAGTTTTTCCTTCACGTGTAATAAGATCGACGATCACTCTTGTCATGCTTGTCGCCTCGACAAACATGCTCGTCTTCCATTTAGGGCTTCTACTCATGTTGCATCGTACCCGTTTGAGTTAATTCATGGTGATGTGTGGACCTCTCAGTTGCCAGTAATACGGGCTATCTTTATTATCTTGTCATCCTTGATGATTTTTCACACTATGTGTCGACCTTTCCGTTGCGGCGTAAGTCCGATATTATCTCTACGCTCGCCGCATTTTACTCCGATGTTTTCACGCAGTTTGGTCGTCCCATCCTTGCGTTCCAAATAGATAACGGGAAGGAGTTCGACAACTTAGTTGTTCGCACTCTCCTCACCACACATGGCATGACTTTTCGCCTCACATGCCCGTACACCTCGCAACAGAACGGTCGCGCTGAGCGCATCCTTCGCACTCTTAACGACTGCGTTCACACGCTTCTCTTTCACGCCAATGTGCCTTCGCGCTTTTGGCCTGACGCTCTCGCCACCGCATCACTCCTCATTAACCTCCGTCCCTGTCGTACTCGCGGGAACTTTGCACCCCATCATCTTCTCTTCGGTGCACCACCTTCTTATGACGAGCTTCGCATTTTCGACTGTCTCTGCTATCCTAGCATCGCCGCTACCGCACCTTATAAGCTTGCATCTTCCTCGGTTACCCACCTAACACAAAAGAATACCGCTGCTACGATCCCGTCTCACATCGTGTATTCACCTCCTGGCATGTTTACTTTGCTGAGAAGGTGTTTCCGTTTCAGCAGGTACCTCCGGTCGCCCCGTCGCCGCCGGCCACTGGCGGCCCTCCGGCGACCCCGTCAGGTGGACGGCCCCGTTCGGTTCTTGGACCGCCTCCGGGCTTCGGCGGTCCTCACCCCGTGGGACGAGCTGCGCCTCGCACCCCCACGACGCCCTCGCCGACACCGTCAGGCGCCTCGGCATCGCCCGTCTCGCCGGCATCTTCACCGGCAGCCGCCGCGTCGCCGGCCTCTTCGCCGGCCGCCGCCGCGTTGCCAGCCTCTTCGCCGGCCGCCGCCGCGTCGCCGGCCTCTTCGCCGGCTTCTTCGCCGGCTGCCCCGTCGCCGGTATCTTCACCGTCCACCCCGGGCACGGCCCCGTCGGGTTCCAGCTCGGCCTCGGCCGGCTCGTCAACGCCGCCTACACCCACCACGGTCCAGGCGTTGCCGTCTCGCCCCCTCACTCGGGCCAGGGCCGGCGTCCACCGTCCGAGTCTGCGGTACTCCAGCGACGAGTATCTCCTCGCTGGCTCCACCACCGAGCCGTCACCGATTCCTACGTCCGCCAGAGCAGCCCTACGTGATCCTCACTGGCTCACTGCGATGCAGGAAGAGTTCAATGCTCTTCAGCGAAACCGTACCTGGACACTGGTTCCCCGGCCTCCTCGCGCCAACGTCATCAGCGGCAAGTGGGTCTTTCGTCATAAGACCCGCTCGGATGGCACGCTTGAGCGCTATAAGGCTCGTTGGTTGGTCCGTGGGTTTCGGCAGCGTGCTGGCGTTGACTTCACTGAGACGTTTGCACCGGTTGTCAAACCGGACACGATCCGCACCGTCCTTCAGTTGGCGGTCTCCCGTGGCTGGCCAGTTCATCAGATGGATGTCTTCAACGCCTTTCTTCATGGTCATCTTGAGGAGCAGGTTTACTGTGAGCAACCCACTGGTTTCGTCGATGCCTCTCATCCTGGCCATGTGAGCTGTCCCGGTCTCTCTACGGCCTCAAGCAAGCACCTCGCGCCTGGTATCAGCGTATCGCCGGGTTTCTTCAGACACTTGGCTTCTGCGTCACCCGCTCGGATGCCTCGTTGTTTGTCTACCACCACGGTGACACGACTGCTTACTTGCTGCTCTACGTCGACGACATCATCCTGACGGCCTCCTCCGTAGCCCTCATTCAGCAGATCACTCTCCGGCTGCGTGACGAGTTTGCCATCAAGGATTTGGGTGCTCTCCATTATTTCCTTGGCATTGAGGTTGTTCGGCGACCCGACGGGTTCTTTCTTCATCAACAAAAGTACGGGCATGAGCTACTTGAGCGTGCCGGCATGCTCAACTGTCATCCTGTCGCTACTCCTGTTGACACGAAGGCCAAGGTTTCTGCTCTCGAGGGCTCGCCCGCTTCGGATGCTCCATTCTACCGGTCCATCGTTGGTGCTCTCCAGTATCTGATGCTCACTCGACCAGATCTGCAGTATGCTGTCCAGCAGGTGTGTCACCATATGCACGCCCCTCGTGACTCCCATTGGACCCTCGTGAAACGGATTCTCCGATACATCCGTGGCACGATGTCCCTTGGGCTCACTCTCACGGCGTCCATCTCTCTGGATATGGTGGCCTATTCTGATGCTGATTGGGCTGGCTGCCCTGACACACGTCGCTCCATTTCTGGCTACTGCGTCTACCTCGGTCCCTCCCTCGTCTCGTGGTCGTCCAAGCGACAACACACAGTTTCGCGCTCCAGCGCGGAGGCCGAGTACCGAGCAGTGGCTAACGCAGTTGCTGAGTGCACCTGGCTACGACAGCTACTCCAGGAGTTGCATCACGACGTCTCACAGGCCACGGTTGTCTACTGTGACAACGTCTCTGCGGTGTATCTTTCCGCCAACCCCGTTCATCATCGCCGGACGAAGCACATCGAGCTGGACATACATTTTGTGCGCAAACAGGTAGCCATTGGACGCATTCGGGTTCTCTATGTTCCGACCGCACAACAGTTCGCCGATGTGATGACTAAGGGATTGCCTACTTCCACCTTCGAGGAGTTTCGTTTTAGCCTCTGTGTCTCTGGCGACGCTTCGACTGCGCGGGGGGGGGGGGGGGGGGTGAGGGTGTTGAATATAATGTGCATGTATATTGTGTCGTAGGCCCACCTCCTAGTTTTCATGTATAGTTGAGGTTGTGGCTCCCTGAAGGAAATATGCCCTAGAGGCAATAATAAAGTTGTTATTTATATTTCCTTATATCATGATAAATGTTTATTATTCATGCTGGAATTGTATTAACCGGAAACTTGATACATGTGTGAATACATAGACAAAACAAAGTGTCCCTAGTATGCCTCTACTTGACTAGCTTGTTGATCAAAGATGGTTAAGTTTCCTAACCATAGACATGTGTTGTCATTTGATAAACGGGAGCACATCATTAGGAGAATGATGTGATGGATGAGCGTTAGCATAGCATTATGATCGTTAAGTTTATTGTTGTTGCTTTCTTTATGACTTATACATATTTCTCTGACTATGAGATTATGCAACTCCCGAATACCGGAGAAACACCTTGTGTGCTATCAAACGTCACAACGTAACTGGGTGATTATAAAGATGCTCTACAGGTGTCTCCGAAGGTGTTTGTTGGGTTGGCATAGATCGAGATTAGGATTTGTCACTCCGAGTATCGGAGAGGTATCTCTGGGCCCTCTCGGTAATGTACATCATATGAAGCCTTGCAAGCAATGTGACTAATGAGTTAGTTGCGGGATGATGCATTGCGGAACGAGTAAAGAGACTTGCCGGTAACGAGATTGAACTAGGTATGAAGATACCGACGATCGAATCTCGGGCAAGTAACATACCGATGACAAAGGGAATGACGTATGTTGTTATGCGGTTTGACCGATAAAGATCTTCGTAGAATATATAGGAGCCAATATGAGCATCCAGGTTCCGCTTTTGGTTATTGACCAGAGATGTGTCTCGGTCATGTCTACATAGTTCTCGACCCGTAGGGTCCACACGCTTAACGTTCGATGACGATTTGTATTATGAGTTATGTGTTTTGATGACCGAAGTTTGTTCCGAGTCCCAGATGAGATCACGGACATGACGAGGAGTCTCGAAATGGTCGAGAGGTAAAGATTCATATATTGGAAGGCTATATTCGGACATCGAAAAGGTTCCGAGTGATTCGGGTGTTTTTCGGAGTACCGGGGAGTTACGAGAATTCACCGGGAGAAGTAATGTGCCTTATTGGGCCATACGGGAAAAGAGGAGGCAGGCCAAGGGGAGGTGGCGCGTGCCCCCCCATGGGTCCGAATTGGACTAGGGGAAGGGGGCGGCGCCCCCCTTGCCTTTTCCTACTCCCTCCCTCTTTTCCCTCTTTCCTTCTCTCTTACTCCGAAAAGGAAAGAGATTCCTACTAGGACTTAGGACTCCATACTCTTGGCGCGCCCCTCAGGGGCCGGCCTCTCTCCCTCTCTCCTTTATATACGTGGGAGGGGGCCACCCCAAAGGCACACCAAGATTTGTCTTAGCCGTGTGCGGTGCTCCCCTCCACTGTTACACACCTCGGTCATATCGTCGTAGTGCTTAGGCGAAGCCCTGCGCCGGTAACTTCATCATCATCGTCGCCACGCCGTCATGCTGACGGAACTCTCCTTCGTCCTCAACTGGATCAAGAGCTCGAGGGACGTCATCGAGCTGAACGTGTGTAGAACTCGGAGGTGCCGTACGTTCGGTGCTTGATCGGTTGGATCGCGAAGACGTTCGACTACATCAACCGCGTTAAGCTAACGCTTTCGCTTTCGGTCTACGAGGGTACATGGACACACTCTCCCCTCTCGTTGCTATGCATCTCCTAGATAGATCTTGCGTGAGCGTAGAATTTTTTTGAAATTACATGCAACATTCCCCAACACTCCCAGTTTGTATATCATATATACGTGCCCAGTGCACCGATCAATGCAATTGTGTTGCACGGCCTAAACATTGTCTTCCACAATTGTGAAGTCAATTCTCAACCCCGTCGGAGAGAAGAGGAGGAGATTTGCCCAAGAGCAAGAGAGTGCTAGGAAAGATGTCGAGCGTGCCTTTGGTGTTCTGCAATCTCGATGGGCATCGTTTGGTATCCTGCTAGAACTTGAAGCACCAAAAAATTATGGGAGGTGATGACTGCTTGTAGGATCATGCATAATATGATCATAGAGGATGAGCGCCCGGAACGTATCTACGATCAAGGGTTTCAGTTTCAGGGTGACAATGTTGTGCCTCAGCATGGAGGAGGAGCGACAATGTTTGTACAGTTCACCCAATTTCATTATCAAATATGTGATTGAAAAACTCACATCAGCTACAAGATGATTTGGTTGAGCATATGTGGGCTCATGTTGGCAACCAATAGATGTATCTTTTTCTAAAATGTATTTGAGAAACTACGATATATTTATTTGAGCTGTCAAACTATGCTATATTTATTTGCTTGTGAAATTATGCAAAATGTGTGTATATTTGTTTAAAAAGGCAGCATTCCAATCAAACGGGTAAATATGAGTCCGCATGTTGGACGCACGACCGACCCAAATCAAAAAACAGCGCGAACGCCAAACAGATGGTCGATTTAAACGGACAAAAAATGGACAAAACGCGCGTCCGTTGGCGCGTTGGAGCTGCTCTTAACTGATCGAAACGTAGCTACGCGTTCCCTCGCTCATTGTACGCCCATGTGATTAGGTTACGTAGGTGGACTTAGCCGAGAACGAATTTGAAAAATGCATGTATGCGTAAACAGGGACTTGGAGTATATAAAAGTGCTGGCTCCATGTGAGCGGCCTGTCCGGGGGTACATGTCCATGTGCGGAGAACGGCTCCTTGATCACAGGCGACAGCGCCGAATTCGTCCCAATCACCACACGGAAAAAGAAAGTGATCGTGCATGCATGTACCCTTGCGTGCCATACGGCATGCATGCGAGCGTTTGTCCTTCCACCGATTGACGGATTACGGTAGTCACGTACCAGTCAAACATGGGAGTTGTAGATAATCGGCGTGAATTGATCGTGCGCGTGGACGTACGGTATGGTTGCTTCACTCCGATGCATATCCCCGGCCTAGCCTTGGCGCCATGCCATCGTGTGTGTTTGGTTGACCTGAAAAGGATGTAAAAGAAGACGAAGAATGCTTCCACAGGGCACAGGTGTCCAAATGTCTGACTACATTCGGACTCTCTCGGCCCACAAGTGATATGCTTTCAAGGTTCAGTCAACCAATTCTGCCGATGTTTCCTTTGTAAATGCTAGAGTCTGACGATGTTTCCTTTTTTTTTAGTGGTCTGACGACATTTCCGGTCGGTCGGCGATCGCGTATCCCTGCCTTACCAGTTACCGCGTGTCGAGCCGGAGAAACTTGGACAACGCTAAACGTCGGCCGACGGAACTTCGCAAGCCATTTGATTCAACGCGGGGTAGCCGTCAGATTGAGCTATCAGCTTTGCAACAAGGATGATGTTATGCTTAGATTTGTAACAGAGTTCATATTGAAGAACTTTTGCAACAGAGGTAATGCTACAGATTTTTTTCTGCAACAAAGCTAATGTTGCAAAAAATAATAATTTATCTTCACCTTTATACAGGTGTTTCTGAAGAAAGTTTTACAACATCACTAATGTCGCAGAAATCTTTCTTGCAACAAGGAGAATGTTGCAAGAAAAAGACCAGCGTAGTTCGCCACAAGCTCGAACAGCGGAAAGGAAGGAGCAACGCCGCCCGTTGTCGCCGGCGAGCGCTGGACCTCCGATCAGGTCACCTCGCCGCCATCCTCCTCTCCGATAAGGTGGGCGTACCGCGCGCGGCCGACGGACATGATGGAGGCGGGCGGCAAGCACCACAGTAGCGATCGCGCCCGACCCCGGTTGCAACGGCGCACCACCGCGGCGACCGCGCCCGACCCCCGACTGCAACGGCACACCGTGTGCTGCTGCTAGGGAACCACATATGGTTGGGGTTGTTTTCTCAGGATGAATGAAAGGATAAAGAAGACATGAGGCGGTCGAGGTTTCGCGTGAGATTCAGATCCTGCAATAGACTAGTTATTGCGGTGGGGAAAATTGCAACAATGGCTCAGTTGCAAAACCTAATTTTTTATGTACATAGGTTGCTCCCCAAACCATTCGATCATAATAGATCTGATGGCCACGGAAGTGACGAACGACATCAGCCGGCTGAGGACAAGCTTTTCCCGAGAAACTTGGGCTTTTCCCTTACATTTTTGTGACGCCATGTTTCAACATTTTATTTATGTCGCCAATTTCAGAAGAAAAAAAACTTCAATTTTATGCGCTGGTCTGGGGAGCCAGGTTTGGACGCTGCCGGAGTGAGCTTTTGGGTCTCAGGCTCCTACTACTCATGCAACCTCAACACTTTTGCCGGAGCGTGCTTTTAGCTCTCGTCGCGGCTCATCGTAATGGTACTACCTCTTTTGCGGAAACCTGTTGTGAGTTTACATACAAGGTAAAGGCACATGCATCGATAGCGCGAGACAAGGAATCATGCGCTAGATGGAATAACTGAGCTTTGTCTCCCCTGTTTCAACAAGCCGAGTGAGCTTCGTAACAGCAACTCCAACGCGATGATCCAAAAGACGCTGATTTTATTTGTTTTTTGTTCGTTTGAGTCGTCCGTCTGCCCGTTTGTGTCTATTTTTTTATTTGGGTCGACAGGCACGTAGACGCATTTTGCGACATGTCCGCCCCGACATTTCGTCGAACACCTGGTGGGCGAGTCCTGCTTGAACTGCGTTGTGCCCCTGCGCTCGCCGTCCTGAGCTACAGCTCCTCCCTCCCGACCGCCCGAGCTCCCGCGCCCACCCGTGCTCCCGCGCTCGCCGCCCCGTGCTCTTGCATCCTCCCGCGCTTGCCGCCCCGTGCTTCCGTGCCAGCTTGTGCTCGCCGCCCCATGCTCCCGCACCAGCCCGTGCTATCGCCCTCGCGCTCGCGCTCCCGTGCTCGCGCTAGCGCCCACGTACCTGCGCTCCCGTGCTCGCGCGTCGTGCTCCCGCTCCCGCCCGTGCTCCCGTGCTCGCGCGCCCGCCTACGCTGCCTCGTTTCGCGCACTAGACGCGTCGGGCCCCGGTGGGTCTCATGGGAGGAGTCCCGCTCCGACGTCGGGTGCCACGACCGCGCTGCACTGCACCTGGTGTGGTCGGCGTCTTCGTGCGTAGACTACCACTTCGGCCAGCTGTTGCGTAGAGTCGGGCGCGGCGGCGGGGCGAGCGCGACCAGGAGCCCGACGAGGCCGGGCGCGGCGGCGCAACTGGTTCAGCAGCAGCGGCTGGGCGTGAGGGAGGCGAGGCGAGGCGAGGTGGGCCGCCAGCGTGGGTGCATGGTGGCGTGGGGCATGGGCAGAGAAAAAGGAGGAGAGAGAGGGGTGGGAGGTGGTGGGTCTGTGTGACAGGCGGGCCAGGCCTCACATGCAGCGGACGAAGAGGACACATAAAACATCCGCTTTGTGTCCGCCTTCGATCCAAATATGACCCAAATTTGGAAGGGAAATGTGTCTGAGTGGATACAAAATGAAAATGGGTCTTTGCGTACGGCCGACGCTTTTGTCCATTTTGACCCAAACGAACACACGCGAACGAATTGGGTCGGCCCGTTGGAGTTGCTCTAAGTGTTGAGTATCGTGATTAGACTGGAAACATAGAATAAACTAGGAAATATTCTGGCTTGTCTTGTACTTTAAGAAGGTCATGTACTTCTATATATATGTCCATGAGGCTCAAGCAATAAACATTGATTTCACCAATCCCTCTCTATCCCTTCTAACATGGTATCAGCCTAATCGATCCAACCCTAGCCGCCGTCCACCGCTTCAGCCCCGCGCGCCGCCCCTGGGCGGTCGGCCTCCATGACCGCCGCCGGGGGCTGCGCCGCCCATACCTAGGGTTCATCCGCCGGTCGTCTTGACCAGCTGCCCTAGAGAGTCGTTTTCCCCGATCGCATGATCCGGGTTTTCCTCTCTTTCGCCGGTCACATTGATCAGTGTTTTCTTTTTGTTTTCCGATCTAAAATCGGTTCTCATCGCCGGCGACCCCCACGCGTCTCTACTCTCACACTAGCGCGTTCGGCCGGCCTCTTCTCCAACCCAGCGGCCTCGCGCAACACGCCGGTCCGTCACGACCGTCGTTCGCGCGACTGCCGCCCGCCGCTCAGTGCCGGCCGTTGTCGCCCTGCTTCGACAGGGACTTCTTCATCACCCACCGCATCCGCCGCGTATGTACGGCAGTCTCCGCATGGCGATGTGTTCGCCGCTCGAGCCTGGCCACTCGGGCGTCCATGCTGCGTTGGCCGCTCGGTCTTAACCGCTCGGTCGTCGGGCGCTGGCCGCTCGTCTGCACGCCGTTCTCGCCGTCTGTCGTCGCCGGCTTCATCTCGGACTCTGTCGCCACGCCGCCTCCACCGAGCGGCGTCATCGACCTAGCGCCCGATCAGAGTAATCACCCGGCCACCCGCGATCCGCCTCATCTACGTCGTGTGACCGATCTAGCCCGTCGGTTGCGCGTGCCTCCGCGGGTCCCGTGAAGACTACCCCGAGTACAACGCATCCCTTTACCGATCGAGCATCGGGCTGCCGCTGCGTCGCCCCGTTGGGCCGCATGACGCCGCCTGGTGCTTCTCCCCACAGCTGCACCGGCTCGCGCGCCGCCGCCGCGTCTGAAGGAAATATGCCCTAGAGGCAATAATAAAGTTGTTATTTGTATTTCCTTATATCATGATAAATCTTTATTATTCATGCTAGAATTGTATTAACCGAAAACTTGATACATGTGTGAATACATAGACAAAACACTGAGTCCCTAGTAAGCCTCTACTAGACTAGCTCGTTGATCAAAGATGGTTAAGTTTCCTAACCATAGACATGTGTTGTCATTTGATGAACGGGATCACATCATTAGGAGAATGATGTGATGGAAAAGACCCATCCGTTAGCTTAGCATAATGATCGTTAAGTTTTATTGCTATTACTTTCTTCATGACTTATACATATTCCTTTGACTATGAGATTATGCAACTCCCGAATACCGGAGGAACACCTTGTGTGCTATCAAACGTCACAACGTAACTGGGTGATTATAAAGATGCTCTACAGGTGTCTCCGAAGGTGTTTGTTGGGTTGGCATAAATCGAGATTAGGATTTGTCACTCCAAGTATCGGAGGGCCCTCTAGGTAATGCACATCATGATAAGCCTTGCAAGCAATGTGACTAATGAGTTAGTTACGGGATGATGCATTACGGAACGAGTAAAGAGACTTGCCGGTAACGAGATTGAACTAGGTATGGAGATACCGACGATCGAATCTCGGGCAAGTAACATACCGATGACAAAGGGAATGACGTATGTTGTCATTGCGGTTTGACCGATAAAAGATCTTCGTAGAATATGTAGGAACCAATATGAGCATCCAGGTTCCGCTGTTGGTTATTGACCGGAGATGTGTCTCGGTCATGTCTACATAGTTCTCGAACCCGTAGGGTCCGCACGCTTAACGTTCGATGACGATTTGTATTATGAGTTATGTGTTTTGGTGAACGAAGATTGTTCGGAGTCCCGGATGAGATCACGGACATGACGAGGACTCTCGAAATGGTCGAGAGGTAAAGATTGATATATTAGACGATAATATTCGGACACCGGAAGTGTTTCAGAATGTATCGGGTACGTATCAGAGTACCGGGGGGGTTACCGGAACCCCCGGGGGAAAGATATGGGCCATATGGGCCATAGGAGGGAGTCTAGGCAGCCCACAAGGGGTGGCCGCGCCCCCCTCACCCCCATGGGGAGTCCAAATTGGACAAGGGGAGGGGGCGGCGCCCCCCTTTCCTTCTCCTCCCTCTCCTTCCCCCTTTCCCCTTCCGGTAAAAGGAAAGGGGGGGGGCCGAATCCTACTAGGAGCCCAAGTGAGACTCCTCCCACTTGGGGCGCCCCTAGGCCGGCCTCCTCCCCTCTCCCTCCTTTATATACGGGGGCGGGGGGGGGGGGGGCACCTCCAAGGACACAACAATTGTTCTTAGCCGTGTGCGGCGCCCCCCTCCACCGTTTACTCCTCCGGTCATCTTGTCGTAGTGCTTAGGCGAAGCCCTACGCGGATCACTTCACCATCACCGTCACCATGCCATCGTGCTGACGAAACTCTCCCTCGACACTTTGCTGGATCAAGAGTTCGAGGGACGTCATCGAGCTGAACGTGTGCATAACTCGGAGGTGCCGTACGTTCGGTGCTTGATCGGTTGAATCGAGAAGACGTTCGACTACATCAACTGCGTTAAGGTAACGCTTCCGCTTTCGGTCTACGAGGATACATGGACACACTCTCCCCCTCTTGTTGCTATGCATCTCCTAGATAGATCTTGCGTGAGCGTAGGAATTTTTTTGAAATTGCATGCTACGTTTCCCAATAGTGGCATCCGAGCCAGGTCTATGCGTAGATGATATGCACGAGTAGAACACAAAGAGTTGTGGGCGATGATAGTCATACTGCTTACCACCAACGTCTTATTTTGATTCGGCTGTATTGTTGGATGAAGCGGCCCGGACCAACCTTACATGACCGTGTTCATGAGACCGGTTCCACCGACAGACATGCAACTTGTTGCATAAAGGTGGCTGGCGGGTGTCTGTTTTCCAACTTTAGTTGAATCGAATTTGACTACGGCCGGTCCTTGTTGAAGGTTAAAACAGCAAACTTGACGAAACATCGTTGTGGTTTTGATGCGTAGGTAAGAACAGTTCTTACTAGAAGCCCGTAGCAGCCACGTAAAACTTGCAACAATAAAGTAGAGGACGTCTAACTTGTTTTTGCAGGGCATGCTGTGATGTGATATGGTCAAGACATGATGTGATATACGTTATTGTATGAGATAATCATGTTTTGTAAAAGTTATCGTCAACTGGCAGGAGCCTTATGGTTGTCGCTTTATTGTATGAAATGCAATCGCCATGTAATTGCTTTACTTTATCACTATGTGTTAGTGATAGTTGTAGAAGCAATAGTTGGTGAGACGACAACGACGCTACGATGAAGATCAAGGTGTCATGCCGGTGACGATGGAGATCATGACGGTGCTTTGGAGATGGAGATCAAAGGCACAAGATGATGATGGTCATATCATGTCACATATTTTGATTGCATGTGATGTTTATCTTTTATGCATCTTATTTTGCTTAGTACGGCGGTAGCATTATAAGATGATCCCTCACTAAAATTTCAAGATATAAGTGTTCTCCCTGAGTATGCACCGTTGTGACAGTTCGTCGTGCCGAGACACCATGTGATGATCGGGTGTGATAAGCTCTACGTTCACATACAATGGGTGCAAGACAGTTTTGCACGTGCGGAATACTCGGGTTAAACTTGACGAGCCTAGCATGTACAGACATGGCCTCGGAACACTGGAGACCGAAAGGTCGAACGTGAATCATATAGTAGATATGATCAACATAGAGATGTTCACCATTGAAGACTACTCCATCTCACGTGATGATCGGACATGGTTTAGTTGATATGGATCACGTGATCATTTAGATGACTCGAGGGATGTCTATCTAAGTGGGAGTTCTTAAGTAATATGATTAATTGAACTCAATTTATTATGAACTTAGTCCTGATAGTTTTTGCATATCTATGTTGTAGATCAATGGCCCGTGCTACCGTTCCCTTGAATTTTAATGCGTTCCTAGAGAAAGCTAAGTTGAAAGATGATGGTAGCAACTACACGGACTGGGTCCATAACTTGAGGATTATCCTCATTGCTGCACAGAAGAATTATGTCCTTGATGCACCGCTAGGTGAAAGGGCTACTGCAGGAGCAGATGCTGATGTTATGAACGTCTGGCAAGCTCGATCTAATGACTACTCGATAGTTCAGTGTGCCATGCTTTACGGCTTAGAATCGGGACTTCAAAGACGTTTTGAACGTCATGGACCATATGAGATGTTCCAGGAGTTGAAGTTAATATTTCAAGCAAATGCCCGAGTTGAGAGATATGAAGTCTCCAACAAGTTCTATAGATGCAAGATGAAGGAGAACAGTTCTGTCAGTGAACACATACTTAGAATGTCTGGATATCATAATCACTTGACTCAGCTGGGAGTTAATCTTCTGGATGATAGTGTTATTGACAGAGTTCTTCAATCACTGCCACCAAGCTACAAAGGCTTCGTGATGAACTATAACATGCAAGGGATGGATAAGACAATTCCCGAGCTCTTCGCTATGCTCAAAGCTGCGGAGGTAGAAATCAAGAAGGAGCATCAAGTGTTGATGGTTAACAAGACCACTAGTTTCAAGAAAAAGGGCAAAGGAAAGAAGGGGAACTTCAAGAAGAATGGCAAGCAAGTTGCCACTCCCGGGACGAAGCCCAAGTCTGGACCTAAGCCTGAAACTGAGTGCTTCTACTGCAAAGGGACTGGTCACTGGAAGCGGAACTGCCCCAAGTATTTGGCGAATAAGAAGGATGGCAAAGTGAACAAAGGTATATTTGATATACATGTTATTGATGTGTACCTTACTAATGCTCGTAGTAGCACCTGGGTATTTGATACTGGTTCTGTTGCTCATATTTGCAACTCGAAATAGGGGCTACGGATTAAACGAAGATTGGCTAAGGACGAGGTGACGATGCGCGTCGGAAATGGTTCCAAGGTCGATGTGATCGCCGTCGGCACGCTACCTCTACATCTACCTTCGGGATTAGTTTTAGACCTGAATAATTGTTATTTGGTGCCAGCGTTGAGCATGAACATTATATCTGGATCTTGTTTAATGCGAGATGGTTATTCATTTAAATCAGAGAATAATGGTTGTTCTATTTATATGAGTAATATCTTTTATGGTCATGCACCGTTGAAGAGTGGTCTATTTTTGTTGAATCTCGATCGTGGTGATACACATATTCATAATATTGATGCCAAAAGATGCAAAGTTGATAATGATAGTGCAACATATTTGTGGCACTGCCGTTTAGGTCATATTGGTGTAAAGCGCATGAAGAAACTCCATGCGGATGAACTTTTGGAATCACTTGATTATGAATCATTTGATGCTTGCAAACCATGCCTCATGGGCAAGATGACTAAGACTCCGTTCTCCGGAACAATGGAGCGAGCCACTGACTTATTGGAAATAATACATACCGATGTATGCGGTCCGATGAGTGTTGAGGCTCGCGGTGGGTATCGTTATTTTCTGACCTTCACAGATGATTTGTGTAGATATGGGTATATCTACTTAATGAAACACAAGTCTGAAACATTTGAAAAGTTCAAAGAATTTCAGAGTGAAGTGGAAAATCATCGTAACAAGAAAATAAAGTTTCTACGATCTGATCGCGGAGGCGAATATTTGAGTTACGAGTTTGACCTTCATTTAAAACAATGTGGAATAGTTTCACAACTCACGCCACCTGGAACACCACAGCGTAATGGCGTGTCCGAACATCATAACCGTACTTTATTAGATATGGTGCGATCTATGATGTCTCTTACCGATTTGCCACTACCGTTTTGGGGTTATGCATTAGAGACAGCTGCATTCACGTTAAATAGGACACCATCTAAATCCATTGAGACGACACCGTGTGAACTGTGGTTTGGCAAGAAATCTAAACTGTCGTTTCTTAAAGTTTGGGGTCGCGATGCTTATGTGAAAAAGCTTCAGCCTGATAAGCTCGAACCCAAATCAGAGAAGTGCGTCTTCATAGGATACCCAAAGGAAACTGTTGGGTACACCTTCTATCACAGATCCGAAGGCAAGATCTTTGTTGCTAAGAATGGATCCTTTCTAGAGAAGGAGTTTCTCTCGAAAGAAGTGAGTGGGAGGAAAGTAGAACTTGATGAGGTAATTATACCTTCTCTCGAATTGGAGAATAGCTCATCACAGAAAACAGTTCCCGTGATGCCTACACCAATTAGTGAGGAAGCTAATGATGATGATCATGAAACTTCAGATCAAGTTATTACCGAACCTCGTAGGTCAACCAGAGTACGTTCCGCACCAGAGTGGTACGGTAATCTTATTCTGGAAGTCATGTTACTAGACCATGACGAACCTACGAACTATGAGGAAGCGATGATGAGCCCAGATTCCGGGAAATGGCTTGAGGCCATGAAATCTGAGATGGGATCCTTGTATGAGAACAAAGTGTGGACTTTGGTTGACTTGCCCGATGATCGGCAAGCCATAGAGAATAAATGAATCTTCAAGAAGAAGACTGACGCTGATGGTAATGTTACTGTCTATAAAGCTCGACTTGTTGCAAAAGGTTTTCGACAAGTTCAAGGAGTTGACTACGATGAGACCTTCTCACCCGTAGCGATGCTTAAGTCTGTCCGAATCATGTTATCAATTGCCGCATTTTATGATTATGAAATCTGGCAAATGGACGTCAAAACTGCATTCCTTAATGGATTTCTTAAAGAAGAGTTGTATATGATGCAACCAGAAGGTTTTGTCGATCCTAAAGGTGCTAACAAAGTGTGCAAGCTCCAGCGATCCATTTATGGACTGGTGCAAGCATCTCGGAGTTGGAATATACGCTTTGATAGTGTGATCAAAGCATATGGTTTTATACAGACTTTTGGAGAAGCCTGTATTTACAAGAAAGTGAGTGGGAGCTCTGTAGCATTTCTAATATTATATGTGGATGACATATTGTTGATTGGAAATGATATAGAATTTCTGGATAGCATAAAAGGATACTTGAATAAGAATTTTTCAATGAAAGACCTCGGTGAAGCTACTTATTTATTGGGCATCAAGATCTATAGAGATAGATCAAGACGCTTAATTGGACTTTCACAAAGCACATACCTTGATAAAGTTTTGAAGAAGTTCAAAATGGATCAGTCAAAGAAAGGGTTCTTGCCTGTGTTACAAGGTGTGAAGTTGAGTCAGACTCAATGCCCGACCACTGCAGAAGATAGAGAGAAAATGAAAGTCATTCCCTATGCCTCAGCCATAGGTTCTATCATGTATGCAATGCTGTGTACTAGACCTGATGTGTGCCTTGCTATAAGTTTAGCAGGGAGGTACCAAAGTAATCCAGGAGTGGATCATTGGACAGCGGTCAAGAACATCCTGAAATACCTGAAAAGGACTAAGGATAGGTTTCTCGTTTATGGAGGTGACAAAGAGCTCGTCGTAAATGGTTACATTGATGCTAGCTTTGATACTGATCTGGATGACTCTAAGTCGCAAACCGGATACGTATTTATATTGAATGGTGGAGCTGTCAGTTGGTGCAGTTCCAAGCAAAGCGTCTTGGCGGGATCTACGTGTGAAGCGGAGTATATATATAGCTGCTTCGGAAGCAGCAAATGAAGGAGTCTGGATGAAGGAGTTCATATCCGATCTAGGCATAATACCTAGTGCATCGGGTCCAATGAAAATCTTTTGTGACAATACTGGAGCAATTGCCTTGGCGAAGGAAACCATATTTCACAAAAGAACCAAACACATCAAGAGACGCTTCAACTCCATCCGTGATCAAGTCAAGGAGGGATACATAGAGATTTGCAAAATACATACGGATCTGAATGTTGCAGACCCGTTGACTAAGCCTCTTCCACGAGCAAAACATGATCAGCACCAAGACTCCGATCGGCACCAAGACTCCATGGGTGTTAGAATCATTACAATGTAATCTAGATTATTGACTCTAGCGCAAGTGGGAGACTGAAGGAAATATGCCCTAGAGGCACTAATAAAGTTGTTATTTATATTTCCTTATATCATGATAAATGTTTATTATTCATGCTAGAATTGTATTAACCGGAAACTTGATACATGTGTGAATACCTAGACAAAACACTAAGTCCCTAGTAAGCCTCTACTAGACTAGCTCGTTGATCAAAGATGGTTAAGTTTACTAACCATAGACATGTGTTGTCATTTGATGAACGGGATCACATCATTAGGAGAATGATGTGATGGACAAGACCCATCCGTTAGCTTAGCATAATGATCGTTAAGTTTTATTGCTATTTGCTTTCTTCATGACTTATACATATTACTTTGACTATGAGATTATGCAACTCCCGAATACCGGAGGAACACCTTGTGTGCTATCAAATGTCACAATGTAACTGGGTGATTATAAAGATACTCTACAGGTGTCTCCGAAGGTGTTTGTTGGGTTGGCATAGATCGAGATTAGGATTTGTCACTCCAAGTATCGGAGGGCCCTCTCGGTAATGCACATCATGATAAGCCTTGCAAGCAATGTGACTAATGAGTTAGTAACGGGATGATGCATTACGGAACGAGTAAAGAGACTTGCCGGTAACGAGATTGAACTAGGTATGGAGATACCGACGATCGAATCTCGAGCAAGTAACATACCGATGACAAAGGGAATGACGTATGTTGTCATTGCGGTTTGACCGATAAAAGATCTTCGTAGAATATGTAGGGACCAATATGAGCATCTAGGTTCCGCTGTTGGTTATTGACCGGAGATGTGTCTCGGTCATGTCTACATAGTTCTCGAACCTGTAGGGTCCGCACGCTTAACGTTCGATGACGATTTGTATTATGAGTTATGTGTTTTGGTGACCAAAGATTGTTCGGAGTCCCGGATGAGATCACAGACATGACGAGGACTCTCAAAATGGTCAAGAGGTAAATATTGATATATTGGACGATAGTATTCGAACACCGGAAGTGTTTCGGAATGTATCGGGTACGTATCGGAGTACCGGGGGGGGGGGGTTACCGGAACCTCCGGGGGAAAGATATGGGCCATATGGGCCATAGGAGGGAGGCTAGGCAGCCCACAAGGGGTGGCCGCCCCCCCCCCCATGGAGAGTCTGAATTGGACAAGGGGAGGGGCCGGCGCCCCCTTTCCTTCTTCTCCTCCCTCTCCTTCCCCCTTTCCCCTTCCGGTAAAAGGAAAGGGGGGCTGAATCCTACTAGGAGCCCAACTGGGACTCATCCCCTCTCTCTCCTTTATATACGGGGACGGGGGGGCACCTCCAAGGACACAACAATTGTTCTTAGCCGTGTGCGGCGCCCCCCTCCACCATTTACTCCTCCGGTCATATTGTCGCACTGCCTAGGCGAAGCCTTACGCGGATCACTTCACCATCACCGTCACCACGCCGTCGTGCTGACAAAACTCTCCCTCGACACTTTGCTGGATCAAGAGTTCGAGGGACGTCATCGAGCTGAACGTGTGCAGAATTCGGAGGTGCCGTACGTTCGGTGCTTGATCGGTTGAATCGAGAAGACGTTCGACTACATCAACCGCGTTAAGCTAACGCTTCCGCTTTCGGTCTACGAGGGTACGTGGACACACTCTCCCCCTCTCGTTGCTATGCATCTCCTAGATAGATCTTGCGTGAGCGTAAGATTTTTTTTGAAATTGCATGCTATGTTTCCCAACAGTGTCGCCCCTTCGGGCTGTAGCGCCGCGGCACGCGGTCCCCACCGCCGATTGAGGCCGTCCCCGCTGCTGCACCGACCCGCGCCGCTGTTGTACCGCCCCTTCGGGTCGTACTATCGTGGCACGCAGTCCACGCACCCGCCTCTTCCCGTCGTCACCCTGACCCGTACGATGCCGCTGCGTTGCCCCTTCGGGCAGCACCGTCGCTGTCGGCGTGCGACACCTATGGGATCCAAAGGGACCCCTTTACGATTCGGCGGGGGGAGAGGTATACGCAAAGAGCAGAACCAACGATCGACGCGGGAAGATTTTACCCAGGTTCGGGCCGCTGATCAGCGTAAAACCCTGCTCCTGCTTTGTGTTCTTATTAAAGTTCTTGAGCCCAGCCTTCAGGAGCGCTCGCTGTGAACAGTACGTTCAAAGAGCAGCTACGCATGCAGAATGGGCCAGAAGTTCTCCTCCCCTGTAGCAGTTGCCTTGGGCCTCCTTTTATATGCTCAAAGGGTCTCCACAGTGGCAAAATGTAGATACATTGAGGTGTAAAGTAGCTATAGGGTATCATACCTAACCCCTGACGGATTAGGACAAGCGCATTTAATGCACCGTGAGGTGTCCGTTTAGGTGTCCTCACTTTCTTGGGGATGGAGAAAGGGGCCATCCCATCAGCACCGCTTAAGCTCTCCTCCACTGGTGCGTTGCCACGCATCCAGAGAAGGACCCAGAATGTCAGACTTGTTACTGTGCCGAAGCGGTGGCATAGTGGCAGAATCCCGCCAGGCGCTGAACCTTGCCGGGCACCAAGCCTTGCCGGGCGCCAAGCCTTGCCGGGCGCTAGGCCTTGCCGGACGCCAAGCCTTGCCGGGCTCCACAGGCCATCCCGGCAAGGATCTTGCCGGGGAAGCTGGCCTTCGGATTTCAGCTTTGCTTATCTGCTGATCCTCAGATCCCTGACTTGATGATTTCCTTGATGGCTTGAATCGACCTCGAGATGTTCCCGGCAAGCCTTGCCGCGAGGATAGCTACAACTGTTCCAGGCGTCTTCATCTTCGGACTCGCCTGCCGCGCCAATAGCCTCACCAGCGAGTTTCCTCCCCTCCCCAGCTCGAGCGCACTTGTCGGCCAGAGCGTAAAGCTCGGCGATACTCCTGACTTTGTTCATTGCCAGCTCTTCCCGCATTTTGCGGTTACGCACATTCTGGTGGAACGCGCTAACGACAGCGGCAGGATGAACGTCAGGAATATTGTACTGCACCCGGCTAAATCTCTGGATAAACTTGCGCAGGGACTCGCCCTCCTTCTGAGGAATGATGTGCAAATCGCTCTCTTGGCCAGGAGCTTGGTGGCCTCCAACAAAGGCGCCAACAAACTGATGGCACAGATCTGACCAGGAAGAAATAGAATTCTCCGGCAGATGCATCAACCACGACCTGACGTTGGGCTTGAGCACCAACGGGAAGTAGTTGGCAAGTATCTTGTCATCTCGGCCCCCGGCGGCCTGCACCGCAATGGTGTAGATGCTCAGGAACTCCGAGGGATGGGTCTTACCGTCATATTTCTCCGGGACCTCCGGCTTGAAGGTTCGGGAATCGGGCCACCGGACTTGCCGCAGCTTACGGGTAAACGCTGGAGTCCCTACCTCATAAGGCAAGTCTGCTACGTACCCTGGCGCAGGCTCGTCAGCAGCCGGCCCCGCGCGCTTATCAGACTGATAGCGCGCTTCCCGTCGCCGCTCGATGGTTGTTCGAGCGTCCTCCTTGCCTCGTTCCTGGAGAACTTGACGCTGATCACGGCGCATCCGTGGATCGGACGACGCCATGGAAACTTCTTCATGGCGGTCGACTTGCTGAGTTGTCGGCCGCCGCTGGTGCCGCGGAGGGGAGTGCACTGTGGTTGCACCACCTCCGGTTTTCTCTACATCGGCTCGCGCCGGATCGATGGGCCTCCGCTGCGAGGGCCCTGCCTCTTGCGGTCCATCTTTGTTGGCGAAGCCGATGAGGCTCTGGATGGTAGCTCGCCACTCCTCCATCTTCTCCGGGGCAGGAGGAAAATCGAGGAGCAGCTGCGCACGTGCCAAGGCTTCCGCTGGCGTAGGTGGCGGCGACAAGTGCGAGGTACGTGAGGTGCTCTGACTCCTAACCATGTTAGAAGGAGCACCACCATGGTCACGCGACCGTGCGCCACCTCCGCCGGCAGCTTGGTGTGCATGCTGGTCCCGCGCATCTTGGGATCTATGCGCAGAAACCTTTTCATGGGGACGCCCTGAACCACTAGCGCCATGACGTCGCTCATCATGCACGACCTGGGTAGGTCGTGAGGCTTGGGCCGGCGTGGGAGCTCCAGCAGGCGCCCTCCGATCTCTCGAGTTCGTTGTGCCACCCGTAGGCAACACAGCGCCATCTCTAGATCCAGCGGCGTGCAGGTTACCACTGCCACTGCGAACGATACCGCTCGCTTGGCTCGGATCACCAGAACGCCGCGGGGGTTCTAGTCCTCTTCCTTCTGCACCCACGCCGTCGCCTGTACGCGAAGGTGTAGGCAAAACGGACATGGACGGTTGCGCCGTCGCAGCGCTCTTCTTCTTGGGTTGCATGATGATGAAGATGATGAAGAAACTAAGGCACCGAGCACTAGATCAGGTTCACGCAACCTTCAATCCCCCTACCTGGCGCGCCAAAGATGTCGGCGTGCGACACCTATGGGATCCAAAGGGATCCCTTTACGATTCGGCGGGGGGAGAGGTATACGCAAAGAGCAGAACCAACGATCGACGGGGGAAGATTTTACCCAGGTTCGGGCCGCTGATCAGCGTAAAACCCTACTCCTGCTTTGTGTTCTTATTAAAGTTCTTGAGCCCAGCCTTCAGGAGCGCTCGCTGTGAATAGTACGTTCAAAGAGCAGCTACGCATGCAGAATGGGCCAGAAGTTCTCCTCCCCTGTAGCAGTTGCCTTGGGCCTCCTTTTATATGCTCAAAGGGGTCTCCACAGTGGCAAAATGTACATACATTAAGGTGTAAAGTAGCTACAGGGTATCATACCTAACCCCTGACGGATTAGGACAAGCGCATTTAATGCACCGTGAGGTGTCCGTTTAGGTGTCCTCACTTTCTTGGGGATGGAGAAAGGGGCCATCCCATCAGCACCGCTTAAGCTCTCCTCCACTGGCGCGTTGCCACGCATCCAGAGAAGGACCCAGAATGTCAGACTTGTTACTGTGCCGAAGCGGTGGCATAGTGGCAGAATCCCGCCAGGCGCTGAACCTTGCCGGGCACCAAGCCTTGCCGGGCGCCAAGCCTTGCCGGGCGCTAGGCCTTGCCGGACGCCAAGCCTTGCCGGGCTCCACAGGCCATCCCGGTAAGGATCTTGCCGGGGAAGCTGGCCTTCGGATTTCAGCTTTGCTTATCTGCTGATCCTCAGATCCCTGACTTGATGATTTCCTTGATGGCTTGAATCGACCTCGAGATGTTCCCGGCAAGCCTTGCCGCGAGGATAGCTACAACTGCCCGTGCACAAGTACGGGGTACTAGTGGCCCAATACTTAGTACACCGACAGGAGCCCCCGGGCCTAGGCCATACACGAGTGCGAGGCGTTGGTGGGCTTGGCCCAAACAGTGCACGAGCACGCGTGGCAGGGAATTAACTGCTCGTAAATATCTCGTTTTACTGTGCCCCCCACTACGTGCACGGAGCGCGTGATGTGGGAAGCGTGCCAAAAAGGCTGCAACTGCCTCGCGCCTATAGAGGCGCATTCACATTGGGGAATAAAAGAGGCGGCCCCGCTCCTTCCCCATAAAAAGGAGAAGTCGCAGAGGCACAAACCTATTTACCCCCCTCTTCTTCTCAATCTGGCCATCGCCATCGCCTTCCTCCTCTCGAGCTCAGAGCGAAGCCTTTTCCTCTTCTGCCCGCTGCTTCCGCGCTCGCCCCACTCCCAGCTCCCGTCCTCACAGTCGCCATGCCGCCCAAGGCCAGCAAAGGCAAGGGCAAGGAGGCGAAAGCCGACGTTCCGGAGAGCGAACTGGCGAAGATGCGGAAGAGGCTCATCGTCTTCCCTCCATCGCTCGATGCTGAAGCTCTGAAGGGGCGATACCAGTGCATGTGGGCGAAGGAGACGCAAGCTCACCCCGCCACACGCGTAATCCCAGGTGCTTGATCCAAAGGTGGATCGGACAGATACCCTTTCTTCACTGCATATTTCTATTGCGGGCTCTGTCCCCCCTTTTCCGACTTCTTCAATGATATCATGTACACATACGGCTTTCGCCTTCTCGATTTCACACCGAATGCAGTACTTTGCATGTCCATATTTGCCCATCTCTGTGAAAACTTTGTCGGCGTGATCCCCAATTCTGCTCTTTTTCGCCATTATTTCTTCCCTCGCATCCAAAAAGGAGAGGCCCTCTCTGGTTCTATTGCCTGGATTCCAAGGGCTTGGAATAAGGAAATATACCCAGAGGGAGTTTACCGCGAAAAGTGGGACGAGTGGCGGGCTGAATGGTGCTGGATCCAGGAAGCAGATCCCCATCCATTTTGTCATCCCCGGAAACAGAAGGTGGTCCGCGGCAAGGATTGGAGCGACCCCGCAGTGGAGGACGAGAGGCTCACAATCGCCACCACCAGGATCCTTCGCCTGAAGGCTGCCGGACTGACGATGGAGATGATCGACTTCGACTTTCTCCGCCACCGCATCGCCCCTCTGCAGAACAGGGGAAGGCCAGCTTGGGAATACAAGAACGCGGCAGATATCATGAGATTGCGCCCCAGGCTGAACAACAATCTGACCGCTATGCAGCTTGGCGCTCTCCGTCAGAAATTATTCCAGCGCGAAGACAAGCACCGGCTGCCGGCAAGGATTGTTCCCTTGTGCAACAATTCTGCCTTGGGGTCAATCATTGCCTTCCTGCCGATGTTCAACGCCCACGGTCTTGACCCGACCTGTGCCGAGCCAACCAAGGAGGAAGCGCAGAAGTTCTTTGACAGCTTGACGGAGAGGCCTGTCCGGCAAGAGTCAGATTTCATCCGAGCCACCACCGACCAAGAAGTAGCTTATATTGCTACTAGGGTGGAGGAGGCAAATCTTGCCGCGGAGGCCGGCAGCGTCGGCTTCACAGAGTGGGAAGCCAGTGGCGCAGAGGTGGTAGTGGAGGTAAAACCTGCCGGGGAGGACAAGGTTGCCGGGGAGGAGTGCAGCGCAGCCGCTGAGAGCTCGTCCGGCGAGGACACGGCTGAAGAAGAGACGCGAGAAGAGCCCCCACCCCCTGAAGAAGACGAAGCGTGTTCTTCGGAAGGCTGCATCTGGCATCCCGGCAAGCCAGCCTTCTTCGAGCGGCGAAGCCCTCGGCAAGAAAGTGGCCGGCAAGACTGGACCGCGGCAGGGGGCTCGTCAACAGCCTGCGCGGCGCGCGAGACCCACACCAGCGGCCACTACTGGGGCGGCAGGAGGGTCTCGCGCTACCGCACCGGAAGCTGCCCCGGTGCCTGCCACAGCCAAGCGGCCTAGGACTCCTCCTCCGCCTCCCCACTCAGACGTCGCAGCGGAGGTCGACTTCGACATCTCCGGCTTTAGTCCGGAGCGAGAGGAGGAAGAGTGAGTACCTTGCTACAGCTTTTACCTTCCAATCCTGGATCAATCTTACTAAGTTGCTCGTATTGTCTCTGCAGTGACACAGAAACATTGCTGGAGAGGATGACGAAGAGGTCAAGGACTTCTACGGGTGACGAGCCCCCGGCAGGCTCCACTAGCGTGCCAGAAACCGTCGTTGTCAGCCCGGAGTCCAGTCCTCAACGCAGCCCCCATCGCAGCCCCCAGCGTAAGTTCATTGTTCCTTTTTTTTTTGCTGGCGGGTGCCGAGGCTTTCATTCTTGCCGCTGATATCTTTGGGTTCGCAGGAGAAGAACGGCAATAAGGAGAGCTGTCGGAAGACACCCCCATTGTGCCTCCTTCATCGACCGCTCCGCCCACAAGCACGTCCCCAGCAAGGGATCCTGCCGACGAGCCCGTCCTAATTGAGGAGGAGCCGGCAAGCGCGGACTCCGGCAACACGCCCCCGGCAACTGGAGTTGCCAGGAGGGGTGAGGCCACCTCCCAACAGCCCGACGCAGGTACTCCATTGCCTCAGAGTGCTTGTTACTCTTTTTCTCTTATCTCTCTGTCTTTAGTCACTTCAAACTTCAACCTCGATCTTATTCTGTTTTCCTCCTTCGCCCTTCAGAGTTCCCTGTGATGGAACACATGGACGTCGACGTTGTCATCGAGGAGACCGCCAGGGATGCCGCCGCCGAAGCAGACAGGATCGCTGCCAGCGAGGCCACCAAGGATGACACTGTCGAGGCTGGTGGTGCTCTTGACGGGGAGGCCGCCAAGACAACACAAGAGGAAACCGCCGAAGAACCTGCTGAAGGGGGCGACAGGGAGGCTGAGGACCGCACTGACAGCATTCCTGCCGCAGGAGCGCCAGGCACTGCACCGGCCACAGAGCCCCCTGCCACTGGTGAGGCGGCCACTGAAGACCAGCCATCAACATCTGAAGGCCCCTCATCCAGCAAGTACCTCAAGGTTGGCGAGAACCTGTTCGTCAACTTGTCGGGGACGGCAAGCACTGGGGCACCAGCCGAAGGAGAAGTTTTTGAAGAAATCATTGCTGCTGCTGGGCTCGAAGTTGTTGACGACCCCAGCACTAGCAGCGGCAAATCTGAAGAGGATCAGCTCCTTCAGGCCATGGGCGAGAATTTCCGCAAGCTCCAGGCTCTCCATCGCGCCCGGAAAGACAAAGCGGACTCCAGAATGGCAGTTGTCGAGGCGGCCGAAGCAGATTTTCAAAGGCGCGTCGCACAAATGCAGATCTGGCACGCCGAGGCCCTCCAAGAGTTGGTTGCCGGCCGAGAACAAGTGAGCCAGCAGTGGAATGAGATCCTCCTGAAGCAATCCGATATGGAGAAGGCGCATGATGAAGCTGCTCAAAGGATTGCTGCCAAAGATGCCCTCCTGACGGGGCGTCGTGTTGCTCTTGATGCTCATGAGGAAGATCTCACCGCACGTGAGCAGGCGCTCGCCGCCAAGCTTCGTAGCAAGGATGAGGATATCGAGAATCTTATCGCGCGGCGGACCCAGGAGCTGGAGCAAAAACATAAGGAGGCGCTCGAAGCTTTGACTGCAAGTCACGCCGGCAAGCTCAAGGAGGCCGTCGATGCTGCCGAAGCTGCAGAGGCCGCCAAGAATGAGCTGAGCAACAAAGTGAAGAGGCTGGAAACAGATCTCGAAGAGCACGGCAAGGAGCTCTCGATGCTCAAGGGGGACAGGGAAAAAACCCTCCACTCCTTGGCGAAGATGCAAGTTGCCCTGTCCGACAAGACCAAGCAGCTCTCCTCTGCGGCTGATAACATTGCGGTTCTGGAGCTGAAGCTGACCATGCTGCAGAAGCCTCTCGAGACCGGCAGGGCCCGCGAGAAGGCTCTACTCAAGGATCTCCAAGGAGAGAGGAACCTGCTCAAGAGTGCCGCCGCCGCCCAAACCGAGTACGAGAAGGGAGTGGAGATCTGGACTGGACGTCTCATCGCCACCGCGGAGAAGCTTACCGCAGAACTGTCAACCATGGGCCTGTCAAACTTCAAGTATTCTTCCGAGGAAAGAATATCTCCAAGTGCCAGGTTGACGATGTTCTTTGAAAGCATCATCAACGCGTTGAAGGTGCTCCAGTCTAGCCGGGCGACCCAACTGGCCAACGAGACTCGCCGGCTTTGCCGGGCCGTCCTCCGCAAGGTGCTCATCAAGGTGGTGCACAGCAATCCCGGCATCGACCTCTCCAACGCGCTCGGCCATCTGCCAAGGGATGAAAATGTTGAGGCGCTTGAAGAGTGCATCGCGCCTATCCTTGAGAAGGTGGACTCCATCAGAAGGATCGAAGGCCAGCGCAGGGATGGAGTGCTTCCCTTTTTTTTCTTGCCGTCGTCATCTCATGTAAAAGATAATTAAGTCTCAAGTTAGAATCGCGGCAACTCATGGATGTAATACAATTTGCCTATGTTTAGGTTCATGCTTGCTATTTTCCTTGTATGATTCCTTTATGTATGGAGTTCATCCTACGCTTATTGAAAAACTTGCCGGCGCGCAACCTGCCGCGAGCGCTGGGTGCGGGACTTCAGCAGCCTGCTGGAGGCGCAGCGGCCGGCAAGACTCCTTGGTGTTCTCAGTGCAGCCACTTAAATCACTGAGCGGGCTCGAAACAAAATAAGGGCGCGACCGATTACAACAAGGGTTCCTTCGCGTGTAGATTTTCCATACAAGAGTCGGAATCGTCCAAGGAAATAACTTTGTAATAAAAGAAAAACTTGCTCTGAGTTTTTAGGACTTAGCTTTCTGTCTTTGTCCTTCCTCCGGCAAGCGTCGATTTCGAACGTCGCCAACTGGTATTCATATCTCCCTTCCCCCCCGGCAAATGTGCACGCGAGGAATCCTTCTGTCTTTTGAGAAAAAGAAAGAAGAAAAAATAAAGACATGAAACCTTGGCGGTTCGTTAGAACTTACCGGGATTAGGTGTCATACAACATCTTAGACAAACATGCATATATATAAATATGAACATGGGAATCAATAAGGGAATGTACAACACTTAAATTTATTTATCTGTGCTCAGGATCTGCGCCTGGCTTTGTACAAAGGATCACATGCCTTGCCGGCAAGACTTGTACAAAAGGGTGGTTGCCGGGAGCCCCCGGCAACCGCGCCTTATGGGTAGAACTTGGAAAGATGTTCGATATTCCAGGAATTACTCACTGGAACGCCATCTTCGGTCTCCAGGTGGACAGCGCCAGGCCTGGTGACTCATACTACCCGATAAGGGCCTTCCCACTTTGGCGTCAACTTGTTTGAATTCTTGGCGGACTGAATCCGCCGAAGAACATGGTCGACTTCCTCAAGGCTTCGGGCATGAACTTTGCGGCTATGATAGCGGCGCAAAGCTTGCTGGTAGCGTGCAGCTCGCACAGCAGCCTGAAGACGATTCTCCTCAAGGAGCACAGCGTCATCTTGCCGCAGTTGCTCTTGCTCGAGCTCATCATAAGCGAGCACTCAAGGAGATCCGTATATGAGTTTCGTGGGGAGAACTGCTTCCGCTCCGTAGACCAGAGCGAAGGGCGTCTGGCCGGTGGCTCGATTTGGTGTCGTTCTGATTGACCAAAGAACCGCCGGCAACTCATCAATCCAGCGTCTTCCGCACTTTTTCAGCCTGTCAAAGGTTCTGGTCCTGAGACCGCGCAGCACTTCAGCATTGGCCCTCTCTGCTTGGCCGTTGCTTCTTGGGTGAGCAACAGAGGCAAAACAAATCTTGCCACCCAGGTCTTGGACATACTGCATGAAGGTGTGACTTGTGAACTGCGTGCCGTTGTCGGTGATGATCCTGTTGGGCACACCGAAACGGCAAACAATTCCCTTGAAGAACTTGACAGCTGATTGCGCTGTCACCTTCCTCACTGCTTCCACCTCCGGCCACTTTGTGAACTTGTCGATAGCAACATACAAGTACTCAAAGCCCCCGGTAGCACGGGGGAAAGGGCCGAGTATGTCGAGCCCCCAGACTGAAAATGGCCAGGAGAGAGGGATTGTCTGAAGAGCTTGAGCTGGCTGATGTAATTTCTTTGAATGAAACTGGCATGCTTCACACTTGGTTACTAGTGCAGTCGCATCCTGGAGAGCGGTAGGCCAAAAGAAACCTTGCCGGAATGCTTTCCCGGCAAGCGCTCTTGACCCTATGTGAGAACCACATATGCCCCCATGTATCTCCGCCAATAGCTCTAGTCCACCCTCCCGAGGAATGCACTTCAATTTCACACCGTTTTGTCTCTTTCTGTACAGGACGTCATCGACGAACTTGTACATAACAGACCGACGGGCTACTCTCTCTGCTTCTTCCTGTTCCTCAGGGAGTTCACCTGTCTGAAGGAAATGGACAATGTGCTGCGCCCATGCTGGAGCCTGAGGCTCGACAGCTAGGACTAAAGGCATCTCCTCTGCCGGGGGAACGTTCGTCTCGACAGCAAGGGCCTGAGGCCCTGCCGGAGCCTGTTGTTCCCCGGCAGGCATGTCGATCCCGGCAACTTCCTTGCCGGCGGCCCCGGGGAGCTCTGCCGGGAAGTACTGGCCAGAGTTCAACTTTCTTCTCTTTTCTTGCCGCATCGATGGCGCCACGGATGGTTGAGTCAATTGGAGCACAAAAGTTCCTGGTTCCACAGGCAACTTGAGGGCGGCACGCTTTGACAGGTCGTCAGCAATATTGTTCTCGGCACGAGGAACGTGCTCCATTTGGAGACCGTCAAAGCGCTCTTCAAATTTCCTCACTTCATCTATGTAGGCTTGCATCAATGGACTTTGATAACTCTTGTTAACTTGCCTGACGACAAGTTGTGAATCGCCTTTGACGACGAGCTTTTTGATACCAAGGTCCGCCGCGATCCTGAGACCGGCAAGCAAACCCTCGTATTCTGCAGTGTTGTTGGTCGAACTCTCCCGGGGAAAGTGCATTTGGACTACGTACTTGAGGTGCTCTCCGGTGGGTGCGACAAGCAGCACGCCAGCACCGGCGCCTTGCAGTGAGAAAGCCCCGTCAAAGTACATAACCCATTGCTGATTGATTTCCTTGCCGGGGAGAGTTGTTTCTTGAACTTCTTTGTCTGGCGTTGGGGTCCATTCTGCAATGAATTCCGCCAAGGCCCTGCTCTGGATCGTCAAAGTGCTTTCAAACTTGAGGCCAAAGCTCGACAATTCCAACGCCCACTCCACGATCCTACCGGTTGCTTCTGGATTTTGCAAAATCCGTTGCAACAGAACGCGAGTGACGACGGTGATCTCATGTGCTTGAAAATAATGGCGCAGCTTCCTCGAGGCCATAAGAAGGCCGAGAAGCAACTTCTGCACGCCAGAATATCTTGACCTAGCTCCTTGTAAAAGAGAGCTAACAAAATAAACTGGGCGCTGCACCACCTTTTTCTTCTGCACGGGCTCTTTTGTTTGCGCAGATCCTGTCTTGCCGGGATCAACCCTTGCCGGGGAAGATCTTGCCGCGTCATCTGGCGGTCCTGCCGCTGGTGTTGCTTCCTCATCAGCTTCTCTCTGCGCCACTAGCGCAGCGCTAACCACTTGATTTGTTGCTGCCAGATACAGCAGCAACGGCTCTTGTGGTTTAGGCGCGACTAGCGTCGGCGGAGAGGAAAGGTATTTCTTCAAATCTTGCAGCGCAGCCTCCGCCTCCGGAGTCCATTTCATCGGACCTGCCTTCTTCAAAATTTTGAAGAAGGGCAGGGCGCGCTCAGCAGATTTGGAAATAAACCTGCTTAGAGCAGCAACACAGCCGGCAAGACGACGCACATCCTTGACGCGTCTCGGTGCTTCAATTTGCTCAATAGCTTTGATCTTGTCGGGGTTCGCTTCAATTCCCCGGCAAGATACAAAGAATCCGAGGAGCTTGCCGGAAGGAACACCGAACACGCACTTCTCAGGATTGAGCTTCAGGTTGATCTTGCGCAAGTTTGCAAATGTTTCTTCTAAGTCTTGAATGAGCGTTGCTTTGTCTTTGGTTTTGACCACTATATCATCCATATACGCCTCCATATTTCTATGGAGTTGTGGCTCAAAACCAATCTGGATTGCTCTGGCAAATGTTGAACCAGCACTTTTCAACCCGAAAGGCATTCGTATAAAACAATACGTACCACATGGGGTGATAAAGGCGGTCTTCTCTTCATCTTCTTTTGCCATAAAAATCTGATGATACCCTGAATAGGCATCAAGGAAGGACAGGAGATCACAACCAGCGGTGGCATCCACAATCTGGTCGATGCGCGGCAAGGGAAAGGGATCTTTTGGACAAGCTTTATTGATATCTGTATAATCGATACAAAGCCTCCATTTCCCATTCGCTTTCCGCACTACAACCGGATTGGCCAAACAGGTTGGGTGAAGCACTCCTTTGACCAGTCCTGCCGCCTCCAGCTTCTTGATCTCTTCGGCAATAAATTATTGCCGCTCCAAGGCCTGCTTCCTGACCCTTTGCTTGACGGGCCGCGCATGAGGACAGACAGCGAGGTGGTGCTCAATTACCTTCCTGGGAACACCGGGGATGTCAGACGGTTGCCATGCAAACACGTCGATATTCGCCCGCAGGAAAGCAACGAGCGCGCTTTCCTATTTGTCATCTAGGGTGGAACTTATGGTGAAAGTTCCCCCCATTCCGTCCTCTCTGACAGGCACCTTCTTGGTCTCCGGCGGAGCAGCCTTGGACTTCTTGTTCTTGCCGGTGGAACTCTCTGGTACGTCCTCGACGGAAGCGCAGCACTCCGAGGAGGAGCGCTTGCCGGAGTTCACGCCAAGGTTCCTGCCAGTCTTCTTCTTCTCCCCGGGAGTTCCAGCGGCAGGAGCAGGTGCCTTGATGGCAGGTGCTGCAACTGCTTCCCGGTAAAGTTGGTCGGCACAGATGAGCGCATCCTTCTTATCAGAATGGATAGTGATGACGCCCAACGGCCCAGGCATCTTCAAGACGTTGTACGCGTAGTGTGATGCCGCCATAAACTTAGTCAGCACTGGCCGACCAAGGATCCCATTGTACGACATGGGGATCTTGGCGACATCAAACACCACCTTCTCGGTCCTGAAGTTGAGCTCGCTGCCAAATGTTACTCGCAGCATAATCTTGCCCTTAGGCTGGGTTCTTCCCGGATTGACCCCTTGAAACGTACCCGTTTCCTCGAGGTCCTCATCGGGAATCTGGAGCTTTCTAAGCACATCCGGTGAGATTAAGTTTAGGCCGGCCCCGCCGTCAACTAACATTTTCGTCACCTTGAGGTTGCGAATCGTTGGCGAGACCAACAATGGCAAGCACCCGATCGCAGTTGTGCGATCGGGGTGATCCTCGGCGTCAAAAATGATAGGCGTGCTGGACCACTTCAGGGGCCTACATGCATCTGGGGATGGCTCCGCCGCATTGACCTCCCGCACCCACTGTTTGAGTTGGCGGTGGGAAGAATGCAGCGAGGCACCCCCATCAATGCACATGGCCTCCGTAGCCTTCTGGAATTCTTGCTCACTGGATTGATCATCCTCCTCATCCTCATCTTCTTCTTTGTCTCGACCCCGAGCGGGCCGATCCTTTTGCTGCTTGGCCTTGCCGCGGCGACCCCCTCGGCCACCGCGCTTCTTGCCGGACCCATCAGCACCATCTTGGGCCTTCTCCTTGTCTCGCCTCTCGTATTCGGCCCTCTGCTTCTCGGCAAGCTGCTCGACTTGCCGGCAGTTCTGGAGATCGTGGCCCTTGGTGCGATGGATCTTGCAATACTGCTTGCCGGAGTTCTCCAACTTGTCGGCAGCTGCCAAGGCCTGACAAGAAGGGCACCGGGCAAGATCCTTGCCGGGGTCGCCAACCTTGGCCTTCTTGGCGGCGCCGGGGTTGTCGGATTCCTCGACAGCAAGCACGGCCTTGCCTCCGCGCTTCCTGTTCCGCCGCCGGCCTTTCCTTGACGGGGCCGCGGCGTCTTCATCTTCGGACTCGCCTGCCGCGCCAATAGCCTCACCAGCGAGTTTCCTCCCCTCCTCAGCTCGAGCGCACTTGTCGGCCAGAGCGTAAAGCTCGGCGATACTCCTGACTTTGTTCATTGCCAGCTCTTCCCGCATTTTGCGGTTACGCACGTTCTGGTGGAACGCGCTAACGACAGCGGCAGGATGAACGTCAGGAATATTGTACTGCACCCGGCTAAATCTCTGGATAAACTTGCGCAGGGACTCGCCCTCCTTCTGAGGAATGATGTGCAAATCGCTCTCTTGGCCAGGAGCTTGGTGGCCTCCAACAAAGGCGCCAACAAACTGATGGCACAGATCTGACCAGGAAGAAATAGAATTCTCCGGCAGATGCATCAACCACGACCTGACGTTGGGCTTGAGCACCAACGGGAAGTAGTTGGCAAGTATCTTGTCATCTCGGCCCCCGGCGGCCTGCACCGCAATGGTGTAGATGCTCAGGAACTCCGAGGGATGGGTCTTACCGTCATATTTCTCCGGGACCTCCGGCTTGAAGGTTCGGGAATTGGGCCACCGGACTTGCCGCAGCTTACGGGTAAACGCTGGAGTCCCTACCTCATAAGGCAAGTCTCCTACGTCCCCTGGCGCAGGCTCGTCAACAGCCGGCCCCGCGCGCTTATCAGACTGATAGCGTGCTTCCCGTCGTCGCTCGATGGTTGTTCGAGCGTCCTCCTTGCCTCGTTCCTGGAGAACTTGACGCTGATCACGGCGCATCCATGGATCGGACGACGCCGTGGAAACTTCTTCATGGCGGTCGACTTGCTGAGTTGTCGGCCGCCGCTGGTGCCGCGGAGGGGAGTGCACTGTGGTTGCACCACCTCCGGTTTTCTCTACATCGGCTCGCGCCGGATCGATGGGCCTCCGCTGCGAGGGCCCTGCCTCTTGCGGTCCATCTTTGTTGGCGAAGCCGATGAGGCTCTGGATGGTAGCTCGCCACTCCTCCATCTTCTCCGGGGCAGGAGGAAAATCGAGGAGCAGCTGCGCACGTGCCAAGGCTTCCGCTGGCGTAGGTGGCGGCGACAAGTGCGAGGTACGTGAGGTGCTCTGACTCCTAACCATGTTAGAAGGAGCACCACCATGGTCACGCGACCGTGCGCCACCTCCGCCGGCAGCTCGGTGTGCATGCTGGTCCCGCGCATCTTGGGATCTATGCGCAGAAACCTTTTCATGGGGACGCCGTGAACCACCAGCGCCATGACGTCGCTCATCATGCACGACCTGGGTAGGTCGTGAGGCTTGGGCCGGCGTGGGAGCTCCAGCAGGCGCCCTCCGATCTCTCGAGTTCGTTGTGCCACCCGTAGGCAACACAGCGCCATCTCTAGATCCAGCGGCGTGCAGGTTACCACTGCCACTGCGAACGATACCGCTCGCTTGGCTCGGATCACCAAAACGCCGCGGGGGTTCTAGTCCTCTTCCTTCTGCACCCACGCCGTCGCCTGTACGCGAAGGTGTAGGCAAAACGGACATGGACGGTTGCGCCGTCGCAGCGCTCTTCTTCTTGGGTGGCATGATGATGAAGATGATGAAGAAACTAAGGCGCCGAGCACTAGATCAGGTTCACGCAACCTTCAATCCCCCTACCTGGCGCGCCAAAGATGTCGGCGTGCGACACCTATGGGATCCAAAGGGACACCTTTACGATTCGGCGGGGGGAGAGGTATACGCAAAGAGCAGAACTAACCATCGACGCGGGAAGATTTTACCCAGGTTCGGGCCGCTGATCAGCGTAAAACCCTACTCCTGCTTTGTGTTCTTATTAAAGTTCTTGAGCCCAGCCTTCAGGAGCGCTCGCTGTGAACAGTACGTTCAAAGAGCAGCTACGCATGCAGAATGGGCCAGAAGTTCTCCTCCCCTGTAGCAGTTGCCTTGGACCTCCTTTTATATGCTCAAAGGGGTCTCCACAGTGGCAAAATGTACATACATTGAGGTGTAAAGTAGCTACAGGGTATCATACCTAACCCCTGACGGATTAGGACAAGCGCATTTAATGCACCGTGAGGTGTCCGTTTAGGTGTCCTCACTTTCTTGGGGATGGAGAAAGGGGCCATCCCATCAGCACCGCTTAAGCTCTCCTCCACTGGCGCGTTGCCACGCATCCAGAGAAGGACCCAGAATGTCAGACTTGTTACTGTGCCGAAGCGGTGGCACAGTGGCAGAATCCCGCCAGGCGCTGAACCTTGCCGGGCACCAAGCCTTGCCGGGCGCTAGGCCTTGCCGGGCGCCAAGCCTTGCCGGGCTCCACAGGCCATCCCGGCAAGGATCTTGCCGGGGAAGCTGGCCTTCGGATTCCAGCTTTGCTTATCTGCTGATCCTCAGATCCCTGACTTGATGATTTCCTTGATGGCTTGAATCGACCTCGAGCTGTTCCCGGCAAGCCTTGCCGCGAGGATAGCTACAACTGCCCGTGCACAAGTACGGGGTACTAGTGGCCCAATACTTAGTACACCGACAGTCGCGGCACACGGTCCACTCTGCCGTCCCTGCGCGTCGACTTCCACGTGGTATGCGCCGCACCGTCTCCCTTTGCGCGGGAACGCCACCGTCCGCGCCGGTCTTCGTCACGCTGTCGGGTTCCTCGCCTACTTCGAGCTCCGCAGTCGCGCTCCTAACATAGCGGTTGCCGTCGCTGCTGCTACCCCGGTAGCCGCCGCCGCCGCGGTCCACCCCTTCGTCTTCGTCCAGCACCAGCTCAACGTCAGCGTCGCCGTCATCTTCCCCGACCACTTTGCCTACTCCGACCACCATTGCCGACATCGGCCCCATGCCGATTGGCGGCGCAACCATCGTCGATTCCTCCTCTGCTGACCCCTCCAACTCCTCTGACATGGCGTACAGCTCGTGCAGGTCCCCGTCTACGCATGCCCGGTGCTGGCAACACCGACGCGTGCCTTCGTCCCCGATGTGTTCCCAGGCCTGGCAAGCCTTGAGCGGCGGATCGTCAACATCGACTTCTTCCGTCTACGCATGCCCGGTGCTGGCAACACCGACGCGTGCTTCGTCCACGATGTGTCCCCGGGCTTGGCAAACCCGGCGCAGCGTCTCGTCAACACCTTCTTCCCGGCGTACCACTACTTCGACACCACTGCGCCCATGACTAACTCGGCGCCTCCTTGCACATGTGGCTCCACGGCGATTTTCTCGACACCGGCCACCCCGACTCGACATCGACCACGGCGTTCACGGTTACCTCGACCACGGCTACACCACCCTACGCTCTCGGCTACCTCGACAACGGCACAAAGGGTTATCGCCTTGCTTGGACAACCTCGTCGGTTTCCACTCCAGCCAGGACTTCTGCGATGCATCAACCGTTACTACCGTTGGGGTGAGGGTGTTCGTCGGCTTACCTACAGATTCTTCTCCAGTCTCACTGTCTGCGTCGCTGACGCTGTTACAGCGAGGAGATGTTGAGTATCGTGATTAGATTGGAAACATATGATAGACTAGAAAATATTCTGGCTTGTCTTGCACTCCAAAATAATCATGTACTCCTATATATATGCCCACGGGGCTCAAGCAATAAACATCGATTTCATCAATCCCTCTCTATCCCTTCTAATAGCAAGTAACTTAAGCAATACTTCTACCACTGGAAATTTTTTAGTACAAACTGTCTAGATTGAGGCCCGGAGTATCAGATATTCACACAGGCATTTGGGTCCCCGAGCTGCAGCAGCCAATCCTGAGGAGACAAAATGAGAAAAAAAAATGTAATCTTGGCGACGAGGTCGCAATCGAGGCTTGTCACGGCGTGACTTGGTTGCTTGGCGTTGGTGGGAGGAGCACTGCAATCTGCATTGGTGGTGAGCGACGAGCACTGCCGATAATGGCCTCCGTCCGTCCGTCCAGCGTGCGCTTCGTCCTTCTCTTTTGCCCTTTCCTTCAACCAAGTAACGCAAACAACAACATCAAAAAAGCAGGGAGGAGCACCGTTGACGAGAAGACTGGGAGACAGCAACGGCCACTTGAAGCCCAGTGCTCCATTATAGTATTTCCTCCCATCATTGACCGACTTGTTCGAAGATTCGTTCAATCCTGTACTACTACTTGCTATTTTCAGTGATAAGATTTTTATCTATTGAGTTGCACAGACTTGAGCCAATTGGCTCTGCAGCCTTAACCTGACCAAATATTATACTGACCATGTTGGGACTATTGTAATATTTTTCTCCTGTAAATAAATAAAACAAACAGTTTTGAGCTCGGAAAATACTTTATTATCCCAAAGTATGGTCAGTGCCATATGAGCAGAGAAAAGGCTTACACCAAAGCTGCTTCACATGCCTTGATTTAGTCACGGTCTTCATCAAAAGAAGCAAAGAGAAGAATTTGAAATCCAAAAGCGTATCTCTATTCGCTGCACCAGTGTTTACGGTGTATCTTCCCAAGATGCCATGTTGAATGTATGATATTGTCACTACATCACACATCCTTGTCACCATCGCCTTGTTCCACCACCAACATAGGGCGATTACTCTGAGGTGGATGCCAAACATGTCGTTTTCCCTTTTTAAACAGACAGATTTTATTAACTTAGAAGCATTTTATAGAGATAAGCGTGAAAAACACGCTGGATACAGAAAGATTTTCTCTGACTGAACAGAGACCTGCATTAAAACATAAGCAACAAAACAATGCATGTCTATTTTGAACTTTCAAAGCTAGGCGTGCAAGAGGACGAGCCTTGACGTTGTTGAATATATTATGCATGTATATTGTGTCGTAGGCTCACCTCCTAGTTTTTCTGTATAGTTGAGGTTGTGGCCCCTGCTTGTACATCATATATACGTGCGTACTGCACCGATCAATGTAATTGTGTTGCACGGCCTAAACATTGTCTTCTACATGGTATCTATCACAAGTCGGTCCTAACCCTAGCCTAGCCTAGCCGCCGCCGCTGCCGCTACCTCCTCCCGCCGCCGCCACCCGCCACCGCCGTTGCGCCCTCCCCACGCCGCCGCTACCTCCTCCCACCGCCGCCACCCGCCGCCGCCGTCGCGCCCTCCTCACACCGCCGTCGCCGCCACTACCTCCTCCAGCCGCTGCCACCCGCCGCCGCCGCCGGCGGCTCCCTCCAGCCCGCCGCTGCCTCCGCATGTCGCCGCCGCCACTCTCTCCCAACATCGCCGCCACCGCCGGCTCCCTCCAGCCCGCCGCTGCCGCCGCAGGTCGCCGCCGCCACCCGCCGCCCCCGCAGGTTGCTGCCGCCACCCCCTCCCGCTTCCGCTACCCCTCCTACCCTCCCCACCCGCGCCGCCACCCTCTAGTCGCACCGCCACAAACCCTAACCGGCCGCGCCATCACCTCAGTCGCCGCCACCTCTCTCGTTCCCCGCCACCACCATGAGCTCCACGGGATCCTTCACCGCCCTCATTGCCGGCACTCGTGGGGGCTCGGCGCCTCCTCCGTCGCATCCTGCGCCGGCCCTCCCGCCCCCGCCGGCCTTCCCACAAGCGCCGGCCGCCCCCTTCCCGTCGCCCCCGCCGGCCGCTAACGGGGGTCGCCGCGGCGGCCGCCGCGGTGGCCGCAAGCAGCAGCAGGGCAACGGGGCTCAGGGAGGAGCAGCCCGCCCCCAGCAGCAGTACCAGCCGGCCCCGTGGTACGCCGGCCAGAACGTGTGGACCGGCGTTGTGCACGCCTACTCCATGCCGGTTCCCCGCGCCCCTGACGCTGCGGCTCCCTCTCATCAGGCATTTTACGCCACGCCGCAGCCTTACGCGGCGCCCTACGGGCCTCTCTCCTACGGACAGCCGCCGCAGCCAGGAGGGCTGCCGCTGCTGCCCCTGACGGCCCCGCCCCAGCAGTCCGCGCTACCGCCCGCGTCGTGGGACCCGGCTCTTTTGGCCGCTCAGCACTCCGCCCCCGCTCCATCCACCTACACCGGCGGCGGCGACTGGTACATGGACACTGGAGCTATCGCGCATATGGCTGCCCATCCCGGTAACCTCCACTCCTCCTATCCTGTCCACACTTCCGCTCGCATCACCGTCGGCGACGACTCCTCACTTCCCATCACTCACATTGGGCATGCATCTTTTCCGTCTACATCCACTCCATTGTCATTATCTAACATCTTAATTTCTCCTGACCTTCTTAAAAATCTTGTTTCTGTTCGTTCTTTTACACGTGAAAATCCTGTTACCGTTGAGTTTGACGAGTGTGGCTTTTTCTATTTAAGACGCTCGTACCCGGATGGTACTTGTGACGCCCCCGGCCCGATCGTGCACTAATCATACACGCAAATGCACACGATCAAGCCTAAGGACTCACGGGAAGATATCACAACACAACTCTAAAACATAAATAAAGTCATACAAGCTTTATATTACAAGCCAGGGCCTCGAGGGCTCGAATACATAAGCTTGCGAACAAGCGTCAGCGGAAGCATCAGATATCTGAGTACAGATATAAAAGAAAGTACAGAAAGGCCTTTAGAAAGGCGGGGCAAAATAAAACACTACGATCGAAAGGCGAAGGCCTCCTGCCTGGGACCCTCCGATCCTACTCCTGGTCGTCAGTCAACTCGTAGTAGTATCCATCCTTTGGGTAGTAGTAGTAACGATCGTCGGGGCATCTGTCTCAGGGGGCTCCGTCCTCTGGTCACGTCAAACTGATATGGGGAGAAAAAGGAAAACAAAGCAACCGTGAGTACTCTGAAGTACTCAGCAAGCAAGGATCTACACTACATATGCAACATTTTCAAGGGGAGGCTGTATATGTGGACTGGGCTGCAGAAATGCCAGAATAGAGAGAAGGCCTAGTCCTATCGAAGACTAGCATCTTCAGCGGTCTTGCAGCAGTAGAAGAGAGTAGAACAATACCATATAATGTAGCAGTAATAATATCAACCTCAGCCAGAGATCCTTTCTCGACTCCCTGCGAGAAAGCAATCCCAGAGCCATACATTCATCAACCTCGTCCTGAGATCCTTTCTCGACTCCCTGCGAGAAAGCAATCCCAGAGCCATATATACAGGTCTCATCACAGGTATCCAGTTCTAAATTGTATCAATCAGGATACAACTCCGAGTGTCCTTTACCGTAGGACCGGCTATCGATAGAAGTGTTCTTCCCTGCAGGGGTGCACCAACTTACCCAACACGCTCGATTAACTTCGGCCGGACACACTTTCCTGGGTCATGCCCGGCCTCGGCCAAACGACACATCGCAACCCTACCTACAGCTCAGCAGAGAGGTCCCCGTCGGTCTACATCCTAAGCGCTCAGAGGTCTTGGGCCATCGCCCTGTGCACTCCGAGTCGTTGCGTGCAGGGGGAAGCCAGGCACCAGGGGGGCGCCGGTCCGTCCCGGCCGCAAGGCTGAACTAGACGTCTGACAGAGCTTTCGGCTGATGCTACGATGCAGAACGCCCATACTATGCCCACGTGTTGGTTAGTGCTATCAGACCAGAGGCCTGCTCGGATCAAATATCCAAATCGCTAGGACTAGGGGCTTGCGGTAACGAGCAGAGACTCACGAAAGATGTGACCCCGTCGCCCCGTCTCGAGGACTTGCGGCAAGGGTTAAGAATGCCCGGCCGCACCTTGTATTCACCACTCGGGCACCACACTGGCAACCCGCCTTCACATCACACGCGGGTACCCCTCAGGGTCGACCCGCCTTTCCAAGTAACAATGTAAGGTCCAAATATCCGTGTGTCCATAACATCAGGGAATCCGAGGTATCACCCTCATTGAATTCCCACTCGATGTATCCGTCAAGGTGAACTAGGAGGAATCACCCTCACTGGGTCCACACTTGAGGTGTTGTACGACAGCGTCGTTATCGGAAGCGGTGAAGGAGGAATCACCCTCGATGACCATGACCGAATAACTACTCTACAGAGTTAACATCAGAAGTGCTACATGAGGTTTCACCCTCGGCACTCGATAGTAACGCTGCAGTGTCGTTACAACTAAGGGGGGTGATGTGCGGTGTCGGGGCCTGGTCTTCAATCCCATTGATCGGGTCTTCTGACGATCCAGCGTGGCAGTCGGGATAAGTGGGGTCACTGATAGGTCTCTACCCAGCCTAGACTAAACAGTTTAGGATATGTAGGTAATTATTAACAGTAGGTTACAATGAACAGGCTATGCATCAGAATAGGTAAAGCAGCAGCAGCAGTAATTCTAATGCAAGCATGAGGAATTTAGAATGGGCGATATCGGTATGCTCAAGGGAGGGGCTTGCCTGGTTGCTCGGCGGCAAGGGCAAGGTCGTCTATGGTGTCTTCGGGATCCGGAGCTGCGTCGGTCTCGGGGACGACGTCAGGGTCGGGGGGCTATCGAGAGAGAAGAGGGGGAGGAAACAGTATAAATATATAGCAAACATGAGCATGACAAATACGATACACGGTGCTAAGGGTAGTCTAACGCAGCATCACACGTAACAGACGGAGCGGGAGAATATCTGACGATATTTTTCCGGTCTTTGGATTATCGGAAGAGGATAGAGGGGAACGGTTGCAAGTTCGGATAGTTAGGGACGCGTGACGGGCGAACGGACCGCGTATTCAGATTCGTCTCGTCGTTCCGAGCAACTTTCATGTACAAAGTATTTTCATCTGAGCTAACGATTATTTTAATGATTTTCTAAAGTTTTTATTAATTTCTGGAATTTAATTAATTATTTAAATTAACATTATCCGAAACAGTGTCTTGCTGACGTCAGCATGACGTCAGCACCAGTGGTCCCACCTGTCATAGGCTGTTAGGTAATTAGTGATTAACTAATTAAATTACTGTTTAATTAACACTACACTTTAATTAGATAACCTAATCATAGGATAATTATTATATAATCATTAATTAATTAACTCATTATTATTAATTAATTATTTAATTATTTTTATTTTTATTTTCATTTTTTTAAACGTTTTTGGGTGGGCCCCGTCTGTCAGCGCACAGGGGGGCAGGGCCCACCGCTCAGCGGCACAGGGGGCCGACCGGGGGGGTGCGTGCGCGCGGGCGCTGCGGGCGCGGCGCGGCGGCGAGCAGGGGGCACCAGCGCGGCGCTGGGCAGGGCGCGTGCGCGGCACCAGACGCGGGCGCGGACGGCGATGCGCGAGCGCGGCGCAGGGGCGGCGGCGGCGGGGGCCGCGGGCAGCGCGCGCGGGGCGCGGCTGCGGCCGAGGGGAGGCGCGGCCAGGAGCGGTGCAGGGCCCCGACGGCGCGCATGGGGAACGACGGGTGGCGCGACGCGGTGAGGCCGCGCGCTCGCGAGTGCGCGAGCGTCGAGCGGCGTGGTGGAAGAGGGAGGGGGGGGGGGGGCGGCAGCGGCCGGGGCTCACAACTCGAGGGGGGGGGAAAGAGGCTGCGCCGGCGACGGTGTGGTTGGTAGGGTGAGGAGCGACAGGGTCGACGGAGAGCGACGTGCGGCGCCGACGAGGCGACACGACGGCGGTGTCGGGCGCTCGGGCGCGGCGTCTGTGGCGACGCGGCCCCGACCACTCCTGGATCGGGAGGGGGGGAACGGGGACGGTGAGTGGCCTCGACGAGGAGGCGCCGGCGTGGCGCGGGGACGAAGGCGGCGGCGGCGGCGGCGGTTAGCGACGGCGTCGGCGCGAGAGCGAGGCGGCGACGGGGCGCGTCGGTGCGGGAGCTCCCGATCCCGATCCAGTTTGGATCGGGAAGGGAGGGGGGGGGGAGTGGGGTAGGTTAGGGTTTGGGGTGGACCGGGGGGGGGGGGGGTTAAAAGGGGGGGGGGGCGGCTGGGCCGGCCTGGGTGGTGGCCTGGTGGCCACCTGGGCCACGGCCCAGTTGTCCGGGGGGGGGGGGGCTTTTCTTTTTTACTTTTCTTTTTTCTTTCTCTTTTATTTATCCATACCCCTGTTTTGTAATAGTTAGGGCTCAAATTGAATTTTGTAAACATGTGACCTGGTCCATAAATACCAGTGCTTTATTTCCTAACACCTAAAATTAGTTGGGCAAACATCATTTCATACTTAAATTAGATTTGTAAAGGGTTATTAATATTGTTTTTAGTCGCTGTTTGAAGATGTTTGAGTCACTTACCCAACTCCAATGATGTCGGTTTCAATTTTAGAATTGTCTCTGATTTATTTGCTATTTAATGAACAATTTAGTTTCTATGTTGGACAACTTTTATTTCCACTCTCATTTAATTTTGAATTTGAGGTTGAGGAGTTGAAATGCAATATGATGTTAATAGATCATGCACTGATAATCATGCTGACTTGGCTTTATGGAAATGGGATTACTGTGGCTAACTACTGGGGTGTTACAAATCTCCTCTACTAACAAGAATTCTCGTCCCGAGAATTAAGAAGTAGAAGGAAAAAGTTCGGGGTATTCCTTGCGAAGATGATCCTCGCGTTCCCAAGTGGCTTCATCTTCAGTTATGGTTTGACCACTGCACTTTGAGGAACTTGGTAACCTTCTGACGGGTTCGACGTTCAGCTTCATCGAGGATGCGGATCGGATGTTCCTCATATGAAAGATCATCATCAATTCAGCATCTCGTGATCCACAGCTCGGTGCGGAGATTCCTTGAAGCATTTACGAAGTTGCGACACATGGAAGACATCGTGGATATAAGAATTGCCGGCGGCAACTCCAATTTATATGCCACCTGACCACACGCCTAGCAACAATGCGGAAAGGACCAATGTAGCGCGGAGCTAACTTCCCTTGATTCCAAAACGGTGAGTGCCCTTCATAGGAGTGACACGAAGATAAGCTTGATCACCAGGTTGATAAGTCAAACCCCATCGTTTGCGATCATAGTTGCTCTTCTGGCGGTCCTGAGCTGCCTTGAGATTTTCACGGACGATATGGACTTGTTCTTCGGCGTGTTGATATATCTGGACCCACGAGCGGTCGTTCCCCAGTTTCTGACCAATTCAGAGGGGTTCGACACTTACGTCCATAGAGAACTTCAAAGGGGCCATTTTTCAAGCTGGCTTTGATGCTGTTGTTAAGGAGACCTCGGCATATGAAGAAGATTCTTCTCCCACTTCTTGCCAAACGATATAACACAAGCTCGTGCATATCTTCAAGCACTTGATTAACTCGTTCAACTTGGCCTTGGGATTGAGGATGATACTGAACTCCAGGTAATATGAGTTCCCATAGCCTTTGAAACTTTCCCAAAATGACCGTAATATGGCTGCCAACGGTCTAACTGATCTCTTTCGGAATACCGTGGAGTGAAACAATTCTGGAGATATATAACTCTGCTAACTGACAGCAGTGATCGTCTCCTTGACAGGCAGAAAGTGTGCAACTTTGGAGAGTTGGTCGCCGACGACAAGAGTAGCATCGTGACCCTTCTGTGACCTGGGAAGTCCTGTAAAAATCATCTACCTTATCCCATTTCCATAAAGGAATAGGAAGTGGTTCAGAATTCAGCAGGCTTCTGAGTTCTGCTTTAACGCGTCGACAACCATCCCACTCAGCAACATATCGTAGCAATTTCTTGCTTCCATTCTAGACCACCAGTACCTTTGACGGAGATCACGATACATCTTGGTGCTACCCCGATGAATAGACAGCGGGGTATCATGTGCCTCCTTCATGACTTTGTCAGTCATAAGCTCGACCGAGGTACACAATGCGGTCTCTGAAATACAAGGTTCCATCTTCAGACAGCGGAAATCCCTGTACTTTACAAGGTGAAGTCTTTCTTCATCAGATCAATTTCAGCATCTTTAGCTTGCGCTTCTTAACACGCTTTCTCAAGGTCTGTTTCAACAACCAAGGTTTTTAGGTATCCTTGGGGAACTATCTCGAGATTTGCTTTCGAAGCTCTTCTACAGAAGTGGTTGCTGTAGCTGAACCTCAAGTTCGCAGCAATAGGATTTGCGGCTCAACGCATCGCCATATACTTAGCCTTGCCAGGGTATAAGAAATACCCAAATCATAGTCCGCAATGGTCTCCATCCATCTTTGCTGAGGAGATTCAAAGATGGCTGAGTGAAACAATTACTTCAAACTTTTATGATCCGTGTAGATCTCGCAACGATTACCGAGGGATAATGTCGCCACAACTGCAGTGCAAGATGACAGCAGCTATTTCTGATCATGTCCGGATAATTCTCTTCATGCGGTCGCAACTGACGAGAGCCATAGGCAATCACTTTACGCTCTTGCATTAGGATACAGGCCCTAATCCTTCACGGGATGCGTCACAATAGATCACAGTCTTTGCGAGAAATCTGGAGAGCAAGTACTACTGGGGCAGACGTTAGCTTGTCTTTGAGTGTTTGAAAACTTTCCTGACATTTTTCTGTCCATTCAAACTTAACGCCCTTGTGAAGCAGATCAGTCAAAGGCTTAGCAATCTTAGAAAAATTCTCGACAAAACGACGGCAATAACTTGCAAGACCGAGAAACTTCTCACTTGCTTGACGTTCTTTTCGGAGGTTCCAGTCAAGTATAGCCTGAACTCGTTCTGGTTAACGGCAATGCCATCTTTCGAAATCATGGCCGAGATATGTCACTTCAGACAACCAGAATTCACATTTAGAATATTTGGCATACAGTTGGGGTGTTCTCGGAGCCTTTCCAGTACAAGACGGGTGTTCAGCATGTTCTTCCTTATTCTTTGAATAAACCAGAATATCATCTAGATATACCATGACGAACTTGTCGAGGTAATCCATGAGATGTAATTCATCAGACGGGAAAATGTGGCTGGAGCATTGGTTAAGCCAAATGACATACAGTGTACTCATCTAAGAGCCAATAGCAGTAACAAAAGCATTCTTCGAGATATCCTCTTCACGAACACGGATCTGATGATAACCCAATCTCAAATCAACTTAGAGAATACTGAGGAACCAACAAGTTGATCATACAAATCATTGATCCGGGAAGCGGTGACTTGTTCTGAATTGTTGCTTGGTTGATTGGTCGATAATCCTGAACCAATCGGTTAGTTCCATCCTTCTTCTTAACGAAGAGTGAAGGTGCTCCCCAAGCAGAGGAACTGGGGCGGATGAAACCTTTCTTAAGTGACGTGTCGATTTCTCTCTTAAGCTCAAGAAGGTGGTGCGGAGGCATCTTATAAGGACGCTTCGCAATAGGGGTTGTGCCAGGTTTCAAGTCGATGACAAATTCGACAGCTCTAGCAGGGGGGTATTCCTGGAAGTTCTTCTGGAAATACTCTTGAAAATCACGAACAACTGAACGTTCTCGATGCCTTCAAGAGGTGAAGCGTTCAATGCATTCAAAACTATATTTGAGTCTCGCGCATCCTGAACTGTTCGGGCTGAGTATTGGACTACTTGGCCAGACGGGTGTGTGAGCTGGACTGTCTTAGTAGCACAGTCAATCAAAGCATTATGGGCTGTCAACCAGTCCATACCGAGAATGATGTCTATGTCGGAAGGTCCAAGACAATAAGGGAGCGAGAAACGTCAACCCTTCAATTTTGATCTATTGTTGTGACTTACCATCTTGTTTGCCACCTGGAACGGGAGTGATAATCTCTAATGGTGTGGACTAACTGCTAGAGGTAGCTCATGCCGCTGAGCAAATTGTTGAGACACAAAGGAATGTGATGCCCCGGAATCAAGAGAACAGCTGCAACTGAATTAACTCAGAGTTCCCATCACGATTTTTGTAGACTCACGAGCTTCTCCCATTTTGACGTGGGTGACCTGGCCTCGTCCATACAGACATCCTGGCCTTACGATTCCTACAACGGGGTTCGATGGCCCTTCGTACACCATCAGGAGGACATGGGCATCCTGAGGAGAAGCCGTAACATTAGGCGGTCCATCATGAACCGTAAGCTGTCTCGGCGGTGAAGGCAGACGAGGTGCAACATATGACGCCTTGGTGTTGGGCAGGTCGGTGATGACACATTGTGTGGGATCCAAACCTACTGTTTCTGAACAGGCTGACCCGAGGGTGAGCCTGCTTCACGAGTGCGTTTGAGCGACTCCTGGCATTCAGTCAGAGCTGTTTCAATTCGGAAAGATTTGCTGACAAGCGTTGCGAAGTCTGTGCAATCAAGGACTGCAAGTGCGAGTTTTATGTCAGTACGGAGTCCTTCACGGAATTTCTCCTGCTTGCGGGCGTCAGTGTCAACGTCATCCTCAGCATAGCGGGATAACTCGAGAAATTTCCTCTGATATTCATCCACAGTCATTTTGTCCTGTGAGAGTTTGCGGAACTCCTGCTTCTTCTGGTCTATCAGACCTTGAGGAATATAACGTGCACGAAAAGCTGACTGAAATTCCTGCCAAGTGGTTACAGTCTCTGCAGGCAACATAGCCTTGTGGCTTTCCCACCATTGAGCAGCTGGGCCCTTCAGGTGGAATGTCGCAAAGGTGACGTAAATGTCAGGGGCAACATTAGCTGATTCCATCTCAAACAGGATGTCACGAAGCCAATCATCAGCATCCATAGGATTGGTGGAGTTGCGGAAAACGGACGGATTGAGGCGCATAAATTCTGCCAGAGTTATTGGAACATTCTGTTGCTGAGCATTTTGATTTGGGAACTGAGCCAATAGTCCGGTCATAAACTGCTGCATCATTGCGGCCATATAGGGTGGAGGTGGTGGATCGTCAGCCATCCTGCCAAATCAACAGGGGCAGTTTAGCAAGAAAGACTGCATGTGTAAGGAGTTATTCAGGACGTAACACGAGAGATGAACGGGAAAGGCATTAGATGTAAAATAGTAGTCGTTGAAAGACATACCAATCCATGCACATAGTCGGGTACATGCGGACAGCACGACGACGCAAATTTAGAAGCTAGACATTCTAGGCGGCGCGCAGGCACGCGGTAGGGAAGTACACAATGAGACATAGCAAAGGCTACATCAACGTCGGAGAAAACTATTGGAGCGAGGAATCTGCACGTGACAACACAGGGTGCCCTCGATAAGAGGATCCTGTAAGCAGAACCTGGCCCATAATCTTGAAGCAAGGGGGATATTTTCAGAACTTCGGGTGGACGTGAGCACGAGAGCCTAATGTTGGAGTTAGTAAAATTTTAACCCGAGTAGAAGAGAGATCAGAGGCCCAGAGTAAAGGTCGAGGAGTAAAAGATACTAATACCTCCCAATTGGCGACGTGGGCCCGTAAGCCACACAGCCAAGTTAGTAAAATAGTTTCCGGTTTCTAGACCCAACTTCGGCCAAGGAGTTGAAAAGGGGGTTCCTACAGTCAGTCTGCTCTGATACCAACTTGTGACGCCCCCGGCCCGATCGTGCACTAATCATACACGCAAATGCACACGATCAAGCCTAAGGACTCACGGGAAGATATCACAACACAACTCTAAAACATAAATAAAGTCATACAAGCTTTATATTACAAGCCAGGGCCTCGAGGGCTCGAATACATAAGCTTGCGAACAAGCGTCAGCGGAAGCATCAGATATCTGAGTACAGATATAAAAGAAAGTACAGAAAGGCCTTTAGAAAGGCGGGGCAAAATAAAACACTACGATCGAAAGGCGAAGGCCTCCTGCCTGGGACCCTCCGATCCTACTCCTGGTCGTCAGTCAACTCGTAGTAGTATCCATCCTCTGGGTAGTAGTAGTAACGATCGTCGGGGCATCTGTCTCAGGGGGCTCCGTCCTCTGGTCACGTCAAACTGATATGGGGAGAAAAAGGAAAACAAAGCAACCGTGAGTACTCTGAAGTACTCAGCAAGCAAGGATCTACACTACATATGCAACATTTTCAAGGGGAGGCTGTATATGTGGACTGGGCTGCAGAAATGCCAGAATAGAGAGAAGACCTAGTCCTATCGAAGACTAGCATCTTCAGCGGTCTTGCAGCAGTAGAAGAGAGTAGAACAATACCATATAATGTAGCAGTAATAATATCAACCTCAGCCAGAGATCCTTTCTCGACTCCCTGCGAGAAAGCAATCCCAGAGCCATACATTCATCAACCTCGTCCTGAGATCCTTTCTCGACTCCCTGCGAGAAAGCAATCCCAGAGCCATATATACAGGTCTCATCACAGGTATCCAGTTCTAAATTGTATCAATCAGGATACAACTCCGAGTGTCCTTTACCGTAGGACCGGCTATCGATAGAAGTGTTCTTCCCTGCAGGGGTGCACCAACTTACCCAACACGCTCGATTAACTTCGGCCGGACACACTTTCCTGGGTCATGCCCGGCCTCGGCCAAACGACACATCGCAACCCTACCTACAGCTCAGCAGAGAGGTCCCCGTCGGTCTACATCCTAAGCGCTCAGAGGTCTTGGGCCATCGCCCTGTGCACTCCGAGTCATTGCGTGCAGGGGGAAGCCAGGCACCAGGGGGGCGCCGGTCCGTCCCGGCCGCAAGGCTGAATTAGACGTCTGACAGAGCTTTCGGCTGATGCTACGATGCAGAACGCCCATACTATGCCCACGTGTTGGTTAGTGCTATCAGACCAGAGGCCTGCTCGGATCAAATATACAAATCGCTAGGACTAGGGGCTTGCGGTAACGAGCAGAGACTCACGAAAGATGTGACCCCGTCGCCCCGTCTCGAGGACTTGCGGCAAGGGTTAAGAATGCCCGGCCGCGCCTCGTATTCACCACTCGGGCACCACACTGGCAACCCGCCTTCACATCACACGCGGGTACCCCTCAGGGTCGACCCGCCTTTCCAAGTAACAATGTAAGGTCCAAATATCCGTGTGTCCATAACATCAGGGAATCCGAGGTATCACCCTCATTGAATTCCCACTCGATGTATCCGTCAAGGTGAACTAGGAGGAATCACCCTCACTGGGTCCACACTTGAGGTGTTGTACGACAGCGTCGTTATCGGAAGCGGTGAAGGAGGAATCACCCTCGATGACCATGACCGAATAACTACTCTACAGAGTTAACATCAGAAGTGCTACATGAGGTTTCACCCTCGGCACTCGATAGTAACGCTGCAGTGTCGTTACAACTAAGGGGGGTGATGTGCGGTGTCGGGGCCTGGTCTTCAATCCCATTGATCGGGTCTTCTGACGATCCAGCGCGGCAGTCGGGATAAGTGGGGTCACTGATAGGTCTCTACCCAGCCTAGACTAAACAGTTTAGGATATGTAGGTAATTATTAACAGTAGGTTACAATGAACAGGCTATGCATCAGAATAGGTAAAGCAGCAGCAGCAGTAATTCTAATGCAAGCATGAGGAATTTAGAATGGGCGATATCGGTATGCTCAAGGGAGGGGCTTGCCTGGTTGCTCGGCGGCAAGGGCAAGGTCGTCTATGGTGTCTTCGGGATCCGGAGCTGCGTCGGTCTCGGGGACGACGTCAGGGTCGGGGGGCTATCGAGAGAGAAGAGGGGGAGGAAACAGTATAAATATATAGCAAACATGAGCATGACAAATACGATACACGGTGCTAAGGGTAGTCTAACGCAGCATCACACGTAACAGACGGAGCGGGAGAATATCTGACGATATTTCCAGGGTCTTTGGAATTATCGGACAGAGGATAAGAGGGGAACGGTTGCAAGTTCGGATAGTTAGGGACGCGTGACGGGCGAACGGACCGCGTATTCAGATTCGTCTCGTCGTTCCGAGCAACTTTCAAGTACAAAGTATTTTCATCTGAGCTACGGATTATTTTATATGATTTTCTAAAGTTTTTATTAATTTCTGGAATTTAATTAATTATTTAAATTAACATTATCCGAAACAGTGTCTTGCTGACGTCAGCATGACGTCAGCATGACGTCAGGACCAGTGGGTCCCACCTGTCATAGGCTGTTAGGTTAATTAGTGATTAACTAATTAAATTACTGTTTAATTAACACTAACTACTTAATTAGATTAACCTAATCAGGATTAATTAACTTAATTAATTAACTCATTAATTAATTAATTAATTAATTTAATTATTTTTATTTTTATTTTCATTTTTTTTAAACGTTTTTGGGGCTGGGCCCCGTCTGTCAGCGGCACAGGGGGGCAGGGCCCACCGCTCAGCGGCACAGGGGGCCGACCGGGGGGGTGCGTGCGCGCGGGCGCTGCGGGCGCGGCGCGGCGGGCGAGCAGGGGGCACCAGCGCGGCGCTGGGCAGGGCGCGTGCGCGGGCACCAGACGCGGGCGCGGACGGCGATGCGCGAGCGCGCGCAGGGGCGGCGGCGGCGGTGCCGCGGGCAGCGCGCGCGGGGCGCGGCTGCGGCCGGAGGGGAGGCGCGGCCAGGAGCGGTGCAGGGCCCCGACGGCGCGCATGGGGAACGACGGGTGAGCGCGACGCGGTGAGGCCGCGGCTCGCGAGTGCGCGAGCGTCGAGCGGCGTGGTGGAAGAGAGGAGAGGGGGGGGGCGCAGCGGCCGGGGCCTCACATCGGAGGGGGGGGGGGGAAGAGGCTGGCCGGCGACGGTGTGTGGTAGGGTGAGGAGGCGACAGGGTCACGGAGAGGCGACGGGCGGCGCCGACGAGGCGACACGACGGCGGTGTCGGGCGCTCGGCGCGGCTCTGTGGCGACGCGGCCCTGATCCACTCCTGGATCGGGAGGGGGGGAACGGGGACGGTGAGTTGGCCTCGACGAGGAGCGCCGCGTGGCGGCGGGGGGAAGGCGGCGCCGGCGGCGGCGGTTAGCGACGGCGTCGGCGAGCGAGAGCGAGGCGGCGACGGGGCGCGTCGGTGCGGGGTCTCCCGATCCCGATCCGTTTGGATCGGGGAAGGAGGGGGGGAGTGGGGTAGGTTAGGGTTTGGGTGGACCGGGGGGGGTTAAAAAAAGGGGGGGGCGGCTGGGCCGGCCTGGGTGGTGGCCTGGTGGCCAGCTGGGCCACGGCCCAGTTGGTCCGGGGGGGGGGCTTTTCCTTTTTACTTTTCTTTTCTCTTTTTATTTATCCATACCCCTGTTTTGTAAATAGTTAGGGCTCAAATTGAATTTTGTAAAACATGTGACCTGGTCCATAAATACCAGTGCTTTATTTCCTAACACCTAAAATTAGTTTGGGCAAAACATCATTTCATACTTAAATTAGATTTAGTAAAGGGTTATTAAATATTGTTTTTAGTCGCTGTTTGAAGATGTTTGAGTCACTTACCCAACTCCAATGATGTCGGTTTCAATTTTAGAATTGTCTCTGATTTATTTGCTATTTAATGAACAATTTAGTTTCTATGTTGGACAACTTTTATTTTCCACTCTCATTTAATTTTGAATTTGAGGTTAGGAATTGAAATGCAATATGATGTTAATGATGATCATGCACTGATAATCATGCTGACTTGGCTTTATGGAAATGGGATTACTGTGGCTAACCACTGGGGGTGTTACAGTACTCCACCGATGTGACAGCCCCGACGAGCTCTACCCGGTTCACTCCACCGCCACCACCACCTCCGTCGCTCCTGTTGCCCACGCCACCGGTGTGGACCTTTGGCACGCTCGCTTGGGTCATCCCAACCCCGCCATCCTTCGTCATATACTTTGGAGTTTTTCCTTCACGTGTAGTAAGATCGACGATCACTCTTGTCATGCTTGTCGCCTCGGCAAACATGCTCGTCTTCCATTTAGGGCTTTTACTCATGTTGCATCGTACCCGTTTGAGTTAATTCATAGTGATGTGTGGACCTCTCCAGTTGCTAGTAATATGTGCTATCTTTATTATCTTGTCATCCTTGATGACTTTTCGCACTATGTGTGGACCTTCCCGTTGCGGCGTAAGTCCGATGTTATCTCTATACTCGCCGCATTTTACTCCTATGTTTTCACGTAGTTTGGTCGTCCCATCCTTGCGTTCCAAACAGATAAAGGGAAGGAGTTCGACAACTTAGCTGTTCGCACTCTCCTCACCACACATGGCACGCCTTTTCGTCTCACATGCCCGTACACCTCGCAACAGAACGGTCGCGCTGAGCGCGTCCTTCGCACTCTTAACGACTGCGTTCGTACGCTTCTCTTTCACGCCAATGTGCCTCCGCGCTTTTGGCCTGACGCTCTCGCCACAACATCACTCCTTATTAACCTCCGTCCCTATTGTACTCGCGGGAACTTTGCACCCCATCATCTTCTCTTCGGTGCACCACCTTCTTATGACGAGCTTCGCATTTTCGGCTGTCTCTGCTATCCTAGCATCACCGCTACCGCGCCTCATAAGCTTGCACCTCGCTCCGTCGCTTGCATCTTCCTCGGTTACCCACCTAACACAAAAGGACACCGCTGCTACGATCCCGTCTCACATCATGTATTCACCTCCTGGCACGGTTACTTTGTTGAGAAGGTGTTTCCGTTTCAGCAGGTACCTCCCGTCGCCGCCGGCCACCGACGGCCCTCCGGCGACCCCGTCAGGTGGACGACACCGTTGTAACGCCCGGATAATTTTGCTACAGTGAACCTCTGCTAATGATGCCACGTCACCTCCGTTACAGTTGCTAATCTCGCGTTAGTTCAAAACCGATTCAAATTCAAATTTGGATTATTAACAAACATAAAAAAATTTCAAACTTTAAAACTAAAATATTCGGAGTGTGCCGATTAACGCCTAGGTATTTATGGTGAAGGAACCATGCTTTTATAAAAAGCCTAATAATTTTAAATGAATTAAAACAGAAAAGAAAATAAATAAAAAGAAAAGGACTAAATGAAAACAAAAGAAAAAGAAAAAAAGGAAACTCCCCCCCACTGGGCCTGTCGGCCCAGCTGGCCACCGCAGCCGGCCGGCCCACCTACTGGCCTACTTAGGCCCCCACTCCACCAACCCTAATCCCCACTACCCCCAATCCCCTCGCAACCCCCCCCCCCACTCCCCTGATCCCCTTCTGGATCGGGGCATTGCCCGGCGCCACCACCGCCTCCCCTCGCCGGCCCTCGCCCTCCCGACGCCACCGGACCGCTGGACCGCCTCCTCCTCCCCGACTCGCATCACCGAGCCTCGCCGGCGTACATCTACAGCGTGGGGTGAGGACCCCGTTCTCCCATTTCCCCTTCGGTTTCCGGCGACGACCGCGCCTCGCACAGCCGCTCGCCGACCCCACCTTGCTGGCGCTGCTTCGCCTTCACCCCGCCGCTGCCACTGCTGACCGGCCTCGCCCCGACGGCCGTCCCACGCCGCGCCCGGAGCCCCGTGCTCACCGCGCCTAGCCCGCTCCCCGCGATGGGGCCGCCTCGTGCCCGTGCCCCGCGCGCATGGTCTCCCGTGGCTACCCCCGTGCCGCCGGCGGCTCGCCCATCCGCGCGCGTGCCCGCCCGCTAATCCCACTTCCTCTCGGTCCCCGCGCTCACCGCCGCCCACTGCTTCCGTCGCTCCTGCCGCCTCCTCCTACTTCTGCTGCTCAGCGCCGCTATCCACCGCGCCCAGCCGCCCCTCCACGCGACCCAGCCGCCCCTGCGCCCGCGCTCCGCTCGCCGCTCGCTACTGGCGCCGCTCGCCCGCCCGTACTGCTGCTGTTTTTGTCGCCGCCGCCGATAGCCTCGCCGCGCCTTCCCGCTGGCCGCGCCCGAGGCCAGCGGTCGAGCCCCCGCTGCGCCCGTTCGGGCTCCGCCCTGTGCCCAGCGCCCAGCACCCGTTAAGGCCCCCTGCCCCACTGACAGGGGGCCCCTCCCCACAGAACGTATAAAAAAGAGAAGAGAAAATAAAAATATATAATAATTAAATTAATTAATTAACCTAATTAATTTGGTTTAATTAACCTAATCATTTAGTTAAACTAATTAAACCTATTTAGTTAGTCTTAGACAATGACGAACGGGACCCACATGTCAGGTTGACCAGTCAACAGTACTGTTGACTGCTGATGTCAGCATGACATCACTGCTGATGCAATAAATGTTTTTCTGATTTAAAATAATCCAAAATGATTATTAAGACTTTAAAAATGCATAGAAAATAATTCGTAACTCGGATCGAGAAACTTTGTACATGAAAGTTGCTCAGAACGACGAGACAAATCCGAATACGCAGTCCGTTCGTTCACCACACGTCCCTAGCATAGCGAATGTGCAACCGTCCCCCTCCGGTCATCTGTCTGACAAATGTCCAGAACCGGGAGAACTTTCCCGGATGGGATCCCCTTTCTCGGTAACGTGCAACCCCACGTTAGAACACACCCGACACTGCATATTGTCATGTCATACTTTGTGTAGCATTGTTTGCTTTGTATTTACTGTTTCCTCCCCCCTCCTTCTCTCTCGATAGACGCTGAGACCGCTGACGACGCTGCCGTGAACGACTACTACGTCGACGACCCTTCTCTCTCGACACAGCTTCCAGGCAAGCCCCCCCCCCTTGATCAACCCGATATCGCCTATTCCTTCTCTCTACTGCTTGCATTAGAGTAGTGTAGCATGTTACTGCTTTCGGTTAATCCTATTCTGCTGCATAGCCTGTCTTTGCTATTACTGTTGATACCTTACCTGCAATCCTAAATGCTTAGTATAGGTTGCTAGAATTGCATCAGTGGCCCTACACTCTTGTCCGTCTGCCATGCTATACTACTGGGCCGTGATCACTTCGGGAGGTGATCATGGGTACATTTACTATATACTTTTACATTACCTATGTTACTGTTTGGAGATGGGGGCTGAAGGGGCAGGTGGTTCCATCCAGGTAGAGGTGGGCCTAGGTTCCCGACGGCCCCCGAGTGTTACTTTGTGGCGGAGCGACAGGGCAGGTTGTGACCACCTAGGAGACAGGTGGGCCTAGTCCTGGTCGGCGTCCGCGGTTACTTCAAAATAACACGCTTAACGAGATTGGGTATTTGATCTGAGTCTGGCTACGAGCCTATACGCGCTAACCACCACGCGGGAACAGTTATGGGTACTCGACGTCGTGGTATCAGCCGAAGCCTCCTAGACGTCAGCGACTGAGCGGCGCGCGCCGGGTTGGACCGTGTAACGCGACTTCCTTTGTAATGGAGGTTGCTAGGTCTGCTCACCGGCCGGCCACGCAACGTGCAGGTGTGCAATGGGCGATGGGCCCAGACCCCTGCGCGCATAGGATTTAGACCGGCGTGCTGACCTCTCTGTTAGGCCTAGGTAGGGCTGCAACGTGTTGATCTTCCGAGGCCGGGTATGACCCAGGAAAGTGTGCCCGGCCAGAGGGATCAGGCGTGTTGGGTAATGTGGTGCACCCCTGCAGGGAAGTTTATCTATTTGAATAGTCGTGTCCCTCGGTAAAAGGACGACCCGGAGTTGTACCTCGACCTTATGACAACTAGAACCGGATACTTAATAAAACACACCCTTTCAAGTGCCAGATACAACCCGGTGATCGCTCTCTCACAGGGCGACGAGGAGAGGACCGTCAGGTAGGTTTATGCTATGCGATGTTACTTCATGCTGCACTTGCTACTCTCTTCTATATGCTTCAAGATGGAGGCTACCAGAAGCGTAGTCTTCGATAGGACTAGCTATCCCCCTCTTATTCTGGCATTCTGCAGTTCAGTCCACAGATACTACCATTTCATTGATACCCATTGCATATGTAGTGTAGATCCTTGCTTGCGAGTACTTTGGATGAGTACTCACGGTTGCTTTGCTCCCTCTCCCCCCCCCTTTTTCCATTCTTCTCGGACGTCGCAACCAGATGACGAACGGGACCCACATGTCAGGTTGACCAGTCAACAGTACTGTTGACTGCTGATGTCAGCATGACATCACTGCTGATGCAATAAATGTTTTTCTGATTTAAAATAATCCAAAATGATTATTAAGATTTTAAAAATGCATAGAAAATAATTCGTAACTCGGATCGAGAAACTTTGTACATGAAAGTTGCTCAGAACGACGAGACGAATCCGAATACGCAGTCCGTTCGTTCACCACACGTCCCTAGCATAGCGAATGTGCAACCGTCCCCCTCCGGTCATCTGTCTGACAAATGTCCAGAACCGGGAGAACTTTCCCGGATGGGATCCCCTTTCTCGGTAACGTGCAACCCCACGTTAGAACACACCCGACACTGCATATTGTCATGTCATACTTTGTGTAGCATTGTTTGCTTTGTATTTACTGTTTCCTCCCCCTCCTTCTCTCTCGATAGACGCTGAGACCGCTGACAACGCTGCCGTGAACGACTACTACGTCGACGACCCTTCTCTCTCGACACAGCTTCCAGGCAAGCCCCCCCCCTTGATCAACCCGATATCGCCTATTCCTTCTCTCTACTGCTTGCATTAGAGTAGTGTAGCATGTTACTGCTTTCGGTTAATCCTATTCTGCTGCATAGCCTGTCTTTGCTATTACTGTTGATACCTTACCTGCAATCCTAAATGCTTAGTATAGGTTGCTAGAATTGCATCAGTGGCCCTACACTCTTGTCCGTCTGCCATGCTATACTACTGGGCCGTGATCACTTTGGGAGGTGATCATGGGTACATTTACTATATACTTTTACATTACCTATGTTACTGTTCGGAGATGGGGGCTGAAGGGGCAGGTGGTTCCATCCAGGTAGAGGTGGGCCTAGGTTCCCGACGGCCCCCGAGTGTTACTTTGTGGCGGAGCGACAGGGCAGGTTATGACCACCTAGGAGACAGGTGGGCCTAGTCCTGGTCGGCGTCCGCGGTTACTTCAAAATAACACGCTTAACGAGATTGGGTATTTGATCTGAGTCTGGCTACGAGCCTATACGCGCTAACCACCACGCGGGAACAGTTATGGGTACTCGACGTCGTGGTATCAGCCGAAGCCTCCTAGACGTCAGCGACTGAGCGGCGCGCGCCGGGTTGGACCGTGTAACGCGACTTCCTTTGTAATGGAGGTTGCTAGGTTTGCTCACCGGCCGGCCACGCAACGTGCAGGTGTGCAATGGGCGATGGGCCCAGACCCCTGCGCGCATAGGATTTAGACCGGCGTGCTGACCTCTCTGTTAGGCCTAGGTAGGGCTGCAACGTGTTGATCTTCCGAGGCCGGGTATGACCCAGGAAAGTGTGCCCGGCCAGAGGGATCAGGCGTGTTGGGTAATGTGGTGCACCCCTGCAGGGAAGTTTATCTATTTGAATAGTCGTGTCCCTCGGTAAAAGGACGACCCGGAGTTGTACCTCGACCTTATGACAACTAGAACCGGATACTTAATAAAACACACCCTTTCAAGTGCCAGATACAACCCGGTGATCGCTCTCTCACAGGGCGACGAGGAGAGGACCGTCAGGTAGGTTTATGCTATGCGATGTTACTTCATGCTGCACTTGCTACTCTCTTCTATATGCTTCAAGATGGAGGCTACCAGAAGCGTAGTCTTCGATAGGACTAGCTATCCCCCTCTTATTCTGGCATTCTGCAGTTCAGTCCACAGATACTACCATTTCATTGATACCCATTGCATATGTAGTGTAGATCCTTGCTTGCGAGTACTTTGGATGAGTACTCACGGTTGCTTTGCTCCCTCTTCCCCCCCCTTTTTCCATTCTTCTCGGACGTCGCAACCAGATGCTGGAGCCCAGGAGCCAGACGCCACCTTCGATGACCCCTACTACACCGAGGGTGCCTACTACTACGTGCAGGCCGCCGCCGACGACCAGGAGTAGTTTAGGAGGATCCCAGGCAGGAGGCCTGCGCCTCTTCGATCTGTATCCCAGTTTGTGCTAGCCATCTTATGGCACCTGGTTTAACTTATGTCTGTTCTCAGATATTGTTGCTTCCGCTGACTCGTCTATGATCGAGCACTTGTATTCGAGCCCTCGAGGCCCCTAGCTTGTATTATGATGCTTGTATGACTTATTTATTTTTAGAGTTGTGTTGTGATATCTTCCCGTGAGTCCCTGATCTTGATCGTACACGTTTGTGTGTATGATTAGTGTACGATTGAATCGGGGGCGTCACAACCGTTCGGTTCTTGGACCGCCTCCGGGCTTCGGCGGTCCTCTCCCCGTGGGACGAGCTGCTCCTCGCGCCCCACGGCCGCCTTGCCGGCCGCCTCCCCGGCCGCCTCGCCGGCCTCGCCGGCCCCACTGGCTAGGGGGCCCCTCCCCACAGAACGTATAAAAAAAGAGAAGAGAAAATAAAAACATATAATAATTAAATTAATTAATTAATTAAGCTAATTAATTAACCTAATTAATTTGGTTTAATTAACCTAATCATTTAGTTAAACTAATTAAACCTATTTAGTTAGTCTTAGACAATGACGAACGGGACCCACATGTCAGGTTGACCAGTCAACAGTACTGTTGACTGCTGATGTCAGCATGACATCACTGCTGATGCAATAAATGTTTTTCTGATTTAAAATAATCCAAAATGATTATTAAGACTTTAAAAATGCATAGAAAATAATTCGTAACTCGGATCGAGAAACTTTGTACATGGAAGTTGCTCAGAACGACGAGACGAATCCGAATACGCAGTCCGTTCGTTCACCACACGTCCCTAGCATAGCGAATGTGCAACCGTCCCCCTCCGGTCATCTGTCTGACAAATGTCCAGAACCGGGAGAACTTTCCCGGATGGGATCCCCTTTCTCGGTAACGTGCAACCCCACGTTAGAACACACCCGACACTGCATATTGTCATGTCATACTTTGTGTAGCATTGTTTGCTTTGTATTTACTGTTTCCTCCCCCTCCTTCTCTCTCGATAGACGCTGAGACCGCTGACAACGCTGCCGTGAACGACTACTACGTCGACGACCCTTCTCTCTCGACACAGCTTCCAGGCAAGCCCCCCCCCTTGATCAACCCGATATCGCCTATTCCTTCTCTCTACTGCTTGCATTAGAGTAGTGTAGCATGTTACTGCTTTCGGTTAATCCTATTCTGCTGCATAGCCTGTCTTTGCTATTACTGTTGATACCTTACCTGCAATCCTAAATGCTTAGTATAGGTTGCTAGAATTGCATCAGTGGCCCTACACTCTTGTCCGTCTGCCATGCTATACTACTGGGCCGTGATCACTTTGGGAGGTGATCATGGGTACATTTACTATATACTTTTACATTACCTATGTTACTGTTCGGAGATGGGGGCTGAAGGGGCAGGTGGTTCCATCCAGGTAGAGGTGGGCCTAGGTTCCCGACGGCCCCCGAGTGTTACTTTGTGGCGGAGCGACAGGGCAGGTTATGACCACCTAGGAGACAGGTGGGCCTAGTCCTGGTCGGCGTCCGCGGTTACTTCAAAATAACACGCTTAACGAGATTGGGTATTTGATCTGAGTCTGGCTACGAGCCTATACGCGCTAACCACCACGCGGGAACAGTTATGGGTACTCGACGTCGTGGTATCAGCCGAAGCCTCCTAGACGTCAGCGACTGAGCGGCGCGCGCCGGGTTGGACCGCGTAACGCGACTTCCTTTGTAATGGAGGTTGCTAGGTCTGCTCACCGGCCGGCCACGCAACGTGCAGGTGTGCAATGGGCGATGGGCCCAGACCCCTGCGCGCATAGGATTTAGACCGGCGTGCTGACCTCTCTGTTAGGCCTAGGTAGGGCTGCAACGTGTTGATCTTCCGAGGCCGGTATGACCCAGGAAAGTGTGCCCGGCCAGAGGGATCAGGCGTGTTGGGTAATGTGGTGCACCCCTGCAGGGAAGTTTATCTATTTGAATAGTCATGTCCCTCGGTAAAAGGACGACCCGGAGTTGTACCTCGACCTTATGACAACTAGAACCGGATACTTAATAAAACACACCCTTTCAAGTGCGAGATACAACCCGGTGATCGCTCTCTCACAGGGCGACGAGGAGAGGACCGTCGGGTAGGTTTATGCTATGCGATGTTACTTCATGGTGCACTTGCTACTCTCTTCTATATGCTTCAAGATGGAGGCTACCAGAAGCGTAGTCTTCGATAGGACTAGCTATCCCCCTCTTATTCTGGCATTCTGCAGTTCAGTCCACAGATACTACCATTTCATTGATACCCATTGCATATGTAGTGTAGATCCTTGCTTGCGAGTACTTTGGATGAGTACTCACGGTTGCTTTGCTCCCTCTTCCCCCCCCCCTTTTTCCATTCTTCTCGGACGTCGCAACCAGATGCTGGAGCCCAGGAGCCAGACGCCACCTTCGACGACCCCTACTACACCGAGGGTGCCTACTACTACGTGCAGGCCGCCGCCGACGACCAGGAGTAGTTTAGGAGGATCCCAGGCAGGAGGCCTGCGCCTCTTCGATCTGTATCCCAGTTTGTGCTAGCCATCTTATGGCACCTGGTTTAACTTCTGTCTGTTCTCAGATATTGTTGCTTCCGCTGACTCGTCTATGATCGAGCACTTGTATTCGAGCCCTCGAGGCCCCTAGCTTGTATTATGATGCTTGTATGACTTATTTATTTTTAGAGTTGTGTTGTGATATCTTCCCGTGAGTCCCTGATCTTGATCGTACACGTTTGTGTGTATGATTAGTGTACGATTGAATCGGGGGCGTCACAACCGTTCGGTTCTTGGACCACCTCCGGGCTTCGGCGGTCCTCTCCCCGTGGGACGAGCTGCTCCTCGCGCCCCCACGGCCGCCTTGCCGGCCGCCTCCCCGGCCGCCTCGCCGGCCTCGCCGGCCGCACTGGCTGCCTCGCCGGCGCCCTCGCCGGCTGCCTCGGACGCGGCTCCTTCGCCGGCCTCGGCCGTCCCAGAGTTGCCGTCTCGCCCCCTTACTCGGGCCCGAGCCGGTGTTCACCGCCCGAGCCTGCGGTACTCCAGCGATGAGTACTTCCTCGCTGTCTCCACCACCGAGCCGTCCCCGATTCTTGTGTCTGCCAGGGCAGCCCTCCGTGATCCTCACTGGCTTACTGCAATGCAGGAAGAGTTCGACGCTCTTTAGCGGAACTGTACCTGGACACTGGTTCCTCGGCCTCTTCGCGCCAACGTCATCAGTGGCAAGTGGGTTTTTCGTCATAAGACCCGCTCAGATGGCACACTTGAGCACTACAAGGCTCGCTGGATGGTTCGTGGGTTTCGGCAGCGTGCTGGCGTTAACTTCACTGAGACGTTTGCACCGGTTGTCAAACCGGGCACGGTCCGCACCGTCCTTCAATTGGCGGTCTCCCATGGCTGACCGGTTCATCAGATGGATGTCTCCAATGCCATCCTTCACGGTCATCTCGAGGAGCAGGTTTACTGTGAGCAGCCCACCGGTTTTGTTGACGCCTCTTATCCTGGCCATGTGTGCTTGCTGTCCGGTCTCTCTACGGTCTCAAGCAAGCACCTCCCGCATGGTACCAGCGGATCTCCGGTTTTCTTCAGACACTGGGCTTCTGCGTCACCCGATCGGATGCCTCGTTGTTTGTCTATCACCATGGCAACACGACGTCTTATTTGCTGCTCTACGTCGACGACATCATCCTGATGGCCTCCTCCACAACCCTTCTTCAGCAGATTACTCTACGGCTATGTAACGAGTTTGCCATCAAGGATTTGGGCGCTCTCCATTATCCTTGGCATTGAGGTCATTCGGCGACCCGACGGCTTCTTTCTTCATCAGTAGAAGTATGCGCATGAGCTACTTGAGCGTGCCGGCATGCTCAACTGTCACCCTGTTGCTACTCCTATTGACACAAAGGCCAAGGTTTCTGCTCTCGAGGGCTCGCCTGCGTCGGATGCTCCATTCTACCGGTCCATCGTTGGTGCTCTCTAGTATCTGACACTCACCTGACCAGATCTATAGTATGCTGTTCAGCAGGTGTGTCTCCATATGCACGCCCCTCGTGACTCTCACTGGACACTCGTGAAACGGATTCTCCGATACATCCGTGGCACGATGTCTCTTGGACTCACCCTCACGGCGTCCTCCTCGATGGATATGGTGGCTTATTCCAATGCTGATTGGGCCGGCTACCCTGACACACGTCACTCCACTTCTGGCTACTGCGTCTACCTCGGTCCCTCCCTCGTCTCGTGGTCATCCAAGCGACAACCCATAGTTTCGCGCTCCAGCGCGGAGGCTGAGTACCGAGCAATGGCTAACACAGTCGCCGAGTGCACCTGGCTACGACAGCTACTTCAGGAGTTGCACCATGATGTCTCCCAGGCCACGGTTGTCTACTGTGACAACGTCTCTGCGGTGTATCTTTCCGCCAACCCCGTTCATAGGTAGCCCTTGGACATTCACTTTGTACGTGAATAGGTAGCCCTTGGACGCATTCGGGTTCTCCATGTTCCGACCGCACAACAGTTCGCCGATGTGATGACTAAGGGACTGCCTACTTCCACCTTCGAGGAGTTTCGCTCCAGTCTCTGTGTCTCTGGCGACGCTTACGAATGCTGAGGGTGGGGGGGGGGGCGGGCGGGGGCATGACTAGGGTGTGTTGAATATAGTGTGCATGTATATTGTGTCATAGGCTCACCTCCTAGTTTTCCTGTATAGTTGAGGTTGTGGCCCCCAGCTTGTACATCATATATACGTGCCCAGTGCACCGATCAATGTAATTATGTTGCACGGCCTAAACATTGTCTTCTACAGATGTGAGCAACTTTGCTATGCTGGAAAGAAGGATTATTTTGTATCTGAGCAAGTAGTGGCCTGTTGTTCCAAGGACCTGGAGCGAAGAGATCCGTCGTTTTTCCTACCAAAGCTAACACTGAGCAATCCGTGAAGAAGTGAGGATCCTTAACATTGAGTATGCCTGACAGCCTGGTTGCAAGCATGAGACCAAAAGTCTCAGCTTGAAGAGGAGAAGAAGCAGGACTAGAGCCAAAGCCAACCCCACAGATTTTTTACTAGTCCATATTTAGGTTAGATATATATTTTGGTAAAATATTTACAAGAAAACTAACTAGAATTAGCCCATGAGCTTGTGCATGTAAAAAAACATCAAACCAATATTTTGTCCATGATATTTTTTTGTATGGTTGATTTTGGTCAACCAAACATACCATTCGCCATTGCTAAGGGTTCGCTCATTTCTAATCACTAATAAGCATAAGTAAGCTACTAAAAAATTAAATACATTTGGATTCATCGAGTAGATCTTCAGAACACAAATTCACATGACTTCTAAAACTCAGAAATAGAAAAAAAAACATAAGTAGAATGTAATGACATACTGAATAATACGTACATGATTTGTATGGTCATTTGGTTGTGCGCAAAATAATGACGGAAACTTTTTTATAAAATCTAGTACGAAGGAAATATATGGGGAACATCCGATGAATTGCAATCCTACAAATCAAACAACTCATGTAGGAAAAGTTATTAAAAATTAGAATCCTTCAAATTCATTTAGATATATCATTCGACTCAAATAGGCCCCTAAAGAGAGAGCACTTTGTTGTTATGATATGATTTATGCATGTCTATAGATCGTGGAATTCCAACTTATTTACCCCGAGATATCCAATATCTTGTTAAATGATCTTTATATGTTACCTCGATGATAGTGGCCGGAACCGCCTTTTACAAGGTTGTTTGAAAACATAAAACATGTTAGCATCCGCATGTGGTGCCAAGGTCGTCAGTAAACACAACAATCATATTGTGGGAGAGAGATGGTTTATTTATTAATACACGTTGAAGGATTTAGAGCATTTACATCTGTGGTTACCTAATATGGTGACCTATACACCCGCGGGTGCGTCCGGTCGCGTCCGCTGTCACTGACCAGACAATGCCTATATCGGTCGCTCCACAACCGTGATTGCGTAATTTTGGTATCCAATTTCATACCAGCCATGCAACATACGTAGATCCATATGACAAAGCATAAAACTACCAAATCAGATATCGGACATAGATACAGTTTATCAAAAGGGTCGAGTTCATCAAACTTAACCTAAAATAAACATAAAACCAGTAATTAAACATAGGAGGGGCGGACTTCACCACTTCCTCGATGTCCGCTTCTCCTTTCGGTCTTGGTTGTCGTCCTCCATGTACGCGTCAGCGGCGGGCGGGGCGTCATCGTCATCGTCATCCATCGTCGTGCCGATATCGTTGTCAGAGGAGGAGCTTCAGTAGCTCGCCATGCGTCGGGCGGCGCGATTCTAATCCGCCGTTAGGCGGGCGGCTCTGTCCGCCGCCTTCGACTTCTTTCGAGCGAGCTTCTCCGACTCCTCCAACGCCTGCAGAGCGCCTCAGCGTTCTTGCAACGCCAGCGGTGGTCGTCCGTCAATGCCGACGTGTAGGAACGATGGATTGCAAGGCGGAGCACCTCGTCGTCGTGGAAGGCGGGCGACAACTACCCCGGCATAGATCTAGAGGGGCCAGAGGCTTGCGCCGCTGCCCTCATCGCCAGCTGATAGGTGTGATACGTCTCCAGTGTATTGGTACATCCATTTTGCATCATATTTTCCTACTATTATTTATATTGTTTTAAAGTTATATTTCACTTTTATGTGCAATACTAATGCATTTTCTCTCTTAATTTGCAAGTTTCATCATAAGAGGAAGATTGCCGTCAGTTGGAATTTTGGACCTGAAAAGAGCTACAACAAAGATAGCTATTCGCCGGAGCTTCAAATGACCTGAAAATTTGTAGAGATTTATTTTAGAATAAATAAAAAATATTGAAAGAAGAATCATCAAGAGGGGCCCCACCAGTGAGCCATAAGCTCAGGTGGTGCCCTCCCCCCCCCCCCGAGGCATGCCAAGTGAGCTTGTGAGTCCACCAGCTGGCCTCTGTGGCCCTCCTTCTCCTATATGAAGTCATTTTCCATGGAAAAAATGAAGAGAAGATTTTCGGGACAAACCGTTGTTGTCTCGAGGTGGAACCTTAGTAGGAGCACTTTTGCTCTCCGGCGGAATGATTCCACCGAGGATACTTCCCTTCTGGAGGGGGAAATCAAAGTCATCAACGTCACCAATGTTCCTCTCATCGTGGGAGGACTCATCCCCATCAACATCTTCACCAGCACCATCTCATCTCCAAACACTAGTTCATCTCTTATATTCAATAACCTCAGATTGCTACCTGTGGGTTGCTAGTAGTGTTGATTACATCTTGTAGTTGATACTAGTTGGTTTATTTGGTGTAAGATCGTATGTTTAGATTGTTAATCATATATTATTCTCCTCTGATCTTGAACATGAATATGATTGTGAGTATTTCCGTTTGTTCTTGAGGACATGAGAGAAGTCTTGTCATAAGTAATCATGTGAAGTTATTATTCGTTCAATATTTTGATGAGGTGTATGTTGTTCTTCCTCTAGTGGTGTCATGTGAACGTCAACTACATGACACATTACCATGCTTGGGCCTAGGGGTAGCCATTGTGAAGTAGTAAGTAGATGATGGGTTGCGAGAGTGACAGAAGTTTAAACCCTAGTTTATGCGCTGTTCTGTAAGGGCTGATTTGGATCTGTATGTTTCATGCTATGGTTAGAGTTATCTTAATTCTTCTTTCGTAGTTGCGGATACTTGCATAGGGGGTAATCATAAGTGAGTTGTTTGTTCAAGTAAGAACAACACCCTAGCACCGGTCCACCCACATAACAATTTATCAATGTAGTGAACGCGAATCAACTAAACATGATGAATGTGACTAGACAAAATTCCCATGTGTCCTCGAGAATGCTTTGATCATTATAAGAAATACTCTTGGCTTGTCCTTTGCAATATAAGGATTGGGCGACCTTGTTGCACCTTGTTACTTTGGTTACTTGTTACTTGCTATGAATTATCTTACTATCAAATTATCTGTTACTACTACTTCACAACACTTGCAGAGAAATACCTGCTGAAAACTGCTTATCAATTCCTTATGCTCCTCGTTGGGTTCGACACTCTTACTTATCGAAAGTACTATGGTTAATCCCCTATACTTGTGGGTCATCACATATCGATTTTTCCAAACACTTTTGCTCTTGTTTTGGACTCTAATTTGCAAGATTTGAATGAAACTAACCTGGACTGACGTTGTTTTCAGCAAAAATACCTTGGTGTTGTTTTTTGTGCAGAAATAAAAGTTCTCGGAATTGGAAGAAATTTTACGAAGAATAATTTCAGAATAAAAAAAAATGGGATTTCTATTTCTGTGCCCCTGGTTGGTTCATTGTGCTTAGTTTTGCCCCTAGGAACTAACGTTGCTCACTTTTTCCCTCCCTTCTCCACCAGGTGCTCACAAAAGCCCAAACGAAGCACTTTCGTCCGGTCAAAGTCTTTGACTGTTACCTCCTGACTAGTGGGGTCGCTCCACTCTCTCTCACCACAGTGGTGTCGCGGTAGGGGTCGAGGCAACTTATACCTAGTGGGGCCGTGTAATATCCTGACAGGTGGGGTTGCTCCACTCTCTCTTACCACAGTGGTGACGCGGTAGAATCCTGACATGTGGGGTCGACGCAACTTATGACATGTGGGGCCGCTTGATACCCTGGCAGGTGGGGATATGGCCACTCTCTCCCCATTGTGCTGACGCGGTAAGATCCTGACTTGTGGGGCCAAGGCAGCTTATGACAGGTGGGGTATATTCTCTCTATCATTTGTCAACGGCCGACCGCGCACAGCCCCGAGCACCTTCCCCACAAAGCAGGCATAGCCATGGCCGCAGCTTGCCCGCATCGCCGGATCTGATTCTTGCGCCTACCAGCGGCCGGCGGCGGTACACGTCCGCCACGGCACCGACATTATTTCTCTGCCTGCATTGTCCCTCCAGGCCAACATACCGCACGCAGAACTGCCGCCCCACCCCCCTCCCCACCATCTGGATTTGCTTTTCCGTCGAAGACAATGACCGGCATTATTTCTTAGTAAGCTCTCGGATCCTGATCCCCGACCGGCATTATCTCTTAGTAAGCTCTAGGATCTTGACTGACGATGACATGTACCTGGGGTAGGGTAATAGGCCTGACCTAGACACCCTTCCCAAGGACATTACCTTAAAGTCAGGGATATTCAAAGGACAATACCATTCACTCGACCAGAAGCATTCCACTCGGAAAACCCAATTCCATTCGACCGGAGTGTACTCACTCGACCACATCAGAAATCACTCGGAAGACAGAAGATCTAAAGTCACTCAGAACGACAACGGTCAGGCGTTCACTCCGTAGTCTTAATGATCATTTATATGCCTTTATTACTGGCGTTACCAGTAACGTCCTATCTTTATGTACATTGAATCCTGTGTAACTGAGGGCTGGAGGGGTCTGGCGAACTCTATATAAGCCACCCCCTCCTCAGGCACAAGGGTTTGCACCCCCTGTAACTTCACGCATAATCCAATCGACCGAGCCCCTGGGCACCGAGACGTAGGGCTGTTACTTCCTCCGAGAAGGGCCTGAACTCGTAAATCTTGCGTGCACAACCTCACCGTAGCTAGGATCTTGCCTCCTCATACCTACCCCCTATTCTACTGTCAGACTTAGAACCACGACAGTTGGCGCCCACCGTGGGGCCGGTGTCTTAGCGACTTTCCGGTGAGGTTGTGATTTTTTTCCGATTCCCATCATCATGGTTTCTGGTGGAGGTTCGGCTGAGGGCCGCAAGATCCGTCTCGGCACGCTCGTCTTCATCGCTGACGACTCCGCCTGGCTCCAGGAGGCCCCCCTCGACGTCGAGACACTCCCCGTCCGCGGGGCGACGCACTTTCGCGCGTGTGTCCGCGGCGTCCTTCTGCGGCAGCCGTCGACCCAGTATCGGTCGGCTCCTGCAGTGTCTTCGTTCCCCGCTGTTCGCCGTCTCAAGCGATCCGATCGATCGCGGCTTCAGCGGTGGGTGAAGCATGCGGTGGCACGTCAGTCGGCCACCCCTCAAGTCACGGCAATCGAGCCCGATGAATCTCTCTACGGCCTGTTCGATCTGTCGACTGGCTTCGTCAAGACCCTGTCCGAGTGCGACAGCAGCGACCCTGCAGCAGAGGTTCTGATGGTCGACACACCGCGCAGCCCACCTGGCATGCATCGCAACGGTGGCGGCGACGGCGGTGGCGATCCGTCGCATGTTCACGAGGAATACCACCCCGAAACCCTCTCTTCGCAGCGGAGGGAGGAACTCCACCGCCGCAACGAGGAGGCACTCCACACGCCCATCGTCGGAGAGACCTCTGAGGCTCGGGCCTTGGAGGCAGCGCGCTTGGCCACTTTGGCTGAACGCACTCGACTGGAGAACCTTCAGCATGCACTCAACGAACATGCTCGGCAGCAGATTCCTGAGTCCAGTCGACGGCGGCAATTGTTCCCGCCTCAACCTCAGGTATACCGCACTCCTATTCAGAATCTTACGACTGCAGCTCGTATAGCAGAGTCCATGCAGCCATCCCAGTCGGAGGCTGGACGAGGTTTGATGCAGATCCGGGCTCTGCTCCGGGCAGCAGGAGAGCAAAACACTGCAGTATCTCAGTCGCGTAACAGAATCCATAGCAGATCTGTGGTGGCTGACACAGTCCAATCGGCTCACAGCCCAAGATTGCCTCCATGTCGTGAGGGACGTGGGCATCGCCAAGAGCAGTACTTGGGTCGGAACCACGAGCAGTACGATCATCGGCTCGGCCGTGGTGACCGTCGTCGAGTGCCTATGCCCCCTCCGAGAGGCGGATCATATGTGCCCCGGCATTATGATGCCAGGCGCCCGTACAGCGAAGAGCGGAGGGTGCCAGTCGACCCAAGAGAGCCAGGGTTTGATGCGAGGTCAATTTTGGTGCAAGGTTTGGTCGACAGGAACCGAGCACACAGAGAAGGGCAAGACAGAGATCGCCTGAGTGGAAGCAGAGTACATGTTTCAGGTCCCGAGTATTTTAGCAGAGCCATCAAAGCTGCTGAGATCCCTCCCAACTTCAGGTTGGCGACTGGGGTTAGTAAGTTCACCGGTGAGTCGAAGTCTGACACTTGGCTGGAAGATTACCGAGTAGCTGTTCAGATCGGTGGTGGAAATGACGAGGTAGCTATGAAACATCTTCCTCTCATGTTGGAAGGATCGGCCAGAGCATGGCTGAATCAGTTGGCTCCAGGCAGTATATTCAGCTGGGAAGAGTTAGCCCGAGTGTTTGTTAGGACATTCAAGGGCACATGCAAACGACCTGCAGGGTTGACAGAATTCAACATTGTGTACAGAAGCCGAATGAAACTCTAAGGGATTACATCCAAAGATGGACCACTTTACATCACACAGTAGAAAATGTATCCCAACACCAAGCAGTTTGCGCCTTCAAGGAGGGCGTTCGGTATCGAGAGCTTAACCTGAAATTCGGTCGGACAGGAGATATGTCTCTGACCCGAATGATGGAAATAGCCACTCGGTACGCTAATGGTGAAGAAGAGGATCGACTCCGCAGTGGAAAGGGCAAGCCAGTCGCCCAAGACACCGGAGGAGGTCGGAAGCAGAAACGCAAAGCCGAGCCAGCAGGTCCTGGTGAAGCTGCAGTTGTAACTCAAGGAAAATTCAAGGGGAAGCCCAAAGGGCCCTGGATCCCCAAGAAGGTGAAAGATCAAGCAGGGAATGATGTGTTGGATTTGCCATGTCACATTCACACCAAGAAGGATGAAGAGGGTAATCTGATTTATCCCAAACATACCACTCGACAATGTCGGCTCCTAATCCAGCAGTTCCGAGAGAAACATCCCAATGAGAAGGAAAAAGAGTCTGACAAGGATGAGGACAAGGAAGAAGATGATGACGGTTTTCCTAACGTCAATTCCACTTTGGTGATTTTTGCTGACATTGAAAGCAAAAGTCGACTGAAAGTCATCAACAGAGAAGTAAACATGGTTGCTTCGGCAACAACGACATATTTGAAATGGTCAAAGACTCCCATTACATTCGACCAATCTGACCACCCACCACACGTTGCCACCCCCGGGAGGCAAGCGTTGGTGGTCGACCCAGTCGTTGGGGGCACCCGACTGACCAAAGTCCTGATGGATGGTGGCAGCGGCTTGAACATTTTGTATGCTGAGACCCTCCGTGGGATGGGCATTCCGATGTCCAAGCTCAGTGAGAGCAACATGCGATTCCACGGTGTCATTCCAGTAAAGAAAGTTGATTCACTCGGCCAGATCACTCTTGACGTGGTTTTCGGTGGTTCAAAGAATTACCGTAAGGAGAAGTTGACATTTGAAGTTGTGGATTTTCACAGTGCCTATCATGCTATTCTGGGCAGAACTGCATATGCCCGTTTCATGGCTCGACCGTGTTACGTGTACCTCAAGCTGAAGATGCCTGGCCCGAGGGGCGTGATCACAGTCACTGGTAATCGGCAACGAGCAGAAGAGTGCCTCCAGAAGGGCTCTAAGATAGCCGATGAACAGATGGCAGCAGTAGAAATGGAAGAATATAAGAAGACTGCAGATCCGAGTGATTTGTTGCGTGCTAAGAAGCCTGCTTCAGAGTCTGCATTTCAGTCGTCCGGTGAAACAAAGCCTATTCACATTCACCCGACCGATCCCAATGCTGCTCCAACTCATATCTCAACAACACTCGACAGCAAATAGGAAGAAGCGCTCATCCAGTTCCTCCGTGAGAACTGGGACATCTTCGCATGGAAGCCGTCTGACATGCCGGGTGTACCCAGGGGACTGGCTGAGCACCGTGTGCGAGTCGATCCAAAGGCAAAACCCGTTAAAGAGCATCTCCGTCGGTCCGCTGTGGAGAAGAGAAAGGCAATCGGCGAAGAGGTGGCTCGGCTTCTGGCAGCTGAGTTCATCCGCGAAATTTACCACTCCGAGTGGCTCGCCAATGTTGTCATGGTTCCCAAGAAGGACGATTCACTTCGTATGTGCATTGATTTCAAGCATATCAATCGGGCCTACCCGAAAGATCATTTTCCTCTCCCCTGCATCGATCAGATAGTCGACTCGACTGCGGGATGTGAGCGATTGTCCTTCCTGGATGCATATTCTGGGTACCATCAGATCCGACTGTATGGACCTGATGAAATAAAAACAGCTTTTATCACCCCATTCGGGTGCTTTTGCTATGTCACCATGCCCTTTGGTCTCAAGAATGCTGGTGCCACATTCATGCGCATGATACAGAAGTGCCTGCTAACTCAAATCAGTCGGAATGTGGAAGCATACATGGATGGCATCGTGGTTAAGTCGCGTAAAGGTTCCGACCTGCTGACTGACCTTGCTGAAACCTTTGCAAATTTGAGAAGATATGATATCAAGCTTAATCCGTCGAAGTGTACATTTGGAGTTCCAGGTGGAAAGTTACTCGGTTTCCTCGTTTCCGAACGTGGGATCGATGCAAACCCAGAGAAAGTTGGTGCAATCCTCCGAATGAAACGCCTTGTGCGTGTACACGACGTTCAGAAGCTTACTGGTTGTTTGGCCGCTTTGAGTCGATTCATCTCTCGTCTCGGTGAAAAGGCATTACCTCTTTACCGACTGATGAAGAAATCTGATAAGTTCGAGTGGACTCCTGAAGCTGACACAGCGTTTGCAGAGCTCAAAGCCCTGCTTTCCACCCAGCCGGTGCTTGCTGCTCCAATCAGCAAAGAGCATTTACTGCTTTATATAGCAGCCACTGGACAGGTTGTCAGTACAGTACTCACGGTCGAGCGGGAAGAAGAAGGTAAAACCTACAAGGTTCAATGCCCAGTGTACTATATTTCTAAAGTCTTAACCCCATCCAAGCAGAGATATCCACATTATCAGAAGCTTGTCTATGGAATTTACTTGACCACAAAGAAGGTTGCACATTACTTCTTAGATCATTCGATTACAGTCGTCAGCGACGCTCCGTTGTCAGAAATTTTGAACAACAGAGATGCAACTGGTCGAGTGGCAAAGTGGGCGATTGAACTCCTTCCGCTGGATATCAAGTTTGAGGCAAAGAAAGCGAGCAAATCTCAAGCAATAGCAGATTTCCTCGTCGAGTGAGTTGAACAGCAGCTACCGACCCAGATACAGTCGGAACATTGGACTATGTTCTTCGACAGGTCCAAGATGTTGAATGGTTCAGGCGCTGGGGTAGTCCTGGTATCTCCACGAGGCGACAACCTCAGATATGTTCTCCAGATTCACTTTGATTCCTCCAACAATGAAGCTGAATATGAGGCACTTCTGTACGGGTTGCGTATGGCCATTTCACTCGGCGTCCGTCGCCTAATGGTTTACGGCGACTCAGATTTAGTGGTTAATCAAGTGATGAAGGAGTGGGACATCAGGAGCCCAGCTATGACTGGTTATTGCAATGCAGTGAGAAAGTTAGAAAAGAAGTTTGAAGGGCTAGAGCTCCACCATATACCCCGACTGAAGAATCAAGCAGCTGATGACTTGGCGAGAATAGGTTCCAAGCGGGAGCCTATTCCCAGCAATGTGTTTTTGGAGCATATTCACGCACCATCAGTTCAAGAAGATCCCTTCACTGAAGAGCCCCCACAGCCTAAGAGCTCCACTGAACCGACTGAAGTTGAAATCCCAGCTGTGGTCGACTTGATCATGGAGGTTTTGGTCATCATTCCCGATTGGACAGTGCCATATATTGCATATATTCTCAGGAAAGAGCTTCCAGAGGATGAAGAAGAGGCTCGTCAGATTGTCCATCGATCCAAAGCCTTCACGGTAATGGGTGGACAGCTCTACAGAGAGAGTGTTATTGGGGTCGTTCAGAAATGCATCACTCCAGAAGAAGGCCGAATGATCCTCAATGATATCCACTCAGGGACCTGTGGTCACCATGCGTCCTCTCGGACCATTGTGGCCAAAGTATACCGAGCAGGGTTTTACTGGCCACGGGCAAATGAGATGGCAAAGGAAATAGTTGACAAGTGCGAGGGCTGTCAGTTCTACTCCAACATGTCCCACAAACCTGCTTCAGCCTTGAAGACTATTCCACTCGCCTGGCCATTTGCTGTTTGGGGATTAGATATGGTCGGACCTCTGAGGACTGGCAGGAGTGGCTTCACCCATCTGCTTGTAGCAGTCGACAAGTTCACTAAATGGATTGAAGCTAAACCTATCAAAAACCTAGAAGCAAGTACTGCTGTCAGCTTCATCAGAGGGTTAACATTTAGATATGGAGTTCCGCACAGCATCATCACGGATAATGGGTCAAACTTTAATTCAGATGAGTTCTGAGCTTTCTGCGCTTCCCAAGGTACTCAGGTCGACTATGCTTCAGTCGCCCACCCTCAGTCGAATGGACAAGCAGAAAGAGCGAACAGTTTGATTCTCAAAGGGCTGAAACCTCGATTGATGCGCGACCTCAAGCATGCAGCCGGCACTTGGGTTGATGACCTACCGTCAGTCCTTTGGGGATTAAGAACAACACCAAATCGGTCGACCGGTCGAACCCCCTTCTTCATGGTCTATGGGGCTGAGGCTGTGCTACCGAGTGACTCACTACAGGAATCAGCTTCTTTGCCGTCTGCCATGGCAGACGGCAAAGGCATGAATGGCGGTCGGCAAAGCTCTTTGCCGACTGCTAGCTGTCGGCAAACAGTCCGGCTCAATTCCTGCCGGTAAAGGCCTTCTTTGCCGTCTGCTTCAGAGAAGCGGACGACAAAGGTTTATGCCGTCAGCCCCCGTCTGCTCAGAACGGCAACGGTCAGGCGTTCACTCAGTAGTCTTAATGATCATTTATATGCCTTTATTACTGGCGTTACCAGTAACGTCCTATCTTTATGTACATTGAATCCTGTGTAACTGAGGGCTGGAGGGGTCTGGCGAACTCTATATAAGCCAGCCCCTCCTCAGGTACAAGGGTTCGCACCCCCTGTAACTTCACGCATAATCCAATCGACCGAGCCCCCGGGCACCGAGACGTAGGGCTGTTACTTCCTCCGAGAAGGGCCTGAACTCATAAATCTTGCGTGCACAACCTCACCGTAGCTAGGATCTTGCCTCCTCATACCTACCCCCTATTCTACTGTCAGACTTAGAACCACAACACTGACCCCCCTTATTCAAGCGCTTTTGAACCCTTTCCCTTAATCTCGCTTGAACACCTAATTTCAGGATCTAGGTATGGAGATACCGACGATCGAATATCAGGCAAGTAACATACCGATAGACAAAGGGAACTACGTATGTTGTCATAAAGGTTCGACCGATAAAGATCTTCGTAGAATATGTAGGAACCAATTTGGGCATCCAGGTCCTGCTATTGGTTATTGACCGGAGAACCGTCCTAGTCATGTCTACATCATTCTCGAGCCCATAGGGTCCGCACGCTTAACGTTTGTTGATGATATAGTATTATATGAGTTATGTGAGTTGGTGACCGAATGTTGTTCGGAGTCCCGGATGAGATCACGGACATGACGAGGAGCTCCGAAATGGTCTGGAGGTAAAGATTTGTATATAGGACGATACTATTTGGTCTCCGGAAAGGTTTCAGAATGCACCGGGTATTTATCGGATCACCGGAAGGGGTTCCGGGAGACCTACGGGGAGTTATTGGGCCAAACGGGCCAAGGGAGGGAGCACACCAGCCCACAAGGGGCTGGCGCACCCATTTCCTGGCCGCCGGCCATCTAGGGAAGGAAAGGGGGCGCCTAAGGAAGGAGCCGCCAGCCCCCCTCCTGCCATCTCCTCCACCCCCCTCCTAGGAAGGAAAGGGGGGCGCCTAGGGCAGACGCCGTAGGGCTGGCCGCCGGCCCCCTTGGGGGCGCCCTAGGCTGCCTCCCCTCCCCCCTCCACCTATATATATGTGAGGGGGAGAGGGGCAACACACACTACAAAAAAAAAGACACATCCGTGACATTTTGGGCCGAACGAATTTTTTTCCTGTCATGCTTATGACACTTCTATGACGATAATTGTGACAAAACCCGGTATTATCATAGATGTGGTGGGCTCCTACTTCTATGACAAAAAATCATGATAGAAAATGAGCTTTTCATCCTGGGCGGGCCGGAGACGCAGTTGCATGACATTCTTTGGGCCGCCCATGATGGAAAAAATCATGGTAGAAGCGAGGGCGAGGAAAATATCGGGGAGTTCCCTGTTACGGTGGGTGGTCGGGGTCGAGCGATGCACTGTGGTTTGCGCATTTCTCTCGTGTACGCGTGTGTGTCCGAGGCATTGGGCTCTAACTGAACCCGAGCGATCGCACTGCTAGTTATGTTACTGAACCCGAGCGATCGATCCCTTGGCTGTTAACTGAACCCGAGCGATTCATTCGCTGCTGACTGAACCCAAGCGATTTCTTCGCTGTTGCTGCTAACTGACCGAGCGATCGATCACTGCTGCTGCTTACTGAAGCCGATCAAGCCCCCGTGCGAGACGTAGCCAGCCGGTGTTGGTTGCCTCTCGATGAATAGTGACTGTTGCTACCGTGCGCGCGGTACGTAGAACGAGTCGAGACGTGGTGAGTCAAGCCGGTTGGTTGGCTGTGGATGAACAGTTCCCGGTGGGGGTTGGATGAACAGGACCGCGTGGTAGTAGGCCGTTGCCACTGGATGAACAGGACCTCGAGGAGGCCGCCGCACCCCAGCTAGTTGGGGGTGGATGAACAGGACCCCGTGGAGGCTCTATGAATAGTAGCCGGTGGAGGCTGGATGAACAGTAACCCGTGGATGAACTGTAGCTGGTGGAGGCTGGAGGAGGTCGACGGTGGATGAATAGTAGCATGTGGAGGTTGGAGTGAGGCAGTAGACGGTGGATGAACAGGACCCCGTTTAGACCGTAGGCGCTCCAACAGAAGTCCGTTTCCTTCGTTTTGCGGTACCCCACACCCCTCCCGATCAACAGGACCCCGTTTCGACCGTAGGCACTCGAACATAAGTCTGTTTTCTCCGTTTTGCGGTACGCCAGACCCTTCCCGATGAACATGACCCTGTTTCGACCATACGCGGTCGAGCAGAAGCCCCGTTTCCTCCATTCTGCGATACACCAGACCTCGTTTCGGTTGTTCCGTCTAAGCCGGTTGGCTCTCAATGAACACGACGTATTCCGTTGTCTCCCGATGAATACGACGCATTCCATTGCCTCCCGATGAACATGACGCAGTTTCTCCGTTCCAACCCAGCCGGTTGGCTTCCGATGAATAGGACACCGTTGCTGCCGTCCGTTGCCTCTCCATGTACACGAGCCCTGGCCGTACGTATGCGCGAGTACGCGTTCGAGACCCCGCCCGTATGTACGTACGTGGCCGTATTTACTTTCTTGCAGCGTGGCTGTGCGTACGTGTACATGATATAGACGGGACTCCGTGACATGCTACGTCCGCGCCTCTACTACGACACGTGCCGCTCCTTACTCGGCCATAGTTCATCGCTGCAGAGAGACCGATCGACCAATATGTACGTACACATTCACGACCAGACAGACAACGCTACGTACGCTTCGACCGGGTGGGTCCCAGCGGTTCCTTGCGTGCGAAGATATAGCTGGTGGGTCCCAGCTGTCAGGGGGAAGAATTATTATTTTTTGCCCGTAGTATGGACGCACTTCCTTGCGTGCGAAGATGTAGCTGGTGGGTCCCAGCTGTTAGGGGGGAAACGTTTTTTCTGCAAAATACAGAGTCCCTTCCGGTGGGTCCCTGCTGTCTGGTGGAGGAATAATTATTTTACGTGTAATAGGAGGCACTTCCTTGCTACAGCCGTGGACCCAACTGTCAGCCTCTCCACGTAGAGTCCTCTTCCAATGGAAGTCGTTCCTTGACCACGTTGACCACGCCGCACCGAGAGCACCAAGGCGGTGGATGATGGCGAGGCCTAGGAAGGGGACGATGCGGAGCCAGGGAAGACGCGGCAGTGGATGCCCACGCGGAGAGGAGTACGAGGGTTGACTAGTTTGGCTGTGGTGTGAGGCTGCCGTCGTCGCAGAATAACAGGGCTTGTGGGTGAGTAGAGGGATAGCCTGGCCAGAGGTTGGAGTAGGAGGGGGCGGTGAGGCCTGCGCGACAGCACAGCCTGCCACAGGAGGCAGGAGCAGGCGGCACGGCCCGCGATGGTTTGGGCGGCTGGAGCAAGAATACCAGAGATTGAAGAAGCACGACAGCCGTTGGATGGACATCGTACGGTCACCGCAGCTAGAATCGTTTATATTGACTAAGTTGATAAAGCCCTGCGTCCGCGTCAACTGAGTAGGCCCACAAGTCAGCCTTCAAATATGGTGGGTCCCACCTAGCAGCTGGGGTATTCATTTTTTTTAGCGTAATAAGGAGGCACTTCCTTGCGTGCGAAGATATAACTGGTGGGTCCGAGCTGTCAGTGGGGGGATGTTTTTTTCACGAAATACAGAGGCCCTTCCAGTGGGTCCTCGCTGTCAGGTGGAGGAATCATTATTTTGCGTGTAATAAGAAGTCACTTCCTTGCTGTGTCCGTGAACCCAGCTATCAACCTCTCCACGTACAGTCCTCTTCCGATGGAAGTCGTTCCTTGACCACGTTGACCACGCCGCGTCGAGTGCACCAAGGCGGGGACGACGGCGAGGCCTAGGAAGGGAATGACCAGGAGCCGGGGAAGACTCGACAGTTGTTTTCCACGCGGAGGGAGTACGAGGGTTTACTGCTTCGGCTGCAATGTGATGCTGCCGTCGCCGGAGAATAACAGGAGGTCTGGGTGAGTACAGGGATGGCTAGGCCAGCGATGGGAGTACGGTGGGGCAGTGAGGCCTGCGCGGCAGCACAGCCAGCCGCGGGAGGAGGGAGCAGGCAGTCTTGCCAGCACTTGTTTGAGCGGCTGGAGCAGGAAGAGCAGAGATTGAAGAAGCACGACGGCCGTTGGATGGACATCCAACAGTCACTGCTCTCGTGTATTGACTAAGTTGACACGGCGTTATGTGTGCGTCAACCTTTTTTTAGGAAAGCGTATGCGTCAACCTATAGTAGGCGCACAAGTCAGCCTCAAATCTGTGGAAAACAGCATACATCCCATATGCCATTATTTCTAATAATTTACAGCCCCTTTGCTAATTCTTAAGGATTTTTTTGGAGCCCATATTCATTTTGCTAGCATTACAGCCCATATTGTGGCCACGGTTAAAAAATTATACGAAATTTTGCATATTTCGATGCAGTCCCAACTGTTTTTAATCCCGAAATATTGAGTCACATTCAAACTAATTTAAAAAATAAATTTATATCAATATAAAATCCAAATAATTGTCCACGCATAAAAATCAATGGAATTTAAAATCTTGAAATGAAAAAAAAGAAATTTAAAACTAATTGCCGGTTTGATGTGTTTTAAAAATGTACAACCCATTTCTCATTACTGATAGCCCATTTTCTGGGCAAGCCGAATGAAACTCTCCTCGTCTTGAAAGATTTGCAGCCCAACAGGGCTTACAAAGCAAGTAGGCCTCGGTTGGGTATTCTGCAAAAGAACAAAAAAACTTAGCTAGCCATTTTTAGAAAGAAAAAAAACTACTGGGCTGGTCTTGTGGTAAACATAAAATAAAAGGCTGGCTAGACAGGCCAGAGTGCCCCGCACAGCCTAGTTGACACCCTGCTTCCGTCTCAAAAACTAAAAGAACTGGGCAAGCTGCTGGGTCCCTGGTGTCAGCCGCTCGTTGTGCAATTTTCTCGTTTATTGACTACGTTGATAATGGCATGGGACCCAGATGTCAGATATCCATTAGGAGGAACCATTTTTTTTGGCTTGAAATAAGGAGGCACTTGCTTGCGTACTGCCATGACCCTGGTGGGTCCCTGCTGTCATCCTCTCCACGTACAATCATCTCCTGATTGTGTACGCGTCAACCTAGTAGGCCCACAAGTCAGCCTCTAAACCCGTGGCGGACAAATACAACCCATTTAAAAAAATAACAGCCCATTCCATATGTTCAAATGAAAAGTTTAACATTCAGAGCAAACTAACAGGTCTGATCCAGATATAGAGTACTGAACTTCCATGTTGACAACCATCATAGCCAAGTTAACTATATACTCCCACTAATACTCTAGTAGTGTACAAGTACTAACTTACTCTTAGCTAACTAGACGATGTTGGCAGCCATCTGCGGTACACGCTAAACGCCGGCACCGACGTCCTCCTCCTCGCTTCGGACTTGCCAGAGGTGCGATAGGGCGCGTTGCTCGCGCACGTTGGCCCTTTCCATGCCGGCGTGGTCCACCTAAGCTTCGACTTCTAAGCGGGAAACCCACTTGACGAGCTGGTAGTAAAGTTCGGCGTCGCGAACGCGTGCGTGCCCGACAGCCTCCAGGACTATTTGTCGGGCGACGGCCTCCATGTAGTGGGCCCAGTTGCGGGCGCTCTGCTCGCGACTTAGAGCATCGGTGCGCTGATGCTCCATGCCCCACTGGCGGTGCAAATCGGCGATACGCTGCTCCTCCGCCAGGCGGTCGTGCTCCAACAAGTCCTCATAATCCGCATTGCCATCTAAAGACCGATAGAATGCCTCCTCCCTTCGTCTGCCTTCTGGTGAAAAACCGAACACTAGTTCCGGTGGTGACCGCCTCCGGCGTCGCCTATTGCGGACGGGCGGGGGCATGACGGACGTGGCGAGAGCGAGGGCAAGTGGCGAGCAATGTCGGGCCGGTGGGGGCTTATGAGGATAGGGCGAGTTGGGTGATGGTGCCACCGGAGAACGCCGGGAACCAGTAATTATAGGCGGAAGGCAGGTGAACCAGCGTGTCGCGGGAAACACGACGGTCATCGCGGTCATCAGAATTCAATGCATAAGAAGGCATGGCTTAGTGCGCCAGCTTGCGGTGGAAAACTAGAAAAATTGAAATTATGACTGTGCCATCCCGTCCCGTCCCGTCAGTGGTGTGTCCTGTCCGTGCTGGGTCGCACGTCGGCATGACGGTCAAACAAGTGCGCTCGGTTCATCCAGATGAGGTATGTGTGTGATCCGCTAGTTAATCGCGTAGGATCGAGTCGGTCGGATAGTGTACATGTAGGATCGCAATAGCTGATGAACGTTCGATGAGAGATAAGGCATTTGCGAACGTTTTTGCTGGCAGTTTCTTCAGATTCGCATGGCATTTTTTTCAGAACAGCATGTCAGTTTCTTCAGAGGTAGGCATTTTTATTCAAAAAACTGCCACCTTCAGATCTTGCGTCGCAACTAAAACTGCCAGGAGCATATTAGTAGGCTAGCTAGTGATCGATCAGTAACTTGTAAACACTGAGCAAACAGAAATAAGGAACTGCTAGTAACTTGTAAACACTGAGCACACAGAAATAAGGATCATGCTGTGCACAGTAGTAAGAGCCGATCCGTTCGAAATGTTCACACGAGACTCACAGGCCTGGCATTGTAATATGTTCACATTAGTAGCCCAAATTCACAACCAACTAGTATGATTTCCATACATAAGATCAACATGTTAATGCATCTCAATGATTCACAGATCATATACAAATATGTAGCTCCAAAAGCAAAGATCTAGAAAAAACATTTGTTCTTGCTACTAACATGGATGCTTCTCTGGGCCAACATTCAGTACCGAGTGAAAGACAAATTTGTTTGTGAAGTCTACAATTCCTCTTGCAAACGTAAGTGGTTTCACCAACAGCTGGAACCATGAGAATGAACCACACATGATGGAGGAACATCCACTGCAATATGATTTGGTCTTCTGTGGATCATACGATGAGACTATTTTCGGAATATAAACTTTAACTTAGGCAAAATGATGCCCATTGTATAATCAGACCAAAGCAATGAAGCATCTAGTGTTGGCCAATAAATAGTACAATACTACTTTTGTGTAGTCCATGAAGTGACTATCCAATCTTTCTGTGTCTATTTTCAAATGGCACTGCATGCAGTGACTACTATTCTCTTGTGCAGTTCCACCAAAATTGAGGTCACTTTGTTTGTTTGCCAAATAGCAATGGGCAGACATCTGTCTGCACAAATATCAAGCAGCTAGTAAACATATACCCCACCTTGTATTTTCGGTTTAAACACGTCTCTTCTAGTCGTTTCCGCTTAGCATATGTCATGTTTTGCACTGGACAATTTGATACTGTCATGTTTTGCCCTGGACAATTTCGTACTGAATCTGGTATAGAGCAGAAATATAGCGCCTATTCTTCATCAGACCAAGGATATCCATGTTCGCAATGATGGAAGAGGTGAATCGATACAACCGAAATTGAGCATCCAATCATTGAATCATGTCCTGCACCTCCAATGTAGGTCCACCCTACCAATAAATTCACATCCAAACCACTAATATTACTATCTATAATGACAGTACAAAAAGAGTAGCAAGATAGTAGCAAACCATGTACCTTCGTAATGAACAGCTCATAGTGCCACCAATTGGATATAACGGTTTGGAAGAAAACATGCTCCTAATGTTGAACCATTTGGACTTTTTGTGCAGTTCCACTAAAATCGAGCATCCCTGTTTGCACAGATATTGAAAGTGTGGTTACTATAAAAGTGGTACTAGTTGAAGCATAGACTCACAAATATAAGCATTCCAATATCTTAATGGGAAAAGGTAGCAAGACTATTTCTAACCACCTTTTTGAAGGAATAAATAAGGCAACAGCGGCTGATGTCAGGAAGGCATACATAGTATTTTCTGAAAGATTGAGCCATTCCTGACCTTTCCTCTTCTTTTAAGCATATTTTGTGCAGTTCAACTAAAATAAAACGCCATCACCACCTTGACAATTCAGTGACACTGTACAAAAAGCAATGACTTACCATTACATCATGATGTCAGGTATGTAATCGATAGGCATTAGAGACAAACATGCAGACCTCCTCCGATAACATAATGAACATTAATTTAAACAAAGGTGTGACTAGCTTTACCGGCATAATTTGAGTGAACTCTACACCCTCTGTTCCTTAATATAGGACATTTTCGCAGTTCAATTTAAAGTACCCAAACGTCTAGTATTTACAAAAACAGGTAGTAGTTTTCTTGAGCACATATCTGGGAAAGCTTGCCACACCTTATATATGTCCATACACTAATGCAACATCATTCGAATAGTACAGATATACACTAATCCAGTGGCTAGTGCAACAGTAGAGTAGTTTTTTTTATTACAGGGTGCAGTACAATGGTTTTACTAAACAAATTTCCATAAGCTAGCACTGGAAGATTTCTATAAGCATTAACTATACAAAATGTAAAGGTAACAAGTTTCAGCATTGGTATACTAGCTGTGCAACAGCATTAAACCAAATGCAAAAGTCTGAAGGTAACTAGCATTATTAACTAATGACAGTTTAAATTTTTTTGGAAACCATGTACCTTCAAGATAAATATCATTTCGAACTCAAGGGGACTTGAAAAATTGCTATCCCAATCTTGATAATCAATCAAACATAAAACTTGATCAACCGAATCCAGAAAACAGCCGGAGGAGGAGGTGCCCACTCTTGACCTTTCCTCTTCTCTTCATAATTTTTTGTGCAGTTTAACCAAAATAAAATGACATCAGTGCCTTGGCATTTTGGTGACTGTACAAAAAAATTGACTAATCTCATGAAACTGAGGTATGTAATCTATAAGCATTAACAGTGCAAAGATCTGAAGGTAGTAACAAGTTTCATCGTTGGTATAATGGCTGTGCAACAGCATTAGAATGCCTTAGCTGAAAAATCTTTAATACATCCACAATCAACAGCTAACCCTGAAATAATCTAGTGACAATAAATGGCATTGCTTAAATTTATCGGTGGCATTAGACTGAGTGCGGCATTAGTTAAATGTGGCATCACTTTAGCAGTAGCATTGCTTGACTTTACCGCTGGCGTTATACTAACAGCAAAAAAGTGGCAATAAGAGCATGGGAGGCCCATTCGGACAGTGGGCGCACCAGTATGATGTACCTCCACGGACGCATAGAGTGGTGAGGGAGGGATGGTTGCCCAGAGCAACAAATATCCAGGCAGCATTTGTGGATTACGTCCCATTTTTGTTCTCTTTAGCCACCTTTTTCCTATGTGAGGACAACAAACTGATTGACCTGGTCATTCTCTATTGCGTTGTCATGCCTTTCTACCCTTGTTCAACCAAGAGACACGAGACTCGTTCATTAGCTACTGATTTTCCCCTTTTCAACCTAGATGCGGGCTCGATGCCTAGTCTCTTCGACAGTACTTTCTCCCTTCCTTTCCTTATTCAACCTAGACATGGATTAGTCTGCATGGAGTAGGGTTTCCTTTAATAGTGCAAATTAAGGTTTTCGTCTGCGTGACCACCAGAGCAGAGGATAGCAAATTGGGGAGATGGTGGAGTGGAAAAAGATCCACATGCAGCGACGTGGCAGATGAGGCAATAGAACAAGGGTATGGTTCGAAAAGAGGTAGCTGATAACCCACAAGTATAGGGGATCGCAACCGTTTTCGAGGGTAGAGTATTCAACCCAAATTTATTGATTCGACACAAGGGGAGCCAAAGAATATTCTCAAGTATTAGCAGCTGAGTTGTCAATTCAACCACACCTGAAAGACTTAATATCTGCAGCAAAGTATTAAGTAGCAAAGTAGTATGGAAGTAACGGTAATGGTGGCAGAAGTAACAGTAACAGTTTTGTAGCAATCGTAACAGTAGCAATGGAAAAGTAACGAAGCAAAGATCAATATGTGAAAAGCTCGTAGGCAATGGATCAGTGATGGATAATTATGTCGGATAGCATTCATTATGCAACAGTTATAACCTAGGGTGGCACAGAACTAGCTCCAATTCATCAATATAATGTTGGCATGCATTCCATATATAGTCATACGTGCTTATGGAAAAGAACTTGCATGACATCTTTTGTCCTACCCTCCCATGGCAGCGGGGTCCTAATGGAAAATAAGGGATATTAAGGCCTCCTTTTAATAGAGAACCATACCAAAGCATTAGGACTTAGTGAATACATGAACTCCTCAAACTACGGTCATCACCGGGAAGTGTCCCGACTATTCTCACTCCAGGGTTGCCGGATCATAACACGTAGTAGGTGACTATAACTTGCAAGATAGGATCAAGAACACATATATATTCATGAAAACATAATAGGTTCAGATATGAAATCATGGCACTCAGGCCCTAGGGACAAGCATTAGGCATAGCAAAGTCATAGCAACATCAATCTTAGAACATAGTGGATACTAGGGATCAAACCCTAACAAAACTAACTCGATTACATGATAAATCTCATCCAACCCATCACCGTCCAGCAAGCCTACGATGGAATTACTCACACACGGCGGTGAGCATCATGAAATTGGTTATGGTGGATGGTTGATGATGATGATGGCGATGATTTCCCCTCTCCGGAGCCCTGAATAGACTCCAGATCTGTCCTCCCGAGGAAGAACAGGAGGTGGCGGCGGCTCCGTATCGTAAAACGCGATGAATCCTTCTCTCTGATTTTTTCCTCCCCGAACGTGAATATATGGAGTTGGAGTTGAGGTCGGTGGAGCTTTGTGGGACCCACAAGCCAGGGGGCGCGCCCCCCACCCTTGTGGATAGGCGGTGGGTCCCCCTTGGTTGATTCTTTCGCCAATATTTTTTATTTATTCCAAAAATATTCTCCGTGAAGTTTTAGGTCATTCCAAGAACTTTTATTTCTGCACAAAAATAACACCATGGCAATTCTGCTAAAAACAGCGTCAGTCCGGGTTAGTTCCATTCAAATCATGCAAATTAGAGTCCAAAACAAGGCCAAAAGAGTTTGGAAAAGTAGATACGATGGAGACGTATCAGTAGCATACCTGAGGGTCCGCAGGAAGTGGCTTCGCTCGTGGTCATCATCCTCCACACACACTACGACAATGAGCTTGGGGACGGAGGCCATCCCGCGCGGGCGCTAGGTCTGAGAGGACGGCCTTGTCGTCAGTGCGTGACCTCGCTCGCCGACGACGAGTGCGTCAAAGCTGCATGTCCTTTTCTTCCCCAGCAGATCTGTGACCACCAGTGAGGAGGGAGAGAGAGGGGCACCGCCATCTTTTTTAGATCTGGAGAGAGGGTGATAGTGTGAGAAGCAAGTGGGCAGCCCTTAGCAAGCAAGCGCGGAAGCTCCAGCCTATATATATTTTTTGATACTAGTACTAGAGGTGGAGTAGTGGTAGAGTAGTTTATATTTTCTCTGGATACAGTACCAGTTAGCCATGCTTCAAAACTGAACGGCACGCCATTAAAAAAATAAAGTCGAGAAATAATGCGGCACCTCGGGCCATGATACGTCTCCAACGTATCTACTTTTCCTAACGCTTTTCCTCTTGTTTTGGACTCTAATTTGCATGATTTGAATGAAACTAACCCCGGACTGACGCTGTTTTCAGCAGAACTACCTTGGTGTTGTTTTTGTGCAGAAATAAAATTTCTCGGAATGGAACGAAACTTTGCGAGGAATTTTTATACAAAATAAGAGAATTTCTGGAGCCAAGAGCCACCTGAGTGGGGCACCTGGGTGGGCACAACCCACCAGGGCGCGCCTGCCCCCCCAGGCGCGCCCAGGTGGGTCGTCCCCACCTGGTGGCCCCGCAGACCCTGAAACCGACGCTATAAAATCCTATTTTTCCAGAAAAAATTAGGAAGAAATAATTATCGCATTTCACGAGATGGAGCCGCCGTCGTCTCCTGTTCTTCATCGGGAGGCCAGATCTGGAGTCCGTTTGGGGCTCCGGAGAGGGGGATCTTCGTCATCACCAACCCTTCTCCATCACCAATTCCATGATGCTCCCCACCTGGAGTGAGTAATTCCTTCGTAGGCTCGTTGGTCAGTGAGGAGTTGGATGAGATTCATCATGTAATCGAGTTAGTTTTATTAGGGCTTGATCCCTAGTATCCATTATGTTCTGAGATTGATGTTGCTATGACTTTGCCATGCTTAATGCTTGTCACTTTGGGCCCGGGTGCCATAATTTCAGATCTGAACCGTTTATGTTATCACCATTATATCTATGTTCTAGATCTGATCTTGCAAGTTATAGTCACCTACTACGTGTTATGATCCGGCAACCCCAGAGTGACAACAGTCGGGACCACTCCCGGCGATGACCGTAGTTTGAGGAGTTCATGTATTCACCGTTTGTTAATGCTTTGTTCCGGTTCTCTATTAAAGGAGGCCTTAATATCCCTTAGTTTGCAATATATGGACCCTGCTGCCACGGGAGGGTAGGACAAAAGATGTCATGCAAGTTCTTTCCATAAGCATGTATGACTATTTACGGAATACATGCCTACATTATATTTATGAACAGGAGCTAGTGCCGTATCGCCCTAGGTTATAACTGTCTCATGATGAATATCATCCAAAAAATTACCGATCCAATGCCTACGAATTTATCTTATATTGTTTCTGCTAAGTTACTGCTGCTGTCACTGTTGCACTTGCTACAATATCACTGCTATCACTGTTACCGTTACTATTGCTGCTGCTACTATTATCAAAACTATCATACTACTTTGCTACTGATCACTTTGCTGCAGATAATTAATCTCCAGGTGTGGTTGAATTGACAACTCAGCTGCTAATACTTACAAATATTCTTTGGCTCCCCTTGTGTCGAATCTATAAATTTGGCTTGAATACTCTACCCTCCAAAACTGTTGCGATCCCCTATACTTGTGGGTTATCAGGCCAACACGGCCAGATCGCATTTTGCACGACAAATGACACACCATGTTTCGTTGACATGTGGTCCCGTTCCAACATGTCAGTGAGACGACAGCGAGTCCTTTTGTACAATTTCCGAACGGACGTCTATGTAGGCCGGGGCACCTCTTCCTGTACCGTGGCAACCGTCCATCGCCTCTTCGCTTTTCCCTCTCAATTTGGAACTGCTGTCGCATGCTCTTCCTTCCTCCATTTGCCTTCACCCTTCCTTCTGCCATTGTTCGATCGTCTTCTCCATGGAGGGAACAGGCCGGAAACGACTCCGTTATTCTTGCCCCGATCTGAAAGATGACGTGGTGGAGGAACTCATTGATCGGTGCGACATCATCACCTCGGCTAGCATGGCAGGTTCGTTCAAGACCATTCTCAACTCAACAAATAATATCATTACAAAGAACCCAAGGGTCCAGGAGCGGTTTGATCTCCCCTATCTTCTTCGCCATGACCCTGCTCGCTGGCGCGTGGATGATGGAAGCCTCGCCTTGTGCAAGTTGATGCCGCTTGATAATGATACGTGTGATGTTAAGATGCCATCGCTTAAGGGTAAGGCCTGGGCAGGCGCAAATGGAGATTGGGTTGTTTATATTGGGTACAACTGCGGGTGGGAACTTGTGAATGTGTACACTCGTCAGCGGGTTCCACTTCCAAAAATCTCAGAGTGCCCTGAGGTTGAGGACACAGATGATCTACGTACGTTCAAATACGATCATGGTGACTGTCGTCTATGGAAGATAGCAATTTGTCGAGTTCCCAACCGCTCTTGGGATTACATGAACTACGATGTTGTTTCTATCTTCGACAAGCTTGTTGCCGTCCTTACTTCCACGCCTCGATGGATATTGCTCAAAAATCAATTTCTGTACATGAATGAGTACTGTGATGCAATTCAATATGAGTGTCTTGTGTTTGCTGCCACCACTCGTGGCACTATTTTTGCATGGAATCCTTATGGTTTTGGTACGTTTGTCTTCCACCGTAATTAGAATTGTTTCATCCACATGCATGCGAGTTAGTATCCCCGTACTAATTAACCTCCTTGTGTTTCCAAGGTCCTGTGAACATTCCACCACCTATACTTGAAAAAATTTATAACCAAGGGGAAGATGACGATGGTGATGATCACGAGCATGAGGACGAGCAGGACCTACATACTCAGTGGCGCCTGGCAACTTATTCCGATGGATCACCTCTTCTTGTCTGTATACAGGGCACTGCTGATGTTACTAAGGAAGCAGGTGTTGTCTCCCATGGTCGCACTCTCCGGACCTATTCCAACATCCGTTGCAGGGTATTCGGGATGGATACTAGTGTGCTAGCACCAGCACCTTCTCCCTGGTTCAATATTGATAGTCTTGGAGAAAACTCGCTCTTCCTTGGACTAAACTATCCAATGATGGTGAAAGGCGATCCAGCTGCTGTTGGCACAATGTTACTACCATTTATGAGAAGCAACTGTATCTATACATCAGACATTGCTATGGTTCCCTACCCTGGCTATCACAATATGCGTCCTGATATAGGCCGCTTTAGCCTGAATGATGAGTCCTGCGTTGGTCTCGATATTGACAATAGCTAGCCCTTCCCAGAGGCTTACTTATGGTTCAAAGCAAGCATTTACAACGCCGAGGATTGGTTGAGCCGAAGTTCATTTCATTACTTGTTATTTGTTGTGTGATAAAAACTTTAGTATTTACTAGAATGTTTTGTTGGAAATAATCTATAATCCAACATGTATCCTCGTTGTCGTTGTGTGTTGATGACTTGTTGTATGTAATGAATGGTACATTTGCATATGCATGTGATAAATTCAATTTATGAATGGTTTTTGAGTCACTTCTTGGAGTGTGAGTACCATAGTAGTATAGCCAACATCCGGTTATATGAAGTTGCCACATCACATAGAGCCAACCTAATAGTATGCTAGTACAATAGTTAGTCCTAGTAGTAGTATACCATCCACTAGAGATAGGTGTCGCACGGAGGCCGAGAAATATGGTGATAGCATGAGGTGGGCTTGTACAGTACATATGATGTAGGCACAGGGCTTGCCGTGTTTCCTACTCCTTCGGTCTAAATGTGGAGAAGATTTGGTCGAGTTCTTCCTCCATTTGCCGACACATGGGACATCCAGCATCCAGGTCATGTCATTCAAGAAAATGGAGTGCTAGTTGAAGCCACGTGATGTGCATCTTGGGTTAAACTGTAAATAGAATCTTACTCTTGAGTAACTCCAAAAGTGGCCACCGAAGATCTTTATTTGATTTGTTTTTCATCACCAGCATGTCGAGGTGAAAGATGTGCAGGTTCAGTGGGTCGTCTTGCATTTTCACTGACATGTGGGACCGCATGTGAGCAAACAGACGATGGCCACACTCCGCGTGTTTGCTAGCTGGCTGAGAAGAGAGAGAGAGGAGGGCTGAGCACGGACTCCGGGAAATTTTGCGACAATGTGAGTAGTACTAGTGGTGTACTGTACTCCTGGAGAGATAATGTGTTTGCTCTACGTAACCAGCACCTCAATATAGTGGGTTGGCATGGGCCATAACTAGCATTCACGTCTAGCAGTACGGCACACGCCACCCACACGAGTCCCATCTGACACCAATTTTCTTGGAGCCCGTGCTACAACTATCTCTTCTCCCTCCTGTTTTCTGTAACTCAACCATCGTGCGGTGGGCGGGGTGGGGGTTTGCCGATAGTCAGTTTGCACAACTGCAGTCCCACTTGTAAGTGAAAATGCAACACAGCACGCATTCCCCCTTGAGCGGCGTCCCGGACCAACCGTGTGGGGGTGCGATGCGAACACGGCAGGCTTTTCCTTTTGAACTTGTAACTTGTAAAATTTGGTTCTGCTCCATGGCGCGACCGATAGATAGAAATAACGATTTTCCCTAGAGTAATGAGAAGTTTGGTTCTGGTGCGGTTCATGCATGGAGTACGTACGAAAATTATGAAGTTGATGCGAAAGGTAAGATAATTACTAGTACAATATACTACTACATGGAATTGACGGAAAGATAAAGATACATATGGATCCATCAACGACATCCTCACGCCCTAGTTACCCGGGTCACCAACCGATGTGTGAGGAGCAGCGGCGTTGGCGGTGAGCTCAACGTGCTTCTGAACAATGCCGTCCATGGTTGCCCTGCAGTCCAAGAAGGCCAGCGTCCTATCGTCATCCTCTTGCACGTAGTAGTCCTTGTGGACGATTTGTGCGTAGACGTGGGTGATTATGTCGATGGTGTCTTGCTGCGCCAGGCGCTGCGCGGCGAGCGCGACCTCGAGGTGGACATTCTCCGGCGCGATGGCGGGCAGTCACAGGGCCACCAGTGCGTCGAAGAGGTTGTCACCATAGAGGCCGTTGAGGGTGGCGGGCATCACAGAGCCTGGCCGCGTGGGCTGGAGGCATACGTCAAGGTCGTCCGCGAGCTTCTTGACGATGGTGAACTTGTCGAGGAAGCCGACGAGGACCTCGTCGAACAAGGAGACGAAGCTATCGTCCAAGAGGCCTCTCACCCTGGTGGCCTCAAGCACGACCTGGAGACGTTCCTCGGTGTGGGGCCGCAGGCCAGTGTCATGGACCATCTGGCATAGCTGGCTAATGCTCGCGCTCATCGCCTCCATGGGTCTAGCTTCTAGTCAACTGATCTTGCGATTGGAGTGATCACTCTTGCCCTTGGTTAGGGTGCGTAGGTGCGTAGGATTTCGTAGATTGGACTAGCGGGGAGCCTTTATATGAGAAGTGTAGACTGTGTTGCATTCATGTGTGTGTTGGCCATCTACTCCTCGGCCCTCCCTCCGTGCCGGTGCAGTATAGTCATATCACCGAGACCAAGTTGGGGCAAAACGAGAGAACTTTGATCTTTACTGGTTTATTGGTCCCCTTTGCAGTTTGCGCCAAGTTTTGACCTTTGATTTAACTAATAAAATGTTAATGCATGTAACCAAAAATAATATCATTGGAAACTATGTTCAAATACGAATCCAATGATACAATTTTTGGTGACATGCATTATTATTATTTTAGTTAAATCTACGGTCAAAATTTGGCACAAAATACTAAGGGGACCAATAAACCAGGACGGAGGTAGGAGTAGTATTTTGTAATTAATGTCATTGCAAAAAGAGAATTGAGCATTGCATGTTGTGCTAAGTAGTCTCAAGTCATTGAATGCATACGCACCCCACGTCTCCTATCGGGTGATTTCTTTTTTCGTGGCAAAAAACAGGGTACGAGGTGGGTAGTTAATGCACCGCGCCTAAAAGTTTTGGGATTATTTGGTTTTCGTAACATGACTAATGCACCAGTACGGAGGGAGTACAATAGTAGTCTTTTATTGCAATTTTTTGTTGGTAGCTTACCAAGCTGACCGCTCGATGAGTACAATAGTAGTTTGATTGATGAGATTTCAGATTTGAGCCATCTACCGGAAGGGAGAGTGTATAATATCATCGGGAACTATGTTCAAAACCGAATAAAACAATACTACATGTATTTATTTACAGAGGGAGTAGTATATTTTTTGTGACATGCATTACTAGATATTGCTAGTCAAATACTCCGTCCGTCCCAAAATTCTTGTCTTAGATTTATCTAGATACGGATGTATCTAATACTAAAATGTGAATAGATACATTTGTATGTAGACAAATCTAAGACAAGAATTTTGGGACGGAGGGAGTACTAAATCCAGACGGAGGTGGTAGTACTGCTAAATCTAGACGGTGGTGCTAGTACTAGTAGTAGTACTACCAATGTAGTAGTACTGTACTACCCATTGGTCAAATTATTACGTGTTGCTCCTCATAGTGAAGTGACAAGACCCTGCACCGGAGATGACACTTGAGTGTAGGCGCCGTGCTCAGCATACCAAATTCAGCCTCACCGTGTGCAGTCACTATCATCATGACTGTAGAGCTAGCCTGCTTACAACTAGCCGTATTCGACATAATTTCCCGTGCGTTGCCACGAGTATCTCTACTCTTTTCTTATACGATTAAGATGCCCGTGCATTGCACGGAACACCAAGATTGGGGGTGGACGGCGCCGGCAGCGGCCATCGCGCCAGATTGTTCCATGGCCTTCTAGATGTGGTGGGGAAGAGATAGGGCTGATTGTGAGAGACAAGGAGTTGTTTATAAATAGGGAACAAGTGCGGGCATCTTTTTGCAAATCTGCAGCAGTTTGCTTTGTATGCGTCAGATCTAGATCCGACGGCTATTGGTGAAAGATGGCAGGCACACCATCATCACCAACTCAGGACCTCTTTGATTCGCAGGAATTTGAAAATGCGGGAATCGAAAAAGTATAGGATTGGAGTGTCATGCCCACTTGAATCCTATAGGATTAGCAAGGAGCATTTGATTTCATGGGAAAAGCTAAGGAATTGTAAAAAGAGGTTAGAGTGGATGTTAGATTTCCTATGAAATGTAGTACAAAAGATTCCATTGAAAAAATTCCTATGGGATTCAATCCTATGAATCAAAGGACAAACGTAGGAAAAATTTCAAAGGATTTCAATCCTCCAAAAAATCCTATAGAATTCCCTTGAATCAAAGGAGCCCTCACATTTTTATAGGAGTAGTATAGAGAAATAGAGAAACTCTTATAAAAAACCGAGTTGGTGATGATGGTGTGCCTGCCATCCTGCAATATAGACCGTCCGATCTATATCTGACAGATAGAAAGCAAACTATGGCAATTTTGCAAAAAGATACCCGCACCCCTCTCCACATTTGCAGATAAGGCCTTCCCTCGTTCATCTTTGTTGCCCACAAGATAAACAGCTCGTATAAATGCATCTTGATGTTCCGTGCAACGCATGGGCCTCTTGCTGGTAATAATAAATATTGTACTTGAGTAATGGGTATATCGTTGCCGCACCTATGCACGCGAACATTTATCGTAACATAGTACCTCGTGCTGGATAGTCATAATATTACAAGTTTCAAACTGATATTACAAATGCTAGGAGTAATGCTGCACCTACGAAGAGGGAATTATTAGGAAGTTTACGTAAGAACTTTTGTTACTTTAGGTGGATGCAGCATTATCGTACAAACTAAAATCCACCGCCCTGACAAGTCACTAATGGGCAAATAATTTTTTGAGTCTCTGGCGACTTGATGTTTCAAAAACAAATTCAGCTTCTGCGGAGACTTTGTTGTGCCATTCATTGTTGCGCCAGAGAATGCCAAACCTCATTACCTTGAGCACACTTGCCTCCAGAACAAAGAACCTGGCCAATTTAATCTCAGATGTGCTGCCTCGGTAGTCGATCAAATCAATTTCTGTAAGATGGAGATCAAGGCATTCGATGAGATTGTTATAGTGCAGCACATATTTCACTTTCGGGTCTTTTTTTATCTACAAAAGAAGAGAACATATTAGAGCAGTTGGCTGTATAAGATTGCCGTGTCATCAAGAGGTACCAATATCATTCGCTCATACAATAGGGTTGGCTCTAAGGCTAGTGATATTTTTTCACTCTCTCTCTCTCTCTTTCTCTTTCCTCTCATTTACCTAGGAGCACGTGAAGAGCTTGGGCATTTGTTGCCTTCCACTATGTGGCCCATGCCATATTTCTCAAAAGTATGCCACATAATACGCATCGATGTCAAATCAAAAGATTTTGGCACCGCTCTAGCGATGTGAGAGAGTTGGCATCGCTGTGCACACAGACCCACATGTATAAACAAATCAATCAAACCAACTACACAAGCCTCTCCCTCTCCCAAAGTAGGTGATCCAGATTGGGGCACCAGGTGAGCAATGGAGGGGCATCGATGCCAAATGCATCAGAAGTGAATTTGGCACGTGTTTTAGCCTACATAGTGGAGGGCCGTTATAGCCCACTTTTGTACTACCTCGTATTTAGTGTAAAATTTTGAGAATAGATTTACCTAAGAAAATGCCAATGCATGTCACAAAAAATTATACCATTTGAAATTATGTTCAAATACGAATCCAACGATATAATTTTTAGTGACATGCATTAACATTTTGTTAGTTAAATCTATGGTCAAATTTTGATACTACAAAATACGAAGAGTAAACCAGGACGGAGGTAGTACTTGCTCTTAGGCTAACCATAGAGTTACTAGTCTAAGTTACTTGCCACTATGACTAGCCTAGGCTACTAGTAGTACAACAAAAAACGATGCAGGTGATATCATGAGAAAAAAATACTAAAAACATTTCTTTCGGTGAAGTGCGTAGATGCAGTTTTGAACACTACACTTGTCATCGTAATTTGGGAAAATTACGAAAAAATTGAGCTACGTTGTGATTACCGTTTACTAATAGGAAAGAAGTTTCACCTTGATGAGTAGCTTCTCCGTGCACAGAAAGCATGTAAGGAATCCAACAATTTGATCCAGATTGGGGCCGATAGATTTTATTGCCAAGATCTTCACTGTGCGCACAAACTGGGTCAAGCTTGTGGGAATCATTTTCTGGATGACAGTCGTAAAAACATCAAGAAGAAATTTAAAAATGTGAATTTCAAGAAGACGAAGAAGAAGATGAGTGTTGTACCTGAACGATTACGAATCCAATAAAGAGTTCGGAGAATTTGGCAGACGAGTACACCAACGCTATCAATTTTGGCCCGTCAATGACCCTGATTTTGCTTGGACCTTCTAGATCAGATACAAGCAATATCTCAAGGAAAGGCGCATTCTCAATGACCATAACGTGGAGCAGCTGGAGTGATCTCTTCCCAATTGATGTCTTGTTACGGGGCCAGCAAGTCACATAAATCCATCGAAGATTCGTCGAGGCGATGTGGAGGCTAATGAACCCGTGGATCTGCCGAAGACGAAGGTACTCGAGCGCAGTATAGCAGCGGAGCAGGTGCTCCATAGCCTTCTTCGAGATGCCAACATCGAAGAGGTCGAGCTGCTTGAGTTGAGGGAGAATAAGGGCGGGCGCGACATTAATCTGGGGAAAATAGAAGGAGCTAAAGCTGGCACGGCACAGCGTTGGCGTGAGGCAGAGCGCGGACAGTGGCAGAGAGCGACATCGTCAAGCTTCAAACCTGAGCTCCTCGAGCTGATCTAGGGCGGGGGATAAGAACCACTCGTCGAACTTGGCTTCGACCTTGCAGTTGGCACTGAACATGCGGATGTCAAGGCGTCTGGCTGGCCCAGGGTGCGATGAAAGGATCTTCGAGACTGCGGGCATGCGTTTGCAATCCCTGTCGCAGAGGCAGCTGTCGACGGTGAGGTTGAGGGGGACGCGGCGCCAGAGGGGGCTACACCATCGGGAGAGTAGGGTGGTCCACATGGCAGATTTGGTGGGGAGGAGGCCGATGATGACGAGCAGCATGTCGTCGGGGAGGCTGCTGATGAAGTCCAGGCTCATCGGATGCGGTTTTGGCGCGAGCCGACTCCGCTTGTTGGCTGCCTCGCCGTCCATCTCAGCCGGCGGCGACGCCGGTGTACACGTGTGCTGGTGTGTATTGTGTGCTGGGTGTGCGCGAGTGCGTCCTTGTGTGCATGCCGCCGCGCAGTGGTGAAGTGTGCGCGAGTGCTTCCTTCACGCGGAAGAAGTGTGCCCTCAATTTACTAGCGTGTGGGGTGCTATCGCGAGTGGTTTCAACTTTGTTTACTTCACCGCGTGTGGGATGGGCCTCTAGTTTACTTATTTTCACCCACTGCCACATGGGCTAGCACATGAAGATAGAGAACACGAGCTGACAAGGCAGCATGTGGACTGGTTGATTGGTCAACTAAACAATATACGTAGCTATACGCTGACACAATGACCGTATAATCCCTCGGTATAGAGAGATCGAGTGAGAGGGGAGGCCCGTGAGAGATAGTAGAGAGAGAGAGAAAGAGCTACTCCCTCCGTTCGATAATATAGTGCCTATTTTTTTTTTAAAAGTCAAACTTTTGAAACTTTGACCAAGTTTATAAAGAAATTACTTATATCTACAATACCAAAGATAAATGATAGTATGAAGTAAGTACATGCTGTGATGAATGTAATGATCGTTCCAGATGTAAATGTTTTTCTCCACATATACCTGGTCAAACTTTTCTGAGGTTTGACTCTTCAAAACATCCATATGTTTATGGACATGAGAGAGTACCTAACTAGAGAGAGAGAGAGAGAGAGTGTGTGAAATAGAAAGAGTGAGTGAAAAAAGTGTGTGTGCATGTGTGAAAGATAAATGGACAACACACGATAAAGTAGAGAAAAAGCGTGTGTGTCTTATGCAAACATATCACACATGCATCTCGACAGCGGAAGCAAGGTGAGCAGATAGTGTGTGGTTGTTTGCAACCGAGAGAGAAAGACCCCTAGCACGTGGCCAAGAGAGGTCTGACAAACAAGGGAGAGAGGTCGAGAGAGACGTATGGAGAAAATGCACACATGGGGAGGAGAGAGTGTATGTTTGTGACAGAGAGATCCCCTGGAGATCATGATGGGACTACATGGGTGGGAGATTGAGTGACAAGGTGTGTGCGTGATAGAAGATACCCCGAGAGATATCGAGATAGACGTATGGATGGAAGAAGACAATACATGTGTTCCTGATGGCTAGTGAAAGATAGTCATACTTAGGGGGGGAGTGCATGTGCCTATGATGGAGTGAGGGATTATGGTACTTAGGGGGGGTGCATATCACATAGAGAGAGAACAAGGGCGGAGAGTGTTAGATGGGTTTATGTAGCGCGAGCGAGATATGTGTATGTGTGAACTAGGGAGATATAAAGTTTGAGAGAGATAGAGGAGCCCCAATACGGCTGAGTGGTGCGTCAGATAGCTGAGAGGGGGAAAGAGATACTCCATCCGTTCGATAATGCAGTGCATATAAATTTTTTAGAAGTCAAACTTTGGAAACTTTGACCAGGTTTACGCAAATATTATTTATATCTACAATACCAAAGATACATCATACGAAACTACATCTCATGATGAATCTAATGATATATGTTTGTCGTTCTAGATGTAAATGTTTTTCTCCACGTACATGGTCAAACTTTGTGATGTTTGACTTTTCAATAAATCTATATGCTATGGACTGAAGAGAGTGCCTAAGTCGAGAGAGATCAAGTGTGTGTGAAGGAGAATGAGTGAGTGTGCAAAAAGAGTGTGTGTGTGTGTGAAAGAGAAAGGGACAACAAACGATAAAATAGAGAGAGAGTGTGTGTTCGTTTCTTATGCAAACATATCATGCATGCATCTCCGAGATAGAAAAGCGAGGTGAGGAGATACATGAAGATAGCTAGTGCGTGATTGTTTGCAACGGAGAGAGATGCCCCTATAGCACATGTCCAATAGAGGTCTGGCCAACAAGGGACAAAGGTCGAGAGGGACGCATGGATAAGATGGACGCATGGGGAGGGAGAGAGGGTGTGTTTGTGATAGAGAGATTCCCTCGAGATCGTGAGGGGACTATATGGGTGGGAGATCGAGGGACGAGGTGTGTGTGTGATAGAAAGATGCCCCGAGAGAAATCGAGATAGACCAAGTGAGGGAAAGAGACAATGCAAATGTTTGTGATGGAGACTAAGAATTAGTCATATACATAGGGGGGACTGCGTGTGCCTACAATTGAGTGAGAGACAATCATACTTAGCTAGGCGTGAGATTATGTGTGTGTGTGCGTGTGAGATGGAGGGAGAACGATGGAGAGAGAGGGAGTTTTAGATGGGTCTATCGAGTGTGAGTGAGATATGCATGTGTATGTGTGACCCAGGGAGATGGAGAGTTTGAGAGTGAGAGGGAAGAGCTCTGAGACGGCAGAGTGGTGCGTGAGAGAGTTATGGGCAACGAGCTAGGGAATTTGTGTGCGTACGATGAGTGCACCCAAGATATTTAGCTTGGACTAGAGAATCATACATAGTGTGCCAGAGAAACTGATACGTCTCAGTCGTATCTACTTTTCCTAATGCTTTTCCTCTTGTTTTGGACTCTAATTTGCATGATTTGAATGAAACTAACCCGGACTGACGCTGTTTTCAGCAGAACTACCATGGTGTTGTTTTTATGCAGAAATAAAAATTCTTGGAATGGAACGAAACTTTGCAAGGAATTTTTATACAATAAAAGAGAATTTCTGGAGCCAAGAACCACCGGAGGGGGGCACCTGGGTGGGCACAACCCACCAGGGTGCGCCACCCCCTCCAGGCGCGCCCAGGTGGGTTGTCCCCACCTGGTGGCCCCGCAGACCCTGAAACCGACACTATAAAATCCTATTTTTCCAGAAAAAAATCAGGGAGAAAGAATTATCACGTTCCGCGAGACGAAGCTGCCGCCACCTCGTGTTCTTCATCGGAAGGCCAGATCTGGAGTCCGTTTGGGGCTCCGGAGAGGGGGATCTTCGATCTTCGTCGTCACCAACCCTTCTCCATCACCAATTCCATGATGCTCCCCACCGGGAGTGAGTAATTACTTTGTAGGCTCGCTGGTCGGTGAGGAGTTGGATGAGATTCATCATGTAATCGAGATAGTTTTGTTAGGGCTTGATCCCTAGTATCCATTATGTTCTGAGATTGATGTTGCTATGACTTTGCTATGCTTAATGCTTGTCACTTTGGGCCCGGGTGCCATGATTTTAGATCTGAACCATTTATGTTATCACCATTATATCCATGTTCTAGATCCGATCTTGCAAGTTATAGTCACCTACTACGTGTTATGATCCGGCAACCCCGGAGTGACAATATTCGGGACACTTCCCGGTGATTACCGTAGTTTGAGGAGTTCAGGTATTCATTGTGAGTTAATGCTTTGTTCCGGTTCTCTATTAAAAGGAGGCCTTAATATCCCTTAGTTTCCAATATGGACCCCGCTGCCACGGGAGGGTAGGACAAAAGATGTCATGCAAGTTCTTTCCATAAGCACGTATGACTATTTACGGAATACATGCCTACATTATATTTATGAACTGGAGCTAGTGCCGTATCGCCCTAGGTTATGACTATCACATGATGAATATCATCCAACGAATCACCGATCCAATGCCTACGATTTTCCTACATATTGTTCTTGCTAAGTTACTACTACTATTGTTACTATTGCACTTGCTACAAAATCATTGCTATCACTGTTACCGTTACTATTGTTGTTGCTACTACTATCAAAACTATCATACTACTGTGCTACTGATCACTTTGCTGTAGATAATTAATCTCCAGGTGTGTTTGAATTGACAACTCAGCTGCTAATACTTGCAAATATTCTTTGGCTCCCCTTGTGTCGAATCAATAAATTTGGGTTGAATACTCTACCCTCCAAAACTGTTGCGATCCCCTATACTTGTGGGTTATCAAGACCTTTTTCTGGCGCCGTTGCCGGGGAGCATAGCTATATTTGTTGAGTCACTTGGGATTATTATCAAATTATCACTATGAAGAATATGAAGGATGCTAAGACTAAGTTTTTTCCCTCTAAGACGAGGGGAGGTAAGGAACTGCCATCCATCTCTGCTTTAGATTCACCTTCTGTTATAAGTAGACTTGCAACACCACCACATGCTATCAATTCTGATATGTCGCAAGTTATTGATGATGCTAGTTCTACTATGAATGCTACTCCTGATGATGCTAGTACCTTGCTTGATGATAATGTGCCACTAGGAGAATTTCTTGATGAACAAATTGCTAGAGTAAGACAGCATGAGATTGTTGAAACTGATGATGAGCTTGAAACTGAAAATCTTGAAACCCCTATTAGAACTAGCCCTCCTAGATATGAATTGCCAAAGGTACCGGAAGGTTATGTTATGAATGAGGAGGCAACTAGAGAAATTCTTGCTTGTAAGGACAGAGATGATCTAGAAAAATTACTATGCAAGTATAAAGAAAAGACTCTGAATGCTAAAATGAAATGTGATCCTTAGTTTGCTACTTCACCTATCTTTGTTGATGATAAGGATTATGAATTCTCTGTCGACCCAGAGTTAATTACTTTGGTTGAATCTGATCGTTTCCATGGTTATGAAACTGAAACTGTTGTGGCACATCTTACTAAGTTGAATGATATAGCCACCCTTTTTGCTCATGATGAGAAAATTTGCTACTATTATATTCTCAAATTATTTCCGTTCTCATTAAAGGGTGATGCTAAAGCTTGGTACAATACTCTTGCTCCTGGTTGTGTGCGTAGTCCCCAGGATATGATTTACTTCTTCTCTCAAAAATATTTCCCTGCTCATAAGAAACAAGCTGCCTTGTAGGAAATATTTAACTTTGTGCAAATTGATGAAGAGAGTCTCCCACAAGCTTGGGGGAGGCTTCTCCAATTACTTAATGCTTTGCCTGATCATCCTCTTAAGAAAAATGAAATACTTGATATCTTCTATAATGGACTAACCGATGCTTCTAGGGACTTCCTAGATAGTTGTGCTGGTTGTGTTTTCAGGGAACGAACTATTGGGCAAGCTGAAGAACTATTGAATAACATATTGAAAAATTATGATGATTGGACTCTTCCTAAACCACCACTTAAACCCACTCCGAAGAAGAGGGGTATTTTATATCTCAGTCCTGAAGATATGCAAGAGGCAAAGAAATCCATGATGGAAAAAGGTATTAAAGCAGAGGATGTTAAAAATTTACCTCCTATTGAAGAGATACATGGGCTTGATACACCATCACCACCTAAGGTGGTAGAGGTAAATTCTCTAATGAAATTCAATGATAATGATAATCCTCACAATATGCATCCTAGCCAATGCCTTTATGAGTTTGAAAATTACATTAGAAAGCAAGATCACTTCATTGCAAATGTTATGAAACAGTTGAAATACAATTCTGATATGATTGCTCGCTTGAGTGACTTGTTATTTAGAATCTCAAATGATGTTAGAGGTGTAGGAAAGCATGCTTCTATGGTTCAAACTCACTTAGAACAAGTTGCTAAATCTCAAAGAGAGTTGTTAGATGAAATGAATAATAATATCAATGATTATGCTGTTAGAGTAATGACTAGGGGAGGTAGGATGACTCAGGAACCACTTTATCCTAAGGGACACCCAAAAAGAATTGAAGAAGACTCTCAAAGAGTTGACACTGATGCACGTAGTCCTTCTAAAAAGAAAAAGAAGAAGAACAATGATAGGACTTTGCATGCCTCTAGTGAACCTGAAGTAGAAAAACCTCCTGATAATGATAATGAAGTTTCTATCTCTGATGCTGAAACTCAATCTAGTAGTGAACACTCACCTTCTGATAATGAAAAAGATAATGATGAGGTTCATGAAGATACTTAACCAAATAATAAAGGACCAAACAATGGTGTTGAGATAGAACCAGCAGTTGAACTTGATAACCCACAACCCAAGAATAAAAGATATGATAAAAGAGACTTTGTTGCTAGAAAACACGGTAAAGAAAGAGAACCATGGGTTCAAAAACCTATGCCCTTTCCACCTAAGTCAACTAAAAAGAAAGATGATGAAGAATTTGAACGCTTTGCTGAAATGTTGAGGCCAGTCTTTTTGCGTACTCACTTGACTGATATCTTAAAAATGCCTCCTTATGCAAAGTACATGAAAGACATCATCACCAATAAAAGAAAAATACCGGAAGCTGAAATCTCCACCATGCTTGCTAATTATACTTTTAAAGATGGAGTACCTAAAAAGCTTGGAGATCCGGGAATACCAACTATACCTTGCTCCATCAAAAGAAATTATGTGAAAACTGCTTTATGTGATTTGGGAGCTGGTGTTAGTGTTATGCCTTTCTCTTTATATAAAAGACTTGATTTGAATAAACTCACACCTACTGAAATATCCTTGCAAATGGCTGACAAATCAACAGCCATACCTATCAGTATTTGTGAGGATGTGCCCGTTGTTGTTGCTAATGTTACTATGTTGACTGACTTTGTTATACTTGAGATGCCCGAGGACGACAACATGTCGATTATCCTTGGTAGACCCTTCTTGAATACTGCAGGGGCTGTTATTGATTGCAATAAAAGCAAGGTCACTTTTCATATCAATGGTAATGAGCATACAGTGCACTTTCCGAAGAAACAATTCCAAGTGAATGGTATTAATGTTATTGAAAAATCTCCGACAATCACAATTGGAAGTTTTCAACTACCGCTACCTACTGTTAAAAAGAAATATGAAATGCTTATTGTTGGGGACATTCATATCCCCATTGAGGTAACTTAGTGTTTTACGAAAGTTCTTCGGTTTCATGCTAATCGAAAGTGGTTGTTAATAAGACCTGATCAACCTTATTAATGGATCATTTTTTAGAGGTATGAAGTTGATGAATTTAGTGAGCACTACTTTCTGTCCCTACCGTTTGTTTTCTGTTTTTATTAGTTAAATAAAATAAAATGCCATGTTTTGTCTGTTTTTTGAGTTTTCCGTGCAATAAAAAATGACCCAAAAATAAAAGTTCTCAGAATGCTCTGAAAATTTAATACGATTTTTTTCTGAATATTTAAGAATTTTTGGTGCAAATAATATCAGAGGGAGGTGCACCAGGTGGGCACAACCCACCTGGGCGCGCCAGGACCCCCAGGCGCGCCCTGGTGGGTTGTGGTCCCCACGTGGGCCCCCTCCCTTATCTCTTCATCCCACATCACTACCTACCTCCAGAAAAAAAATCACCTTTGCTCTCTCTCTCGTGTTCTTGCTCTCAAACCCGCGGATTTCGATCTCTTTGCTCGAAGCTCCATTTCAGAAACTGTTTCGGGGGATTGTCGCTTGGTATGTGACTCCTCCATTAGTCCAATTAGTTTTTGCTTTAGTGGTTTATATTTTGAATAATTAGCTACTCTTGGTGCTGCTGTAGATGAGCTTGCATGTTGAATTCTTAGAGTTCTAAGTAGTTTCAATGCTTTATATGGCTTCTATGCATCCCTATGAGTAGTTGCTACCAATCTTATGAAGTTTTATTGAGAAAAATTTTGTGGACTAAAAATTTCAGAATTTTGTTCATAGGAAAAAGATGAGTATCTTTAGGAAGTTTGCTTCCAAGAAGAGCTCCAAGGGAGTTATTGGGGAGTCATCTGACAGTGATCTCCATACCCGGAGAATGGCGGAGGTACGGCCATGCGAATGGCCGCATAACCCGTTCATGGAAGGGGCCAGAATCCTTCAGGAGTTTGCATAATATGCTGCTAATTTCGGCCTCACCGACTTCATCGCAGCTGAATGTGAACAGTATCATCTCCTCACCAATTCCTTTGTGCAAAGTTTTAATTTCTTGCTTAGGAATAATCCCCCTGAGGTGCAGTTTAACTTATATGCTGAACCCCATCAGATACCACTCACTGAATTTTGTGACATATGCTTGCTTCCTTCTGATGGTAGTTTAGTAGAGCCTAGGCCCGCGGAGTTTGATGGTTTTTACCGTACTCTAACTGTGGGAGATGATAGAGGGGTATCGGCTGTCACTGCCACTAGCTTACACTTTCCGGCTGTACATTATTTTGCTCTTTTCATTGCGAAGTGTTTGCTTGCTAGAGAGAAGGTAGGTGCACTCAGTGCACCAGACTTTGCTGCTTTACACCGTGCACTTTACGGCGACAACACATATAGCTTGGGAGCTATTGTGGCACGTCGCCTCCAAATTAACAAATCCAAGGGCAAAATACATGGTGGTATTTACGCCACTCGCTTGGTGACCCACTTTAACATTCAGATACACCAGCATGATTATCCTTTGCCCAAGGTTTACCGAGATCGCGCGGCCATGGAACACCACCAGTTTATTGATAAAGAGAACACTGACATTCCTGTTCCGTATAACCAGGTTTTCAGTGTAGACACTCGTGATATTATTCCATTACCTGCACTTGCTTTGTTTGATCCTATTGCCAGGGGCGGATACAGGATTATGCGTGAGGACATCGTCGCCTACCGGAACAACCTCGCTGCGGCACTGTAGCGACCCGATCCCAATGGATCGAAGTCTCTGTGCTTAAGTGTCATCCCTGGATCGGTATGCTGACACACACAGTACTCGAGGATTTATAATAGAGTTCAATCACACACTTATTACATCAAAATCCTCGTAAAGAGAACTTGTTACAATAATATGGCTGAAGGCCATCTAAATAAAGTAACAGCGGAAGCATCGAAGGTAAATGAGTCCATCAACTCCAACGGCATAGCTGAGTGCACGACAGCGACCTAGCGCACCTTACTCTTCGTCTGAAAAGTCTGCAACATGATATGTTGCAGCCCGAAACGGATCAGCACATGGAATATGCTGGCAAAATAACACAGTAGAGCAATGAACAAAGTAAATGCTATCACTACATGCATATGTGGCTGGTGGAGGCTCTATGGTTATCATGATTTTGCGAAAAGCTAATTTTTTCCTACAACAAAGGAATATATTTTATTTAACTATCATGGTAGTTGAAAAACATTGAGAATGGTAACCCCATCTCAATCCCAATTAAACAGTAATTAACAACCCAGCAACATTAACTAAGAGTGATGAGATCAAGATGATAATCCAAGAACCAGATACTCAAGATGTCCATAACCGGGGACACGGCTAACCATGATTAGTTTGTACACTCTGCAGAGGTTTGCGCACTTTTCCCCACAAGACTCGATCTCCTCCGTTGGATTTCTCGCACTACATGGTGTTTGAGAAACGGATGACCGAGACACAGTCTTTCAGAAGCATTAATTCTTTCGACGGGTAAACCGTACCACCTACATCCCCTACATCTGCTAGTTTACCACTGAAAGAGGTCACACAACATACTCAACTATGCCAGAGCCCATAATGGCTTGTGGCTGCACACGGAAGTTTCTAGCTTGAATAATCTTATGATCCCTTTGAGCCTGGGTGGCGAACCATAGGATGATCACACGGATGCCCCGGGATCTCCTTGGACAACCCTGGATTCCCCAGGTGCCCACAAACAATCCACCCAGATGTGTGTTAAAGTAGCCACCTTAAATAAACCCTTAGTTTATAAATAATCTCACATCTGTCATGGATACACTCAACCAAACCACGTCTACGAGCATAGCATAGCAGTATAAGCACAACGTAGAAGTAACACCCAAGGTTTGATAATAAAGGGCAATAGGTTCTACCTCATCATCTACTTCCCAATACCCACAAGTTAACCACATCCTAATCATGTAGTGTTTGAGGATTGTAACTAATGCATAAAAACTGGGTAATAAGGAAGTATGATCAATGTGTTACTTGCCTTGCTGACGATCTGCAAACCCTAGAGACTCGTAGTAGCACGCTTCGCACTCCGGGAATTCTATCGCAAACAAACAATAGCATACATAAGCACTCAAGCATAGATGCAAGGGTAAAACTCAGATGAGAAAGGTCAAATCTGAAAGTTCAACTGAAAAGCTTCGATTTGCAAAAAGAAACAAACGGATCGGAGCTACGGAACTGAAACTACGATCAAAAGAACTTCGAATTCAAATCTGCTTGAAACCAAATTTTAAATTGTCAAAACCATGTTCAAGTTGATTAACCAGAAAGAGGGGTTCGAGACGAAGATTTTGGCGTTGGTTTCACTGGATTTGGACGAACGGTTGAAAAGTTGCGAGGGTTTGAAGATCAGGGGCTAATCTGCGATAAAAACAATCGTGGATAGGTCCCTGGTGAAAATAAAACAGAAGAAAGAAAAACCTAACGAACGAACGTTCGCTATCAGGGACAAACGGGTGAAAACGTTCACTAACAGAGACGTTCGGGTGAACGTTCGTTAATTAGCGAACCCTAAAAAAAACAAAACCGATCTAACGAAAAAAAAACAGAAAAGAAAACCGGGGCGACGATTCGGCGGTCTTTACCGGTTCTAAAAAAACCGGTGGGTCGGCGGCGGTGGGATCCGACGGCGGCTAGCGCGGGCGGCGCGGGATGCGGGGCGGCGGCGGCGGCTAGCGCGGGCGGCGGCGTTGCAGCGGGAGGAGGCGGCGGCTGCGGTTGCGGCTGCTGCTGGTGGCGGCGGCGGCGGTGTGTGGAGGAGAGGGGGGTCGGGTTTTAAAGGCCCGAGGGGGGCGGCGACTTGGGCGAGGGGGCGCCGGGTCGGGGTCGGCCTCGGGAGGCGTGCCCCGGCCAGACTCGGACGGCGGCGGCGGCGCGGACTCCTCTCGCTCGGGAGGAAGGCGGCGGGGCGACGTGGGCTGCGGCCTGGCTCGGCTGGGCCTTCGGCCCAGTCGGGCGACGAAACTTCTTTTTTTTTAAATAAATAAATTCCGTCGAATAAAAATCCTAATAAAATATAATTTTTTTTTCTAAAAATGCCAAAAACAATTTTCACCGTCTAAATAAAATATTTAGAACAAAGTGAACATTTTTCTGGCCTAAAATGCAATTTTCAAAAATGCATATTTTTTTTCTAATTCAAATAAAATAGCAATAGAATCCAAATAAAATTATTTATTTGATTTTAACAATTTTCCTCCAATATTTCTTTTATTTTGGAGAAGTCATTTTATCTCCTCTCTTTTATTTTTGATATTGGAAATATTTTGGAGAGAAAAATTATTAAAACCAAAATGATCCTCTTTTTTCAAATTTGAGAAAAATTCAAATATGAAAAATAAATGAAATCCCCAACTCTCTCCGTGGGTCCTTGAGTTGCTTAAGATTTCTAGGATCACAAACGAAATGCAAATAAAATATGATATGCATATGATGACCTATGTATAACATTCCAAATTGAAAATTTGGGATGTTACAAACCTACCCCCCTTAAGATGAATCTCGTCCTCGAGATTCGGGTTGGGTAGAAAATAGGTGTGGGTGGTCTTTCCGTAGGTCTTCCTCTCGTTCCCAGGTGGCTTCATCCTCGGTATGGTGGCTCCACTGAACTTTGCAAAACTTGATAACCTTGCTGCGCATAACTCGGTTGGCAAACTCGAGAATCTTGACAGGTTTCTCCTCGTAGGTTAGGTCACTATCCAACTGAATAGCTTCCAGGGGCATTGTATCTCTCAGAGGAATATCGGCCATCTCAGCATGGCACTTCTTCAACTGAGAAACGTGAAACACATCATGAACTCCTGACAAACCTTCGGGTAATTCCAACTTGTAGGCAACTTCACCCATACGTTCCAAAACTCTGTATGGTCCCACAAATCATGGTGCTAGCTTTCCCTTGACTCCAAAACGCTTAACTCCTCGGAGTGGGGACACCCGAAGATATGCCCTGTCTCCGACTTCATAGGTTACCTCCTTGCGTTTAGTATCTGCATAACTCTTCTGCCTGGACTGGGCTATCTTCAGTCTATCTCGAATCAACTTAACCTTCTCTTCGGACTCCTTGATCAAATCTGGTCCAAACAACTGACGGTCTCCAACTTCATCCCACATTAACGGTGTCCTGCACCTCCTTCCATACAAAGCTTCGAAAGGTGCCATCTTCAAACTTGCTTGGTAACTATTGTTATATGAGAACTCCGCGTAAGGCAGATTGTCATCCCAACTAGATCCATAATCTAGCGCACAAGCTCTCAACATGTCCTCCAGAATCTGATTGACTCTCTCGGTCTGTCCATCTGTCTACGGATGAAAGGCTGTACTAAACTCTAGCCTGGTCCCCAAAGTCTGATGCAACTGATGCCAAAACTTTGAAGTAAACTGTGTCCCTCTATCTGATACGATGGTCCTCGGAACTCCATGCAGACATACGATCCTGGTCATATATATCTTGGCCAACTTCGCACTCGTATAGGTGGTTTTCACTGGGATAAAGTGAGCCACTTTGGTCAAACGATCCACTACTACCCAGATAGAATCATATCCCGATCGGGTCCTGGGCAATCCGGTGATGAAATCCATGCCAAGTTTATCCCACTTCCATTCGGGTATCGGCATAGCCTGCAGTAATCCTGCTGGCTTCTGATGTTCTGCCTTCACTCTCTGACATACATCACATACGGCTACATACTCGGCAATATCCTTCTTCATACCAGTCCACCAGAAACGCTCTTTTAAATCCAAATACATCTTGGTGTTTTTGGGATGTATCGAGTATGGCGAGTCATGGGCCTCCTGAAGTATTAACTTCCTGATCTCTGCATTATTGGGTACATATACACGGTCCTCAAACCATAAAGTGTCGAGCTCATCCTCACGAAAACCTTTGGCTTTTCCTTTGCTCATCTTCTCCTTTATCTCAGCAATCTCCTTGTGATCCTTCTGAGCTTCTCAAATCTTCCCCAATAATGTTGACTGAACTTCCATTGCTGCGACAAAACCTCTAGGGACTATCTCCAAACGAAGCTCCCTGAGATCTTCGGCTAACTCCTTTGGTAATCCTCCGCTTTCGTGGGTATTGACATAACTCTTCCGGCTCAAAGCGTCTGCTACGACATTGGCCTTTCCTGGATGATAATGCAGCTTCATGTCATAATCCTTTATAAGCTCCAACCATCTCCTTTGCCTGAGATTCAGCTCCTTCTGTGGGAAAATGTACTTCAAGCTCTTGTGGTCCGTGTACACATCACAACGGTTTCCAATAAGAAAGTGTCTCCAAGTCTTGAGTGCATGCACTACAGCTGCTAACTCCAAATCATGCGTGGCATAATTCAACTCATGCGGTCGAAGCTGACGTGAGGCATACGAAACAACTCTTCCATCTTGCATAAGTACTCCTCCAAGTCCTAAGCGAGAAGCGTCGCAATACACTTGGAAATCCTTGCATACATCCGGTAGAATTAGCACTGGGGCTGTAACCAAACGCTTCTTCAGCTCCTAAAAACTTGCCTCACATTCCTCTGTCCATTTGAACTTGGTGTCCTTCTTCAAAAACTCCGTCATAGGCTTCGCAATCTTGGAAAAATTCTCAATGAATCTCCGGTAATATCCCGCGAGTCCAAGAAAGCTGTGGATCTCTCCAACTGAGGTGGGTGTCAACCACTCAGTGACAGACTGAACCTTGGTAGGGTCTACGGATATACCTTCTCCTGATATAACATGTCCAAGGAATCCAACTTCCTTCAACCAAAACTCACATTTGCTGAACTTGGCATATAGTTGATGTTCCCTGAGCTTCTCGAGGACTAGACGCAAATGCTCCTTGTGTTCCTCTTCATTCTTCGAGTATACCAAGATATCATCAATGAACACCACAACAAACTTATCCAAGAACTCCATGAACACCTTATTCATCATACTCATGAAATAGGCAGGAGCGTTAGTCAATCCAAATGACATAACCATGTACTCATATAGCCCATACCTTGTGGTGAAGGCTGTCTTAGGTATATCCTGTTCTCGGATCTTCAGCTGGTGGTATCCTGATCGCAGATCGATCTTGGAGAATACTTTAGCTCCTTGCAGCTGGTCAAACAAATCGTTGATCATTGGTAGTGGGTACTTGTTCTTGATCGTCACTTCATTCAATGCACGATAATCAACAACCATTCTCAAAGATCCATCCTTCTTCTCAACCAAGAGCACTGGGGCTCCCCATGGTGACGAACTTCGTCGAATGTAACCTTTCTCCAATAACTCCTTAATCTGCTTCTTAATTTCCTCCAGATCATTTGCGGGCATCCGGTATGGTCTTTTCGATATCGGTCCGGTGCCTGGCAACAGCTCTATCAAAAACTCAATGTCTCGATCCGGCGGCATGCCTGGTAGTTCCTTTGGAAATACATCCGGGTAATCCTTCACTACAGGCACTTCCTCCTGAACAACTCCTGAGAGGGAATTTACTTGTGTCCTCTTCGGCGCATGCCTGGATACATACCTAATCCTTTTTCCCTCCGGGGTGGTGAGCAGAATTGACCTACTAGCACAGTCAATGTTCCCTCCATACTTCGATAGCCAATCCATGCCTAGTATTATATCCAATCCTTGTGACTCCAAAATTATTAGGTCTGAGGGAAATACATGGCTACCAATGGTTAAGGGTAACCGATCACACCATCGGCTGGCCATATACTCTGCACCTGGTGAACTTACTAACATGGGTGACCTAAGGGCTAAGGTGGGTAACTTAAACTTGTCCACAAATCCCCTTGATATGTATGAATGCGATGCACCAGTATCGAAAAGAACGAGAGCGGTAAATGACTTAACCAAAAACTTACCGATAACTGCATCAAGCTGCTCCTCAACCTCTTCCACGTTAACATGGTTCACCTGACCTCTGGTGAAGGGATTGGGCTTCTTCCCAGAGCTTCCATTGCCATTGCCATTCTTCAGCTCAGAACAATCGTTGGCGTAGTGCCCAGTCTTCCCGCACTTGTAACAGGTGACATGGCTCAGATCCTTCTTGGCGGGTGTGGCTGGGTTGAAACGGTTCTGGTTACTGCTTGCTCCATTCCCATTTCCATTCCTGGGACCACTGTGGTTATGGGAACTTCCTCCAGTGTGAGTGTGTCCTCCATGGTTATGGGTAAATCCTCCCGGGTTAGGAGTAAAACGAGGCTTATGCGTTGCTCCAGAGGTATACTTCCCTTGTCCATACTTCCTTTTGAGGCTTTCTATCTGCTGCTACTTCCCTTCAATCATAAGAGCCCTGTCTACCAACTCCTGGTAGTTAGCAAATGTTGCCACCATCAACTGCATACTCAGCTCATCATTCAGCCCTTCCATAAACTTCTCCTGCTTCGCGGCATCTGTGGCCACATCATCCGGGGCATAGCGAGCTAACTTACTGAACTCATCCATGTACTGCCCCACAGTACAATTTCCCTGGCGTAAGTTGCGAAACTCACGCTTCTTCATGCTCATAGCTCCAGCTGAGACATGTGCAGTGCGGAATGCTTGCTGAAACTGCTCCCAAGTGACATTGGCTATGGGGAAAGTGGCTGTGTAATTCTCCCACCATGAGGCTACGGGTCCATCCAATTGATGTGCGGCAAAACGCACCTTCTCAGCATCTGTGCAACCTGCGGTGGTCAACTCCCTTCCAATCCTGCGTAGCCAGTCACCAGCAACAATCGGCTCGGTGCTACTGGAGAACACCGGTGGTTGCAACCTTAGAAAACGAGCTAAGTTATCAACTGGAGGTGGTGGCGGTGGGTTGTTGTTGTTGTTGCCTTGGTTCTGGACTAGTAGCTGCATCAGGGCATTCTGCTGTTGGATCAACTGAGTGAGCTCCGGTGGGAAGACAAAACTGGGGTCACGTCTCGGAGGCATCTGATGGGTTTAGAGGGAAGAGATTAGAATAGAGTGAGGTCTAGTGAGAAAGCACTACCCATATGCACATGAGACAAACACATTCATAACACACCACTCAATTCAAATAAGGGCATACAAACAATCTAACTACCGTTACAAAAGTGCTCGAACTACTACTATATACATGGGGAAAATACTACTGATAATATGGTGGTCATCTAGAAATTTTGATCGGTGGAAGACTCCATGATATCCGCTCCAGCTTCGTCTTCATAATCATCATCACTACTGTCGGGGTCGGAGTCGGTGTCGTCGATGATGATGTAGTCTTCAGAACGAATGTCGTCGGGATGGTCGTCATCTCCTCCTGGCGTGGAGTCTCCCATGAATGCTCCTAGCTTCATCGTCAGGTCGTCATTCTTCTCCACTAGTATTGAGATTTCCTCCTCGTATCCATCGCGTGTAGACTTGAGTTCCTCTTCTAGCTCCATGTTCCTGGTCATCACCTTCTTCAAATCTATCATGCTTGAGCACATTTGGTTCTCCTGGCGACGAATGTGCTGGTTTAACTCCTGGATGAAAGCTGCAATGGACCTGTCCCTCCTGGTGATGATCATCTCCCATTGCTCATCTCGGCGCCCAAATATCTGGTAGATGGTGTCCTTAAGATCCTCGTGATAAACTTCGCCGATGCGTCCCATGGCGATGTGGGCAGCCATGCCCTTTCCTAGACTCCAGGTTGGTGCATCAAAGGAAAACTCTATGGGCTCAGTAACTGGCGTGAATGTCCTTCCTGGAACTTGAACTCGAATCATCCAACGCTCCTCTTCTGGTACAGTGGCGGTGCAGGTCCCGGTGAAGCTTGGTATTCCAATGTTCAGGTACCTAGTAACTTCCTTCAAGTGTCGTCCAACAGGTGTGTCTTCATCCGGTTGTGCAAACTTGATCCTTGAGTCCGTCATCTATAGAGTAGAAATGGGGAAGAGTTAGAAATGAGTAGAGAAGAGTATCCTGTGGCTTTTCCTAGTGGTCGCGTCCTACAGTCAGCGTGTGTTCTGATACCATCTTTGTAGCAACCCGATCCCAATGGATCGAAGTCTCCGTGCTTAAGTGTCATCCCTGGATCGGTATGCTGACACACACAGTACTCGAGGATTTATAACAGAGTTCAATCACACACTTATTACATCGAAATCCTCGTAAAGAGAACTTGTTACAATAATATGGCTGAAGGCCATCTAAATAAAGTAACAGCGGAAGCATCGAAGGTAAATGAGTCCATCAACTCCAAAGGCATAGCTGAGTGCACGACATCGACCTAGCGCACCTTACTCTTCGTCTGAAAAGTCTGCAACATGATATGTTGCAGCCCGAAACGGGTCAGCACATGGAATATGCTGGCAAAATAACACAGTAGAGCAATGAACAAAGTAAATGCTATCACTACATGCATATGTGGCTAGTGGAGGCTCTATGGTTATCATGATTTTGCGAAAAGCTAATTTTTCCCTACAACAAAGGAATATATTTTATTTAACTATCATGGTAGTTGAAAAACATTGAGAATGGTAACCCCATCTCAATCCCAATTAAACAATAATTAACAACCCAGCAACATTAATTAAGAGTGATGAGATCAAGATAATAATCCAAGAACCAGATACTCAAGATGTCCATAACCGGGGACACGGCTAACCATGATTAGTTTGTACACTCTGCAGAGGTTTGCGCACTTTTCCCCACAAGACTCGATCTCCTCCGTTGGATTTCTCGCACTACATGGTGTTTGAGAAACAGATGACCGAGACACAGTCTTTCAGAAGCATTAATTCTTTCGACGGGTAAACCGTACCACCTACATCCCCTACATCTGCTAGTTTACCACTGAAAGAGGTCACACAACATACTCAACTATGCTAGAGCCCATAATGGCTTGTGGCTGCACACGGAAGTTTCTAGCTTGAATAATCTTATGATCCCTTTGAGCGTAGGTGGCGAACCATAGGATGATCACACGGATGCCCCGGGATCTCCTTGGACAACCCTGGATTCCCCAGGTGCCCACAAACAATCCACCCAGATGTGTGTTAAAGTAGCCACCATAAATAAACCCTTAGTTTATAAATAATCTCACATCTGTCATGGATACACTCAACCAAACCACGTCTACGAGCATAGCATAGCAGTATAAGCATAACGTAGAAGTAACACCCAAGGTTTGATAATAAAGGGCAATAGGTTCTACCTCATCATCTACTTCCCAATACCCACAAGTTAACCACATCCTAATCATGCAGTGTTTGAGGATTGTAACTAATGCATAAAAACTGGGTAATAAGGAAGTATGATCAATGTGTTACTTGCCTTGCTGACGATCTGCAAACCCTAGAGACTCGTAGTAGCACGCTTCGCACTCCGGGAATTCTATCGCAAACAAACAATAGCATACATAAGCACTCAAGCATAGATGCAAGGGTAAAACTCAGATGAGAAAGGTCAAATATGAAAGTTCAACTGAAAAGCTTCGATTTGCAAAAAGAATCAAACGAATCGGAGCTACGGAACTGAAACTACGGTCAAAAGAACTTCGAATTCAAATCTGCTTGAAACCAAATTTTAAATTGTCAAAACCATGTTCAAGTTGATTAACCAGAAAGAGGGGTTCGAGACGAAGATTTTGGGGTTGGTTTCACTGGATTTGGACAAACGGTTGAAAAGTTGCGAGGGTTTGAAGATCAGGGGCTAATCTGCGATAAAAACAATCACGGATAGGACCCTGGCGAAAATAAAACAGAAGAAAGAAAAACCTAACGAACGAACGTTCGCTATCTGGGACAAACGGGTGAAAATGTTCACTAACAGAGACATTCGGGTGAACGTTCGTTAATTAGCGAACCCTAAAAAAAACAAAACCGATCTAACGAAAAAAAAACAGAAAAGAAAACAGGGGCGACGGTTCGGCGGTCTTTACCGGTTCTAAAAAAAACCGGCGGGTCGGCAACGGCGGGATCCGGCGGCGGCTAGCGCGGGCGACGCGGGATGCGGGGCGGCGGCGGTGGCTAGCGCAGGCGGCGGCGCATGCGGCGGCTGCGGCGGCTGCTGCTGCTGGTGGCGGCGGCGGCGGTGTGTGGAGGAGAGGGGGTCGGGTTTTAAAGGCCCGAGGGGGGGCGGCGACTTGGGCGAGGGGGCGCCGGGTCGGGGTCGGCCTCGGGAGGCGTGCCCCGGCAGGACTCGGACGGCGGCGGCGGCGCGGACTCCTCCCGCTCGGGAGGAAGGCGGCGGGGCGACGTGGGCTGCGGCCTGGCTCGGCTGGGCCTTCGGCCCAGTCGGGCGACGAAACTTCTTTTTTTTTAATAAATAAATTCCGTCGAAGAAAAATCCTAATAAAATATAAAAAAAAATTCTAAAAATGCCAAAAACAATTTTCACCGTCTAAATAAAATATTTAGAACAAAGTGAACATTTTTCTAGCCTAAAATGCAATGTTCAAAAATGCATATTTTTTTTCTAATTCAAATAAAATAGCAATAGAATCCAAATAAAATTATTTATTTGATTTTAACATTTTTCCTCCAATATTTCTTTTATTTTGGAGAAGTCATTTTATCTCCTCTCTTTTATTTTTGATATTGGAAATATTTTGGAGAGAAAATTTATTAAAACCAAAATGATCCTCTTTTTTCAAATTTGAGAAAAATTCAAATATGAAAAATAAATGAAATCCCGAACTCTCTCCGTGGGTCCTTGAGTTGCTTAAGATTTCTAGGATCACAAATGAAATGCAAATAAAATATGATATGCATATGATGACCTATGTATAACATTCCATATTGAAAATTTGGGATGTTACAGGCACAGGAGGAGCCTCAGGAGTGGGACCCTCAGGTGCCCGCTCCCCAGCACTTCAACATAGGACCCCATGGCTTCTTCGAGTGGTGATTACCAAGTTAGGCCAAAAGCCTAAGCTTGGGGGAGTACGTATTTCCACCGACATTACATTCATGTTCACACATTTCATTCCAGTTGTCGGTGTCCACACTTTTTCATTTGTATTATCCTTGTTAGATTTATTTTCTTGTTTTCTTCTTGTGTGTTTGAAAAACTTTGAGAAAATCCAAAAATATATTTCTTGCTTTTTTTATTTTTCTTCCTAGTTTAAATTGTTGTAGCACTAAAAAGAAAACCCAAAAAGATTTGTTTCTTCTTCTTTTACTTGTTGGGAGCTTTCCCGTGTAAATAGTTTTTCTTGTTTTTGCTTTTCCCTTTTTATTTGCTAGTTTATGAAAAAACAAAAACTCCAAAAATATTTCAGTGTGTTTCTCTGAATTTCGTTTTCCTTTTTATCGAGTCGTACCGAGGAGAAGATCATGATGAAAATGTTGAGTGGCTCTCATATGCATTATTGTTGATCTAACAAAGAGCACATTTTACCTTGTCTTCTCCTTTTGAATAAAATGTTTGCAGATTCCAGCTTAGTCCATGGCACTCTTGCACTATTATTTTCAAATCGTTCGGTTGTGCAAGTGAAAGGCAATAATGACGATATTTGATGAACTGGCTGTGGCAGAGAGAAACGGGTATGAACTCGACTTGTTCTGTTTTTGTAAATACGTTTAACCTAGAATCCATGATTCAGCCTATTATGATCAAACATGTTTGCAATGACAATTAGAGATTATAGTTTCTCATGCCATGCATAAGTAGCTAGGAGTGGATAATGATTTATCTTGGATGTCAACATTGCGTTAAAATGATTGTGATGTAGTATGATGATATGGTATCCTCCTCTGAATGTTCGAGTGGCTTGACTTGGCACATGTTCATGCATGTAGTTGAATCAAAACCAACATAGCCTCTATGATATTTATGTTCATGGTGTTCATATCCTACTCATGCTAGTATCCAATGTTACTTATGCATAATGCATGTTCATGACCGTTGTTGCTCTCTAGCTGGCCGCTTCTCAACCTATTTGCTAGCCTTCGCCTGTACTAAGTGGGAATTCTGCTTGTGCATCAAAAACCTGAAACCCAAGTTATTCCAGATGAGTCCACCATACCTACCTATATGCGGTATTACCCTGCCGTCCTAAGTAAATTTGCATGTGCCACCTCTAAAAACTTCAAATAAATATCATTTTTGTGTGCCTGGATTGTTCATAGAGCGACGGGAGGTAGTCGGCATCTTCCATGCAAAGCGGGTTATTCTCATGATGAGTGTTTATTCACTCATCCTTGCACGAGAGGGGCGGTAATAGGGATTCCCAGTCCCGAACTCAAAACGCAAATAATTAAACAAAACTCCCCCGGGATTGTTGTTGGTATGGACGGCATCCGTTGTTTCGGACAAGCCGTGGAGTGTGACTGTTGGTGGAGGGGGAGTAAATCTTTACTTTTATCGTTTGGGAACCGCCAATAATGTGTTTAGCATGGAAGATACTGATAACTGATGGTCGCGAAGTAAACAAGAAGGGTGCATCTCTCAAAATTTCATTTACCTCTGTTTTAAAACTTGAGCTCTGGCACCTCTACAAATCACTGCTTCCCTCTGCGAAGGGACTATCTATTTACTTTTATGTTGTGTCATCACCTTCTCAAATAAGCGCCAGAACCTGAGAGCACTTCTGTCATGCTTATGCATTGTGTGTAGCTAATGTTGGGTGCATCATGACTGGATCTTTTCTACCATGAATTACAATGTTTAGTCGTTGCTTGAACTTTGGAGGTGCTCTGCATTTATGTTTTGCGGTCTCAGAAAGGGCTAGCGAGATACCATTATTGTCATATTATATCATGGTTGTTTTAATAACGTGTTGTTGTTCGAGATATCTTATTATTGCTCGCTAGCTGATTATGTCATTGTTATGAGTTAATATAATTTTTAAGAGTTATTGTCGACATGGTTAGTTATAATCTTTGCTGAAAACCTGGGTGCTACTTAAGCTTATTTATGCAAACAAGTGCAAAAGAGTTCGTAAAAGTTTTTCTTTTTCACTTTCAGTTTATCAACTGAATTGCTTGAGGACAAGCAAAGGTTTAAGCTTGGGGGAGTTGATACGTCTTCGTCGTATCTATTTTTCCTAACGCTTTTTCTCTTGTTTTGGACTCTAATTTGCATGATTTGAATGAAACTAACCCGGACTGACGCTGTTTTCAGTAGAACTACCTGGTGTTGTTTTTTGCAGAAATAAAAGTTCTCGGAATGGAACAAAACTTTGCGAGGAATTTTTATACAATAAAAGAGAATTTCTGGAGCCAAGAACCACCGGAGGGGGGCACCTGGGTGGGCACAGCCCACCAGGGCGCGCCACCCCCTCCAGGCATGCCCAGGTGGGTTGTCCCCACCTGGTGGCCCCGCAGACCCTGAAACCGACGCTATAAAATCCTATTTTTCCAGAAAAAAAATCAGGGAGAAAGAATTATCACGTTCCACGAGACGGAGCCGCCGCCACCTCCTGTTCTTCATCGGGAGGCCAGATCTGGAGTCCGTTTGGGGCTCCGGAGAGGGGGATCTTCGATCTTCGTCATCACCAACCCTTCTCCATCGCCAATTCCATGATGCTCCCCACCGGGAGTGAGTAATTCCTTCGTAGGCTCGCTGGTCGGTGAGGAGTTGGATGAGATTCATCATGTAATCGAGTTAGTTTTGTTAGGGCTTGATCCCTAGTATCCATTATGTTCTGAGATTGATGTTGCTATGACTTTGCTATGCTTAATGCTTGTCACTTTGGGCCCGGGTGCCATGATTTCAGATCTGGACCGTTTATGTTATCACCATTATATCCATGTTCTAGATCCGATCTTGCAAGTTATGGTCACCTACTACATGTTATGATCCGGCAACCCCGGAGTGACAATAGTCGGGACACTTCCCGGTGATGACCGTAGTTTGAGGAGTTCATGTATTCACCGTGTGTTAATGCTTTGTTCCGGTTCTCTATTAAAAGGAGGCCTTAATATCCCTTAGTTTCCAATATGGACCCCGCTGCCACGGGAGGGTAGGACAAAAGATGTCATGCAAGTTCTTTCCATAAGCACGTATGACTATTTACGGAATACATGCCTACATTATATTTATGAACTGGAGCTAGTGCCGTATCGCCCTAGGTTATGACTATCACATGATGAATATCATCCAACGAATCACTGATCCAATGCCTACGATTTTCCTATATATTGTTCTTGCTAAGTTACTACTGTTATTGTTACTATTGCACTTGCTACAAAATCACTACTATCACTGTTACCGTTACTATTGATGTTGCTACTACTATCAAAACTATCATACTACTGTGCTACTGATCACTTTGCTGTAGATAATTAATCTCCTGGTGTGGTTGAATTGACAACTCAGCTGCTAATACTTGCAAATATTCTTTAGCTCCCCTTGTGTCGAATCAATAAATTTGGGTTGAATACTCTACCCTCGAAAACTGTTGCGATCCCCAATACTTGTGGGTTATCAGAGACCTATACATGGAGTGTGCATGCGAACTAGAAAGACCCTCCCCACACACACACACACACACACACATAGAGAGAGAGAGAGGGAGAGGGACCGACAAGGTTTGTGTTTGGATGCGTGCGATAGAATTGAAGATTGCCGGCGAGAGAGAGAGCAGGAGTCCGGGAGAAGGGGAGGTCGCGTTTATGCATCAAAGACTAATATAAACCATGTTTCGATATAAATTTGCATTCAAATATTTGAATTGGAGAACATGTTGTCTGCAATCCACACATGAACAGAGATATGCGTATCAAACAAGTTCATTAATTTGACTTTCAACATGTTCATGGAGTACTATAATACAACATGCTACTCAATTGAGGTGTTCAATTTTGGATTTAGTTCACTATTTTTACCTGGTGAACGAGCTATTTCATTGAATCGAGATATTTCATCTTGGGTTTGATTCCCGTTTTTGAGTGGGTCAACTATTTGTCATATAGTAAATCGTTAGCAACGAGCATGTAAAAACACATTAGTCCCGAGCATCATCTCACCATCTAAAAAAGAAGTGGCAAGCTAATATTTCAAAATTTGATTCGAATCGACTTGGTAAGGTAGACGTGGATGCTCGTTCTCCCAAAATTTGAACCAACCACTAAACACCCTCTGCTCGGTGGAATTCGCCCGAGCAAATAAATGGGAGACGCGAAATTACCGGCCTATGTGGGACACACATCAATTGGCCCGTTGTACATTGAGGGTAGGTTCATAAGTTCATCCAAGCGCGCCTTCTCCTCGGCTGAAATGACAGGTGCCGAATAATTCATAAACCATGGGCGGCAAAACACCCTCTCCTCGGCCAAAATCGCTCGCGCCGACTATTTCAAAACACGCCCTCCTCGCCCGAAATCGCTCGCGCCGACTATTTCAAAACACGCCCTCCTCGCCCGAAATCGCTCGCGCCCACTATTTCAAAACACGCCCTCCTCGCCCGAAATCGCTCGCGCCCACTATTTGGGAGAAGCAAAGTTACTCTACTATCCCCGACCCCCAGTACACAGACCCAAGCCCAGAAGCCTAAAGGCAGGGGTAGAATTGTAACTCCCCCCCACATTTCAGACAAATGCGTCCGTAAGACATGGTTCCCCCTCCCAATTCCCCATTCATACATCATGGGGGCCAAATCACCTTCTCCCAGGAAGCTCCCTTCTCCCCAGCCGTGAAACCTCAGCCCCTCCTCCATGGCGCCCCCCACCCCACCAAATTCACCGCCGCTCTCCTCCCCAATGCTGGAGACGCTGTCCGTTTGCCGTCGTGCACTGGGCTGTGTGCCTCTTACTCCGTGCTGCGGCAGTTGCCTTGATGACGATCGCGTGAACCGTACCGGTGCCGATTCACCCCCGCCGTTATGCACGGCACCGGAGCGGCTCCAACTTCGGACGCGTCCAGGACCCCGGCGCTGCTTCCCCGTAGCCGTCGACTATCACGACATCTCTGCTTTCATGCCGCCGATAGCCACCGCAACCGCGCCTGCCTCACCGACTCGGCAGCTGGAGCTGCCTACTTCACCAGGCCGCAAGATAGGTCGTACACTCATCTTAAATCATTTTATTTAGGCATTAGTTGTCTGAATTTTTATTCTGGGCCAATCGATTCCCAATGGGAAGCAGCACCCCTCGAGGCGGCGGAGCTCCTAGGCTGCCGGTTGGCTGGTGTCTAACGTAAGGGTGCGGGGGCGCAAGTTCGCCGTGGAAGCAGTGCTTAGGTGGCTATCTTAGAGTTGCATGTGTTGAAGGTACTGCCGCCGCCGGATCTGGATGATGGCGAGTCTTTGTGGATTAGCCAGGGACGGCACAACCACGGCAGTGTGGTGGGGCGCGGAGCGGGGTTTTGGTCGGAGCTCTCGCGGCCAGGGACGGCGTAGGAAGGCTGCTCTGCCGGTGGTCGCTGGCTCTTCTGGGAAGATTCTGAACAGTGTCAGCCGGGAGGCACAAGTCGGCCATCAAGCCATCCGGCATAGATCGGACAGTACCAAAATAAAATAAAATCGTGTGACCCCAATTTAGTTTTCAGTCAACAGACGTGTGACCACTCTCGTACCTTACTGTTGATCTCTTAGGGTATTTCTTCATATCAGAAATATGTGTCGTTCTTAACATTTTGCGTTTATGCATTTTCAGCCACACCGTCTTCCTTCTCACCGCATCTGCCCCAACAAGGGAAGCATACACCAGAAGGGAGCTATAGCCCCCACTCAACAGTTCCCTGCATCGAATGTGCGTGCCCGACATGGACAGACATAACAACTGCAGGGCCATCGACAAGTCAGCACATGATGCTCACTCCTATGGATGGCGGCCAGATAGGTTGTACCCTCATCTTACTTGTGTGCAACATTTATGGCTTTATTATTCATCTAAGCATGGAAAATAGATTATCACATTTCACTGTATATTCCTGCTGATCTCTTAAGAGTCTTGTTCAAGAGTTAACGTTGTTCCATAGTTCAGATAAGAGACTTGTTCTTTAGGTAACGCTGTTCATAGTTATCATCCATCAGCCAATGTTATCCCACAGGCTGGTGATTATACCACTTCTAGTATTACCTATGTTGTTCTTTAATAATCTCGAGTACAAACGATACATATTATGTAGCTTTCATCTGTGTTCGCCCTTTAGTTTTTGAGACATGTTGCTGCTAGTTAAGCCCAGTCCTACTATTTATGTCGTCTCCTACAGGCACTCATTACATAAATCTAATTACTAGTTGTCTTCCATGCATGTCAGATATAATTGCACACACTGATATATCCACAAGAACCTCACGGAGCAATGTAACGGCCAACAAACTTGACGTCAATGATACCCAATATGATGAAACATGTAAAGGCAGTTCTTCAGAAGACTTGCAGAAAGATGCCGAATCCTATTCACCCCACAAGGTCCTTGCTCTAACTTGGCCCGTGATATGGGTACAACATGCATATAATGTCCTGGAGTGCATCTACTCTGTTGTAATGCCATGTGCTTAGCCTGCTGATCATGCATGTAAATATGTCATGCCTTCCTGTTTTTCAGTACCCATTCCATTCATAATAACATGTTTTCAAATTCAAGTACTGTCATTCTACTCTGTCGCAATGCCATCTGCTTAGTTTGGACATCATGCTTCTGAATATCTTATGCATTGTTATTCATCAGTATGTACTTTATCTGTCTACCATACCATGTTATTTTTTACATTGAAGTGTTGTTCGCGGTCTGTTGCAATGCCATCTTAGTTTCCCAATCATACACGCATATGTTGCCTTAGGGTTTTTCTGTATGTATTCCGCTATCATACAGTTTTACATTCAACTAGTGTTTTTTTACTCTGTTGTCCTGTCGTATCCCTAGCTCTTACATCATACTCCCTCCGTCCGGATTACATGTCGCAGAAATGGATAAAAATGGATGTATCTAGAACTGAAATACGCCTAGACACACCCATTTATTTCTGGATGGAGGGAATACATGTCAATATGTCATGCCTTTCTATTCTTCAGTACCTATTCCATCTCTCTGCCGTAGCATGTTTTATAACTGAAGCACCATTCTTCTATATAAGGCATGCAAGGGGAAGACGACTATGTTAGAATCTGAAGGGTTACAAACAAGGTCTTTGCAAAAGATCCAAATGCCAGGAGATAGTAAACAAACTCCAGTGTTCATAGATACTTCTCCAGCACAGAGAAACCCAACTCCTACTGATAATAAGCAGATTCAAGTGGCCAAAGAACTAGTCCGCTCCAGTCCAGCAAAAATATGTCAACTCCATTCTAAAAAGCGTGTGCGTATCCTCACATCATGAAATTTTATAGCATTCAGGTCATATTTTCTACATGTTTCTTACCCATCTCTCTTTTAGAAAATAATCTTAAAGGATAGAAGACTTTCTAAACTGGGATCGTGTTCGAGGAAAGTATCTTGCGGGAATTCTTTGTACTCCAATGCTGATGTAAGTACCTGTTGTATATCACTAAATTTTTACATCAGCGTGTATTTTGTTAATCGGCGTGAATCCAACCTTTATCTAATCTAAATTTACTTGTAGCAAAATGTATAATTAAAGGCGACAATGTTGATTTTTAAGGAAAACTGCCTGGTAGTTTTGCATACTTAGCTGCATGAGTGTACTATCTCATATCATGCACATTACTAAATTGTAGTGCTATTCTGGTTGCCCAATCATTCATTGTGTAAGTGTTGCTTTCCAATTACCTTACCTGGCTGATGATAGTTGTGCCATATTGTGTTAATTTGGTGTATGCTGGTGTGGTCTGGTTACCCAAATGTTCGTTGTGTCAATGTTGCTTTCCTATTATCTGACCTGGCCAATGATAGCAATGCTAGTGTGTTAATTTGGTGCAGGCTGTTGAAGATAAGAAGACAAACTCTGCAAACAGCAAGGCAACCCCATTGTTTCTTTCCAATAAATCTAGGCCAGGTAATATGGCAATAACTCTTGATTATCTGTTCAGTTCCCCTCCTAATTTATGTTATGATGCAGTGGTCGAGACACTCTCCACTATCAATAATACAAGCCTGCCAAAATCGCCATATGAATCTGTTGAGTTTCCTCTGTCTCGAATCCAACAGAAAAAATGTATGTTTGTGAACAAATTACTGGCTGAAGCAATCATGGAAATCATGGAGGAATCAGAGGTGCACATTCTTGCGCAACAACAGCTGATCAATGTTTTCAGAGACAGTGTAGCAAAGAAGGAAGAACTTGCTCACATGCTTATGGGCGTCATCCGCGCTGAGGTTGCAGATTGTGAGGTTGTAGATCGTTAAGTTCTGTTCATTTATTTGCACCGGCATCAATCTTTGATTGCCCAGTGGATGTAATTTCCTGTAATATATACTGGATGTGCAACGCTTTTCCTTGTATGCCGTACGTTTGCTTAGCGTGCCTCGCATTCCAGCTAACTGGTCGCTAGGAAGCCAAAAAAGCAATGAAATTATTAGTTAGCACGAAAAGTCATGGGCCCTATATGAAGGAAGAGGCCCACTGCCCTTAATGGGCTTCCCTAATGGGATTGCATGGGCCAAAATTCTCATAAGCCTTTGATTGATCGGTTTGTGTCTTGTCCATAATTGCTCATCGTAATGGGCTCAAATTATAGCTGGACCAAAATCGATGTTATCTAATTGGGCCTACAGACATGTTCAAACTTTAGCGGGACCATTAAGTTAATGGGTCGTTACCAGGCCGAAAGCTCTATTCGGCCGCTATAATTGAAACGAGCCAATAGTTAATGCTCGGCCCTGTTACCTCCCAGGTCGTTAACATGCCGACATCAAAGCGGGCAATAAGTGGACCCACTCGATTTCATGGGCCGTTAACAGGCCGATACTAATTTCGGGCTATATATGGCCCAACTGTATTGTGGGCCTCTAGCAGGCCGAAACAGACAGCGGGCTCGTATTGGTCATGAAGAGCATGGGCCGTTAAGAGGCCAAAACTCAGGTCCGATTGCAAATGGTCCAACTCATTTATGGGCCGTTAACAGGCTGAAAGACACACCGGGCTGGAAATTGGCCCAACACTTAAATGGGTCGCTAAAAGGCCGAAAGACCTACATCCTGAAAATTGGCCCATCCCTTGAATGGGCCGTTAACAGGCCGAAACCACAAAGGGCCGATCTTGAGCCCAAATATATAGCGGGCTGTTAATGGGCTCAAACTGACGATGGGCTGCAATGGTGTCAAATAGTTAATGGGCCATTGACGGGCCGAATTGGCTCATCTCGTATGGGTCGTGGGCTTAAATGGACCAGACACAAGTAGGCCCTATATGGGCCGTCCTGCTAATTTTGACTAGGCCGGCCTCTTTCACCTAAATGGGCCACTGTGGGGCCTTGCCACATTCCAACGTATCATAGGCGCCTCCCGTAAAATGAGTGGATGACATATGTCTCAACGCTGAGCCGACACGTGGATCCTCCGGCGAATGAGAATTTTACATGTGGAAAATCCCCATTGGTCGGGGCTGTTAATGGGTTATCGAATCCAAACCGGAACCCGATAGCTTAACAGCGACCCGTTACAGTGGATGCCACGTGTCGGTTACCCTTGACAAAAACACTTCCATGACGCGTCATTTATCGTCATGGAAGTGGACACTTCCGTGATGATAATTTTGGTATTGTCATGGAACACTTCTATGACAGCACAGGTATGACTATCTTGATTCTGTCATAAAATCGTCATGGATGTACATGCATGACAAAAAATGTGACCTACTGTGACAAAGACGTATCATGACGGAAGTGTTTTTTTTGTAGTGACACATGACGATCCCCAAGCCGTATGCGGCGCCACCTCTCCCTCTAGTTCTAGTTCCTCCTCCGTCCACATCCGTTGTGCTTGGCGAAGCCCTGCGGAGAAGTTTCACCACCACCGTCATCATGCCATTGTGCTGCCGGAACTCATCTACTACTTCGCCTCTCTTGCTGGATTGAGAAGGTGAGGACGTCATCGAGCTGAACATGTGCTGAACACGGAGGTGCCGTACGTTCGGTACTTGATCGGGACGGATCGTGAAGGTGTACGACTACATCAACCGTGTTGATAAACGCTTCCGCTTAGCGATCTACAAGGGTATGTAGATGCTCTCCCCCTCTCGTAGCTATGCATCTCCATGGAAGATCTTGCGTGTGCGTAGAATTTTTTTTTGTTTTCCATGCAACGTTCCCCAACATAAGCCCCTATCTTTCTATGTGTCTGACGGAAATGTTTGTTCCTAAAAATATGCATTGAGTGTTAGCAATCATAGAAGACTAAATGATGGTTGAGTATGGGGACTTGCTAAAACAAAAGCTCTTACATAGACCCTTCCTGGAAATATGATGAATTATGGTTGTTTCTATGACTGAAAACATAGTTTGTTTGTTTTCAAGAAAGTTTATAATTCATACTTTAAAGTTGTGGATGAATTGTTACTTGTTTATGAGAAGCTATAAGATAATTGCTTGCCGTTATGCTATTGATCATGATGTTATCATGTTCGTATATTGTTTTTATCGACACCTTTCCCTCTAAACACGTGGTCATGATTATCGAGTTCGGTTTTTGCTTGAGGACAAGCGAGGTCTAAGCTTGGGGGAGTTGATACGTTCATTTTGCATCATGTTTTACTACTGTTATTTGTATCGGTTTTGGTCATTATTTCACTTTGTAATGCAATTCTAATGTCTTTTATCTCTTAATTTGCAAGTACATTGAGAGGGAGATTACCAGTGATAACCCACAAGTATAGGGGATCGCAACAGTTTTCGAGGGTAGAGTATTCAACCCAAATTTATAGATTCGATACAAGGGGAGCCAAAGAATATTTGCAAGTATTAGCACCTGAGTTGTCAATTCAACCACACCTGGAGATTAATTATCTGCAGCAATATGATCAGTAGCAAAGTAATATGACAGTTTTGATAGTAGTAGTAACAGTAGCGGTAACGGTAACAGTGATAGCAATAATTTTATAGCGAGTGTAACAGCAGCAATACCAGTAGTAACTTAGCAGAAACAATATGTGGAAAATTCGTAGGCATTGGATCGGTGAATTCGTTGGATGATATTCATCATATAACAGTCATAACCTAGGGCGGTACAAAACTAGCTCCAGTTCATAAATAGAATCTAGGCATGTATTCCGTAAATAGTCATACGTGCTTATGGAAAGAACTTGCATGACATCTTTTATCCTACCCTCCCGTGGCAGCGGGGTCCATAAGGAAACTAAGGGATATTAAGGCCTCCTTTTAATAGAGAACCGGAATAAAGCATTAACACATAGTGAATACATGAACTCCTCAAACTACGGTCATCACCGGAAAGTATCCCGAATACTGTCACTCCGGGGTTTACGGATCATAACACGTAATAGGTGACCATAACTTGCAAGATTGGATCTAGAACATAGATATAATGGTGATAACATAAACGGTTCAGATCTGAAATCATGGCACCCGGGCCCAAATGACAAGCATTAAGCATGGCAAAGTCATAGCAACATCAATCTCAGAACATAATGGATACTAGGGATCAAGCCCTAATAAAACTAACTCGATTACATGATGAATCTCATCCAACTCCCTCACCGACCAGCGAGCCTATGAAGGAATTACTCCCTCCCGGTGGGGAGCATCATGGAATTGGCGATGGAGAAGGGTTGGTGATGACGAAGATCGAAGATTCCCCTCTCTAGAGCCCCAAACGGGCTCCAGATCTGGCCTCCCGATGAAGAACAGGAGGTGGCGGCGGCTCCATATCGTGTAACGCGATAATTCTTTCTCCCTGATTTTTTCTCCGAAAATATGATTTTATAGCATCGGAGATAGGGTCTGCGGGGCCACCAGGTGGGGACAACCCACCTGGGCGCGCCAGGAGGGGGCACGCCCTGGTGGGTTGTGCTCCCCCAGGGACTCCCCCCTCTTGTGGTTATTGGCTCCAGTATTTTTCTTTTATTGTATAAAAATTCTCCAAAAAGTTTCATTCCATTCCGAGAACTTTTATTTCTGCACAAAAACAACACCATGGTAGTTCTGCTGAAAACAACGTCAGTCCGGGTTAGTTTCATTCAAATCATGCAAATTAGAGTCCAAAACAAGAGTAAAAGCATTAGGAAAAGTAGATACGACGGAGACGTGTCAACTCCCCCAAGCTTAAGCCTTTGCTTGTCCTCAAGCAATTAAGTTGATAAATTGAAAGTGAAAAAGAAAAACTTTTACGAACTCTTTTGCTCTTGTTTACATAAATAAGCTTAAGTAGCACCCAGGTTTTCATCAAAGATTATGACTAACCATGTCGACAATAACTCTTAAAAATTATATTAACTCATGTCAATGGCATAATCAACTAGCGAGCAATAATAAGATATCTCAAATGACAACACTTTGTCAAAACAACCATGATATAATATGACAACAGTGGTATCTCGCTAGCCCTTTCTGTGACCGCAAAATTGTCAGCGTTCTGGGAACCAGGGTACCCAGACTTGCCTGCCTGCGGCCCACAACGTGGCTACATCTGCGGCCTGGTACGGTCCATCTTCAGCATCAACAACACAAGACACTCGCGAGGCGGACAATGCCAAGACCTCCGGAGGGAGCGGCTTCCCTAGGTTGGCTCCTGAGGAGCAGAGGTTTCTATGCAAGCCCCACCTCATGAGGTTCAGATGACGCAAGCTATGACGACCAAGGCTAGGCGGGCGCCAGCGGGCGTAGTACAGCAGGTTTCCTCTTTGGCGCTAAGGAAGCAAGTGCAGGCGCAGAGTCCCAAGGAATCAGCTAAAGGTTTCCATTCCCGTGCTACAAGACCAGGACGGCAAGACGGAGGTCATCACCGAGCCCACCACGACGTCACAACCGGAAGCTATGAAGGCGAAGACCACCTTTCGTCAGGATAACATGTACTACTTGTCTCCCTTCAAACTTGGCCGTTGTGGGATCCCTTCCCATCTTCGTTTTGGGGGAAGAGGACCAAGGCCACTATAAATATAGCTAGGCCACCACCGTAGAAGGGGACGGATGAACCAGATCATCCCCACCAGCTCACACCAACACAAGAACACACCTCCTGAGGTTGTTCCCCCTCTGTACTAGTTCATCCTCAGCCCACCTCGAGGCTAATCCACCACAAAGCAGGAGTAGGGTTTTACACCGCAAGGTGGCCTGAACCTGGGTAAATCGCTGTGTCCCTTTCCTTTCCAGTTCATCGAGCTAGGCCATGAGATCGACGAGTTGGCAGACTGGGGAGATTGAGTTCTTCGCACGCACCCCAGAGTTCGAACCTTTCTTGGATCTGCAGAGCCCTGAATCCGACAAAAACATAAATGCAGAGCACCTCCAAAGTTCAAGCAGCGACTAAACATTGTAAGTCATGATAGAAAAGATCCAGTCATGATGCATTCAACATTAACTATACACAATGCATGAGGATGACAATAGTGCTCTCAGATCTGACGCTTATTTGAGAAGGTGATGAATCAACATAAAAGTAAATAGATAATCCCTTCGTAGAGGGAAGCAGGGATTTACAGCGGTGCCAGAGCTCGAAGCTTTAAAACAGAGATAAATGAAATTTTGGGAAATGCACCCTTCCTATTTACTTCACGACCAAAAGTTATCAATATCTTCCATGCTAAACACATTAGTGGCGGTTCCCAAGCGATAAATTTAAAGGTTTACTTCCCCTCCACCAACAAACACACTCCACTGCTAGCCGAATCCACGAGTACCGTCCATACCAACATCAGTCCTGGGGGAGTTTTGTTTAATTATTTGCAATTTTTTATTTTGGGACTGGGAATCCCTATTACCGCCCCTCTCGTGCAAGTACGAGTGAATAAACACTCATCATGAGAATAACCCACTTAGTATGGAAGATACTGACTACCCCCTGTCGCTCTATAAACAATCCAGGCACACAAAAAAAATGTTCATTTGAAGTTTTTGAGGTGGCACATGCAAATTTACTTGGAACGGCAGGGTAGTACCGCATATAGGTAGGTATGGTGGACTCATCTGGAATAACTTGGGTTTTAGGATTTTGATGCACAAGCTGCATTTCCGCTTAGAACGGGCGAAGGCTAGCAAATAGGTTGAGAAGCGGCCAGCTAGAGAGCGAAAATGGTCATGAACATGCATTATGCATAATAAATATTGAATACTAGCATGAGTAGGATATGAACACCATGAACATAAATATCATAGAGGCTATGTTGGTTTTGATTCAACTACATGCGTGAACATGTGCCAAGTCAAGCCACTCGAAGCATTCGGAGGAGGATACCATATCATCATACCCCATCACAATCATTTTAATGCATGTTAACATCCAAGATAAATCATTATCCACTCCTAGCTACTTAAGCATGGCATGAGAAATTATAATCTCTAATTGTCATTTCAAACATGTTTGATCATAATATGCCGAATCATGGATACTAGGTTAAACATATTTACAAAAACAGAACAAGTTGAGTTCATACCCGTTTCTCTTTGCCACAGCCAGTTCATCAAATATCGTCATTATTGCCTTTCACTTGCATGACCGAATGATATGAAAATAATAATAGTGCAAGAGTGCCGTGGACTAAGCTGCAATTTGCAAACATTTTATTCAAGAGGAGAAGACAAGGTTGTATGGGCTCTTTGTTAGTCAATATCAATGCATATGAGAGCCACTCAACATTTTCATCGTGGTCTTCTCCTCGGTATGACTCAATAAAAAGAAAACAATTTCAGAGAAACACACTAAAATATTTTTGGAGTTTTTAGTTTTTCTAGAAGAAAGCAAGTTAAAGAAAAAAAGGGAAAACAAAAACAAGAAAAACTATTTACACGGGAGAACTCCCAACAAGCAAAAGAAGAACAAGAAAATCTTTTTGGATTTTCTTTTTTAATACTACACCTAGCTAAACTAGAAGGAAAACCGAAAAGAAGCAAGCAACATTTTTTTTGTGATTTTCTCAAAGTTTTTCAAACACACAAGAAGAAACCGAGGAAATAAATCTAGCATGGATAATACAATGAAAAAGTGAGGACACCGACAATTGGAATGAAATGTGTGAACATGAATGTAATGTCGGTGGAAATATGTACTCCCCCAAGCTTAGGCTTTTGGCCTAGCTTGGTAATCACCGTCTGCAGCGTGCGTAATAATCGGAGTGATAGCTCACGGAGGCTCTTGGTGCAGCCTCCTCAGCCCGCCGAGCAGCCACAACCTCTGTGTTGTGTGCGCGGGCCTCGCTCTCAAGAACATAATATTTTCTTTTGCTGTGATAATCAAAGAGAACAGGCGTAGGCAAAAAGGTGTGCACAACGGAAACTTTATTGAACAACAGGTTATATGTATAATCAGTGATCTCGCCCTTAAGGAACTTATGGCGCTTCATGGCCTCAAAGTCTAAGTACTGAGTAGGTAAGATGGGGTCATTAGGCCCAAGTGATACACCAAACTCCTTTGCTAAACGTGAAGCATAAATCCCAGCATAAAAATATCCACTACCAGCGTTGTATTGGAATCTGCGTGCAACAATCGCTCCAAGGTTATAACATTTAACACCGGTGAGAGCAGTGTGTATGGGGCTCAAGTCAGGAGCACATAGTGTACGACAGTCTTGTTTGCCTATGATGCATTTTCCATTAAACAGTGCAAAGTATTGAATTGATGGGAAATGAATACTTTTTATTCTACCTTGTGTCACCCCTCTATTCTCGCCGTAGCAAAGACTAATCAAAAATGACTCATACTCACACCTTGGTGGTTCGTCCAAGGAACCCCAAAATGGAATTTTACACACACCACTAAACGCATCTAGAGGCATGGTAATTGGATGGTCATAAAGTTTAAACAGAACTCTAGACTCACGAGGATGAAATTTAAACTCTTTAGTAAACGATTCTGTGAGACTGAGATGCTGGTTGCACTTATCTTCGATGTAGGGACCGAGCTCGGCGTTGTGAACATATTGCTCAAATTCTTATTTAATACCTGCCATCATCATGAAATCGTCGCACGGCCATAAGCATGATTTGGTGGCGGCATCACGTATTGAACTTGCACTTGGTTCAACATAAGACTGACGGGTTGAGCCACTACTAGAAGATGCCTCCAAGGACCTCTGCCTTGAAGAACTCCTTCCAAAGAGGTTCATCATATTTGAAATTGGGTCACAATTTTTTTTCAACAAAACTTCACAAGATTGATAGCAACTACTTACAACTCTAAGAATTCAACATGCAAGCTCATCTACAGCAGCACCAAGAGTAGCTAATTATTCAAAATATAATCCAATGGAGGAGTCACATACCAAGTAGCAATCCCCCAAAATAGTTTCGGAAACGGAGCTTCGAGCAAAGAGATCGAAATCCGTGGGTTTGAGAGCAAGAACAAGAGAGAGAGAGCAATGGTGATATTTTTTCTGGAGGTTGGTGATGACCTGGGCTAAAGAGGTAAGTGAGGGGGCCCACGTGGGGACCACAACCCACCAGGGCGCGACTGGGGCTGCTAGCGCGCCCAGGTGGGTTGTGCCCCCCTGGTGCACCCCCCTTCTGATGTTATTTGCACTATAAATTCTTAAATATTTGGGAAAACGTATTAAATTTTCAGGACATTCTGAGAACTTTTATTTTTGGGTCATTTTTTTATTGCACAGGAAATTCAGAAAACAGACAAAACTTGGCATTTTATTTTATTTAACTAAGAAAAATAGAAAATAAAAGTTGGGAGCAGAAGGTTGTGCTTACTAAATTCATCAACTTCACACCTCTCAAAAATGATCCATTAATAAGGTTGATCAAATTTTATTAACAACCACCTTCGATTAGCATGAAACCGAAGAACTTCTGTAAAACACTAAGTTACCTCAACTGGGATATGCATGTCTCCAACAATAAGCATTTCATATTTCTTTTTGCAGTAGGTAGAGGTAGTTGAAAACTTCCAATAGTGAGTGTCGAAGATTTTTCAATAACATTAATACCATTCACTTGGAATTGTTTCTTCGAAAAGTGCACCGTATGCTCATTACCATTGATATGAAAAGTGACCCTACTTTTATTGCAATCAATAACAGCCCCTGCAGTATTCAAGAAGGGTCTACCAAGGATAATCGACATGTTGTCGTCCTCGGGCATCTCAAGTATAACAAAAGTCAGTTAAAAAAGTAACATTTGCAACAACAATGGACACATCCTCACAAATACCGATAGGTATGGCAGTTGATTTATCAGCCATTTGCAAAGATATTTCAGTAGGTGTGAGTTTATTCAAATCAAGTCTTTTATATAAGGAGAAAGGCATAACACTAACACCAGTTCCTAAATCACACAAAGCGGTTTTAACATAATTTCTTTTGATGGAGCAAGGTATAGTTGGTATTCCCGGATCTCCAAGTTTTTTAGGTACTCCATCCTTAAAAGAATAATTAGCAAGCATGGTGGAGATTTCAGCTTCAGGTATCTTTCTTTTATTAGCGATGATGTCTTTCATATATTTTGTATAAGGGGCCATCTTTAAAATATCGGTCAAGCGAGTCCGCAAAAAGACTGGCCTAAGCATTTCAGCAAAACGTTTAAATTCTTCATCATCCTTTTTCTTAGTTGATTTAGGTGGAAAGGGCATGGGTTTTTGAACCCATGGTTCTCTTTCTCTTCCATGTTTTCTAGCAACAAAGTCTCTTTTATCATATCTTTTATTTTTAGATTGTGGGTTATCAAGATCAACAGCTGGTTCTATTTCAACATCATTATCTGGTTGTTTATCATTGTCTGGTTGAGTGTCTTCATGAACATCATCATTATCTTTTTCATTATCACTAGGTGAATGTTCATTACCAGATTGAGTTTCAGCATCAGAAATAGAAACATCATTATTATTTTCAGGAGGTTTTTCTATCTCAGGTTCACTAGAGGCATGCAAAGTCCTATCATTTTTCTTTTTCTTCTTCTTTTTAGATGGACTAGGTGCATCAATGTTGATTCTTTGAGAGTCTTGTTCAATTCTTTTAGGGTGTCCCTCAGGATAAAGTGGTTCCTGAGTCATTCTACCTCCTCTAGTCATTACTCTAACTGCATGATCATTCATATTATTATTCATTTCATCAAGCAGTTCTCTTTGAGATTTAGCAACTTGTTCTAACTGAGTATGAACTATAGAGGCATGTTTTCCTACACCTCTAACATCATTGGAGATTCTAAATAACAGGTCACTCAAGCGAGCAACCATATCAGAGTTGTATTTCAATTGTTTCATAACATTTTCATTGAAGTGATCTTGCTTTCTAATGCAATTGTCAAACTCATAAAGGCATTGACTAGGATGTTTATTGTAAGGGATGTCACTTTCATCAAATTTCATTAAAGAATTTGCCTCTACCACCTTTGGCGGTGGTGTGTCAAGTCCATGTATTTCTTCAATTGGAGGTAAATTTTTAACATCCTCTGCTTTAATACCTTTTTCCTTCATAGATTTCTTTGCCTCTTGCATATCTTCCGGACTAAGATATAAGATAACCCATCTTCTTTGGAGTGGGCTTAAGCGATGGTTCAGGAAGAGTCCAATCATCATAATTTTTCAATATATTATTCAATAATTCCTCAGCTTGTCCAATAGTTTGTTCCCTGAAAACACAACCAGCACAACTATCTAGGAAGTCCCTAAAAGCATCGGTTAGTCCATTATAGAAGATATCAAGTATTTCATTTTTCTTAAGTGGATGATCTGGCAAAGCATTAAGCAATTTGAGAAGCCTCCCCCAAGCTTGTGGGAGACTCTCTTCTTCAATTTGCACAAAGTTAAATATTTTCTGTAAGGCAGCTTGTTTCTTATGAGCAGGAAAATATTTTTCAGAGAAGTAATAAATCATATCTTGGGGACTACGCACACAACTAGGAGCAAGAGTATTGTACCATATCTTAGCATCACCCTTTAATGAGAACAAAAATAATTTGAGGATATAGTAGTAGCGAATCTTCTCATCATGAGCAAATAGGGTGGCTATATCATTTAATTTAGTAAGGTGTGCCATAACAGTTTCAGTTTCATAACCATGGAAAGGATTAGATTCAACCAAAGTAATTAACTCTGGGTTGACAGAGAATTCATAATCCTTATCATCAACAAAGATAGGTGAAGTAGCAAACTTAGGATCACATTTCATTCTAGCATTCAAAGATTTCTCTTTCAGTTTGCATAATAATTTCTTAAGATCGTCTCTATCATTGCAAGCAAGAAAATCTCTAGCTGTCTCCTCATCCATAACTTAACCTTCAGGTATCTTAGGCAATTCATATCTAGGAGAGCTAGGTCTAATAGGTGTTTCAATATTTTCAGTTTCAGGCATTTCATCAGTTTCAACATTATCAATATCTTTAGCTCTAGCAATTTGTTCATCAAGAAAATCACCTATTGGCACACCATCATCAAGCAAGGTACTAGCATCACCATGAGTAGCATTCATAGAAGTAGCATCATCAATAAATTGCGACATATCGGGATTAATAGCATGTGGTGGTGTTGCAAGTCTACTCAAAACAGAAGGTGAATCAAGTGCAGAGTGTGATGGCAGATCCTTACCTCCCCTTGTCCTAGAGGGAACGATCTTGGTTTTTGTATCCTTCAGATTCTTCATACTGATAAATAGATAATAATCCCAAGTGACTCAACAAATATAGCTATGCTCCCCGGCAACGGCGCCAGAGAAAGGTCTTGATAACCCACAAGTATAGGGGATCGCAACCGTTTTTGAGGGTAGAGTATTCAACCCAAATTTATAGATTTGACACAAAGGGAGCCAAAGAATATTTGCAAGTATTATCAGCTGAGTTGTCAATTCAACCACACCTAGAGATTAATTATCTGTAGCAATATGATCAGTAGCAAAGTAATATGATAGTTTTGATAGTAGTAGTAACAGTAGCGGTAACGGTAACAGTGATAGCAATAATTTTGTAGAAAGTGTAATAGCAGCAGCAGCAGTAGTAGTAGTAACTTAGCAGAAACAATATGTGGAAAATTCGTAGGTATTGGATCGGTGAATTCGTTGGATGATGTTTATCATATAACAGCCATAACCTAGGGCGATACAAAACTAGCTTCAGTTCATAAATATAATGTAGGCATGTATTCCGTAAATAGTCATACGTGCTTATGGAAAGAACTTGCATGACATCTTTTGTCCTACCCTCCCGTGGTAGCGGTGTGATACGTCTCCAACGTATCTATAATTTTTGATTGTTCCATGCAATTATATTATCTGTTTTGGATGTTTTATATGCATTAATATGCTATTTTATACTATATTTGGGAGTAACTTATTAACCTAAAGCCCAGTGCCAGTTTCTGTTTTTTCTCTTTTTTGAGTTTTACAGAAATGGAATACCAAACGGAGTCCAAACGGAATAAAACTTTCACGATGATTTTTCTTGGACCAGAAGACACACGTAGGACTTGGAGAGGAAGGCAAAAGAGTCTCGAGGGCTCAACAAGCCCTCAGGGCGCGCCCTAGGGGGGAGGCGCCCCCCTGGCTTGTGTGCCCCACGGGAGTCCTCCAACCCTAATCTTTGGCCTATAAATTCAGAAATATTCCCAAACCAACAGAAGCGTCCACCAAAATACTTTTCCGCAGCCGCAACCTTTTGTACCCGTGAGATCCCATCTTGGGGCCTTTTCCGGCATCCTGTCGGAGGGGGATTCGATCATGGAGGGCTTCTACATCAACTCTATTGCCCTTTTGATGAAGCGCGAGTAGTTTACGACAGACCTACGGGTCCATAGCTAGTAGCTAGATGGCTTCTTTTCTCTCTTTGATCCTCAATACCATGTTCTCCTCATTGTTCTTGGAGATCTATCCGATGTAATATTCTTTTGCGGTCTGTTTGTCAAGATCCGATGAATTGTGGATTTATGATCAGTTTATCTATGAATATTATTTGAATCTTCTCTGAATTCTTATATGCATGATTTGATATCTTTGTATTTCTCTTCGAATTATCGGTTTGGTTTGGCCAACTAGATTGGTTCTTCTTGCAATGGGAGAGGTGCTTAGTTTTGGGTTAATCTTGCGGTGCCCTCACCCAGTGACAAAGTAGGGGTAGTGAGGCACGTATTGTATTGTTGCCATCAAGTGTAAAAAGATGGGGTTTTCATCATATTGCTTGAATTTATCCCTCTACATCATGTCATCTTACTTAAGGCATTACTCCGTTCTTATGAACTTAATACTCTAGATGCATGCTGGATAGCGGTCGATGTGTGGAGTAATAGTAGTAGATGCAGAATCGTTTCGGTCTACTTGACACGGACGTGATGCCTATATTCATAATCATTGCCTTGGATATCGTCATAACTTTGCACTTTTCTATCAATTGCTCGACAGTAATTTGTTCACCCACCGTATTATTTGCCTTCAAGAGAGAAGCCTCTAGTGAAACCTATGGCCCCCCGGGTCTATTTTCCATCATATATTTTCAGATCTATAAACCAAAAAACCCAAAAATACCTTGCTGCAATTTATTTACTTTTATTTTGTTTTATGTTTTAGTAAGCTTTTATATCTATCTCTATCAGATCTCACCTTTGCAAGTGACCGTGAAGGGATTGACAACCCCTTTATCACGTTGGGTGCAAGTGTTTGATTATTTGTGCAGGTGCATAGATTGGAGACTTGCGTGTATCTCCTACTGGATTGATACCTTGGTTCTTAACTGAGGGAAATACTTATCTCTACTTTGCTGCATCACCCTTTCCTCTTCAAGGGAAAAACCAACGCTATCTCAAGAAGTAGCAGGAAGAATTTCTGGCGCAGTTGCCGGGGAGATCTACATCAAGCCTACCAAGTACCCACCATAAACTCTCATCTCTTGCATTACATTATTTGTCATTTGCCTCTCATTTTCCTCTCCCCCACTTCTAAAACAATTTCAGAAAAACACAAAAAGATTTGCCTTTTTATTCGCCCTTTTTCCGTTCGTCTTTTCATTTGCTTTTCGTTTGCTCGTGTGTTAGATTGATTGCTTTGTCACGATGTCTCAAGAAAACACCAAGTTGTGTGACTTTTCCAATACTAATAATAATGATTTTATTAGTACTCTAATTGCTCCTGCCACTAGTGCGGAATCTTACGAAATTAATGCCGCTTTGCTAAATCTTGTTATGAAAGATCAATTTTCTGGCCTTCCTAGTGAAGATGTCACATCCCATCTAAATACTTTCATTGAGTTGTGTGATATGAAAAAGAAAAAAAATGTGGATAATGATATTGTTAAATTGAAGCTATTTCCGTTCTCACTACGAGATCGTGCTAAAACTTGGTTTTCATCTTTGCCTAAAAATAATATTGATTCATGGAATAAGTGTAAAGATGCTTTTATTTCCAAGTATTTTCCTCCCGCTAAGATCATCTCCCTTAGGAACGATATAATGAATTTTAAGCAACTTGATCATGAACATGTTGCACAATCTTGGGATGGGATGAAATTGATGATAAGAAATTGCCCTACTCATGGTTTAAGTTTATGGATGATCATGCAAATTTTTTATGCCGGATTGAATTTTGCATCTAGAAATCTTTTAGATTCCGCCGCGAGAGGTACTTTTATGGAAATCACATTAGGAGAAGCTACTAAACTCCTAGATAATATTATGGCTAATTAATCTCAATGGCATAGCGAAAGATCTTCCACTAGTAAAAAAGTGCATGCGATTGAAGAAATTAATTATTTGAGTGGAAAGATGGATGAACTTATGAAATTGTTTGCTAGTAAGAGTGCTCCTATTGATCCTAATGATATGCCTTTGTCTACTTTGATTGAGAACAATAATGAATCTATGGATGTGAATTTTGTTGGTAGGAACAATTTTGGTAATAACGCGTATAGAGGTAATTTCAACCCTAGGCCGTTTACTAGTAATTCCTCTAATAATTATAGTAATTCCTACAACTATTCTTATGGAAATTATAATAATATGCCCTCTGATCTTGAGAACAATATTAAAGAATTTATTAATTCTCAAAAAGTTTTCAATGCTATGGTTGAAGAAAAATTGCTCAAGATTGATGATTTGGCTAGGAACGTTGATAGAATTTCTCTTGAGATTGATTCTTTGAAAATTAGATCTATGCCACCCAAGCATGATATTAATGAATCTCTTAACACTATTAAAATTTCTATTGATGAGTGCAAAGAAAGAACCGCTAAGATGCGTGCTAAGCGAGATTGGTTTGTTAAAGCATGTTCTTCGATTTCTTGTGAAAATAATGATGAAGATCTTAAAGTGATTGGTGTGACTCCTATTGAATCTTTGTTTTCTAATATAAATCTTGATAAAGATGGGACTGTAGATGAGGCTACTTTAGCTATAAGGCGTCCCAATGATTCAGAGTTTATAGATCTTAATGCAAAAATTGATAAAAGTGTGATTGGAGAGGTCAAAACTCTAAGTAGCGATGAACCCACTCTTTTGGATTTCAAGGATTTTAATTATGATAATTGTTCTTTGATAGATTGTATTTCCTTGTTGCAATCCATGTTGAATTCTCCTCATGCTTATAATCAAAATAAGGCTTTTTCTAAACATATCATTGATGCTATGATGAAATATTTTGAAGAAAAACTTGAGTTGGAAGTTTCTATCCCTAGAAAGCTTTATGATGACTGGGAACCTACTATTAAGATTAAAATTAAAGATTATGAGTGCCATGCTTTGTGTGATTTAAGTGCTAGCGTTTCCACGATTCCAAAAACTTTATGTGATGTGCTAGGTTTTCGTGAATTTGATGATTGTTGTTTAAATTTGCATCTCGCGGATTCCACTATTAAAAAACCTATGGGAAGAATTAATGACGTTCTTATTGTTGCAAATAGGAATTATGTGCCTGTAGATTTCATTGTGCTTGATATAGATTGCAATCCTGCATGTCCTATTATTCTTGGTAGACCTTTCCTTAGAACGATTGGTGCAATTATTAATATGAAAGAAGGAAACATTGGATTTCAATTTCCGTTAAGGAAGGGCATGGAAAACTTTCCAAGAAAGAAAATTAAGTTGCCATATGAATCTATTATGAGAGCTACTTATGGATTGCATACCAAAGATGACAATACCTAGATCTATGTTTTATGCCTAGCTACGGGCGTTAAACAATAGCGCTTGTTGGGAGGCAACCCAATTTTATTTTTATGTTTTTTTTGTTTTTGGTTCTGTTTTTCAATAAATACACATTATTACCTCTGTAGTAATTGTGTTTTGGTGTTTTAATTAGTGTTTGAGCCAAGTAAGACCTTTGGGATGGCTTACGGTGATAGTTGATTTGATCTTGCTGAAAAACAGAAACTTTTGCGTCTAGTAACAGGATTGTTTAAAATCACTGGAGCGCGTAAAAATCCTGAATTTTTTACACAATATTGATATAAAAATTTACTATGTTACTCTAATTGTTCAGAAATTTTGGAGTTACAGAAGTAGGAGAACAATTCAGGTTTTCGCAGACTGTTCTGTTTTTGACAGATTCTGTTTTCTATGTGTTGTTTGCTTATTTGATGAATCTATGGGTAGTATCGGGGGTATGAACCATGGAGAAGTTGGAATACAGTAGATATTACACCAATATAAATAAAGAATGAGTTCACAACAGTACCAAAAAGTGGTGATTTATTTTCTTATACTAACGGATCTCATGAGTTTTCTGTTGAGTTTTGTGTTGTGAAGTTTTCAAGTTTTGGGTAAAGATTTGATGGACTATGGAATAAGGAGTGGCAAGAGCCTAAGATTGGGGATTCCCAAGGCACCCCAAGGTAATATTCAAGGACAACCAAGCATCTAAGCTTGGGGATGCCCCGGATGGCATCCCCTCTTTCGTCTCCGTCTATCGGTAAATTTACTTGAGGCTATATTTTTATTCACCACATGATATGTGTTTTGGTTGGAGCGTCTTGTATGATATGAGTATTTGATTTTGAGTTTTACACAATCATCCTTGCTATACACACCTTTTGAGAGGGACACGCATGAATCATAAATTTATTAGAATACTCTATGTGCTTCACTTATATCTTTTGAGCTAGGCAATTTTGCTCTAGTGCTTCACTTATATCTTTTTAGAGCACGGCGGTGGCTTTATTTTATAGAAATTATTGAACTATCATGCTTCACTTATATTATTTTGAGAGTCACTCTAAACAGCATGGTAATTTGCTTAGGTTATGAATTTAGTCCTTATATGATGGGCATCCAAGAGGGATATAATAAAAACTTTCATATAAAGAGCATTGAATACTATGAGAAGTTTGATTCCTTATGATTGTTTTGAGATATAAAGATGGTGATATTAGAGTCATGCCAGTGAGTAATTGTGGATTGGTAGAAATACTTGTGTTAAATTTTGTGATTCCCGTAGCATGCACGTATGGTGAACAGTTATGTGATGAAGTCCGAGCATGATTTATTTATTGATTGTCTTCCTTACGAGTGGCGGTCAGGGACGAGCGATGGTCTTTTCCTACCAATCTATCCCCCTAGGAGCATGCGCGTAGTACTTTGTTTCGATGACTAATAGATTTTTGCAATAAGTATGTGAGTTCTTTATGACTAATGTTGAGTCCATGGATTATACGCACTCTCACCCTTCCACCATTGCTAGCCTCTCTAGTACCGCGCAACTTTCGCCGGTACCATACACCCACCATATACCTTCCTCAAAACAGCCACCATACCTACCTATTATGGCATTTCCATAGCCATTTCGATATATATTGCCATGCAACTTTCCACCGTTCCGTTTATTATGACACGCATCATCATTGTCATATTGCTTTGCATGATCATGTAGTTGACATCGTATTTGTGGCAAAGCCACCATTCATAATTTTTTCATACATGTCACTCTTGATTCATTGCACATCCCGGTACACCGCCGGAGGCATTCATATAGAGTCATATTTTGTTCTGGTATCGAGTTGTAAGTAAATAAAAGTGTGATGATCTTCATTATTAGAGCATTGTCCCATGTGAGGAAATAAATAAAAAAGGAAAAAAAGGAGAAAGAAAAGGCCCAAAAAAATGAGAGAAAAAGAGAGAAGGGGCAATGTTACTATCCTTTTACCACACTTGTGCTTCAAAGTAGCACCATGATCTTCATGATAGAGAGTCTCCTATGTTGTCACTTTCATATACTAGTGGGAATTTTTCATTATAGAACTTGGCTTGTATATTCCAACGATGGGCTTCCTCAAATTGCCCTAGGTCTTCATGAGCAAGCAAGTTGGATGCACACCCACTTAGTTTTCCTTTTGAGCTTTCATAAACTTATAGCTCTAGTGCATTGTCCCATGTGAGGAAAGGATGATGGAAGAGGCCAAAAGAAGCCCAAACAAAAAAATGAGAGAAAAGAGAGAAGGGGTAATGCTACTATCCTTTTACCACACTTGTGCTTCAAAGTAGCACCATGATCTTCATGATAGAGAGTCTCCTATGTTGTCACTTTCATATACTAGTGGGAATTTTTCATTATAGAACTTGGCTTGTATATTCCAATGATGGGCTTCCTCAAATTGCCCTAGGTCTTCGTGAGCAAGCGAGTTGGATGCACACCCACTTAGTTTCTTTTTGAGCTTTCATAAACTTATAGCTCTAGTGCATCCGTTGCATGGCGATCCCTACTCACTCACATTGATATCTATTGATGGGCATCTCCATAGCCCGTTGATACGCCTAGTTGATGTGAGACTATCTCCTTCTTTTTGTCTTCTGCACAACCATCATATTCTATTCCACCTATAGTGCTATACCATGGCTCACGCTCATGTATTGTGTGAAAGTTGATAAAGTTTGAGAACATCAAAAGTATGAAACAATTGCTTGGCTTGTCATCGGGGTTGTGCATGATTTAATACTTTGTGTGATGAAGATGGAGCATAGCCAGACTATATGATTTTGTAGGGATAACTTTCTTTGGCCATGTTATTTTGAGAAGACATGATTGCTTTATTAGTATGCTTGAAGTATTATTGTTTTTATGTCAATATTAAAATTTTTTTTTGAATCTTATGGATCTGAATATTCATGCCACAATAAAGAAAATTACATGGATAAATATGTTAGGTAGCACTCCACATCAAAAATTCTGTTTTTATCATTTACCTACTCGAGGACGAGCAGGAATTAAGCTTGGGGATGCTTGATACGTCTCCAACGTATCAATAATTTATTATTGTTCAATGCTATTATATTATCTGTTTTGGAGGTTTTATATGCATTAATATGCTATTTTATATTATTTTTGGGACTAATTTATTAACCTAGAGCCCAGTGCCAGTTTTTGTCTGTTTTTCTTGTTTTTGAGTTTTACAGAAAAGGAATACCAAACCGAGTCCAGACAGAATAAAACTTTCGCGATGATTTTTCTTGGACCAGAAGACACACGTAGGACTTGGAGAGGAAGGCAAAAGAGTCCCGAGGGCTCCACAAGCCCTCAGGGCACGCCCTAGGGGGGTGCCCCTGGCTTGTGGGCCCCACGGTAGTCCTCCAACCCTAATCTTTGGCCAATAAATTCAGAAATATTCCCAAACCACCGCCGCAACCTTCTGTACCCGTGAGATCCCATCTTGGGGCCTTTTTCGGCATCCTGCCGGAGGGGGGTTCGATCACGGAGGGCTTCTACATCAACTCTATTGCCCTTCCGATGAAGCGTGAGTAGTTTACCACAGACCTACGGGTCCATAGCTAGTAGCTAGATGGCTTCTTCTCTCTCTTTGATCCTCAATACCATGTTCTCCACGTTGTTCTTGGAGACCTATCCGATGTAATATTCTTTTGCGGTGTGTTTGTCGAGATCCGATGAATTGTGGATTTATGATCAATTTAGCTATGAATATTATCTGAATCTTCTCTGAATTCTTATATGCATGATTTGATATCTTTGTATTTCTCTTCGAATTATCGGTTTGGTTTGGCCAACTAGATTGGTTCTTCCTGCAATGGGAGAGGTGCTTAGTTTTGGGTTCAATCTTGTGGTATCCTCACCCAGTGACAAAGTAGGGGTAGCGAGGTGATACGTCCATTTTGCATCATGTTTTCCTACTATTATTTATAATGTTTTTATGCATAATAATGCTTTATGGAGTAATTCTAATGCCTTTTCTCTCATAATATGAAAGGTTCACACAAGGAGGGAGAATACCGGCAGCTGGAATTCTGGACCTTAAAAAGCTACGTCAGGCCACCTATTCTGCACAACTCCAAATGAGCTGAAACTTCACGGAGATTTTTTATGGATTATATAAGAATTATTGGAGCAAATAACTACCAGAGGGGGCCCACCAGGTGGGCACAACCCACCTGGGTGCGCCAGGGCCCCCAAGCGTGCCCTGGTGGGTTGTGCCCTCCTCGGCCCACCTCCGGTGCCCATCTTCTGGTATATAAGTCATTTTGACCTAGAAAAAATAAAGAGAGGACTTTCGGGACGAAGCGCCGCCGTCTCGAGGCGGAACTTGGGCAGGAGCACTTTTGCCCTCCGGTGGAGCGATTCCGCCGAGGGAACTTCCCTCCCGGAGGGGGAAATCATCGTCATCATCATCACCAACAACTCTCCCATCTTTGGGAGGGCCATCTCCATCAACATCTTCAACAGCACCATCTACTCTCAAACCCTAGTTCATCTCTTGTGTTCAATCTTTGTACCGGAACCTTAGATTGGTGCTTGTGGGTGACTAGTAGTGTTGATTACATCGTGAGTTGATTACTATATGGTTTATTTGGTGGAAGATTATATGTTCATATCCATTATGTTATTCAATACCCCTCTGATCTTGAGCATGATTATCATTTGTGAGTAGTTACTTTTGTTCTTGAGGTCACGGGAGAGATTTTGTTGCAAGTAATCATGTGAACTTGATATGTGTTCGATATTTTGATTATATGTATGTTGTGATTCCCTTAGTGGTGTCATGTGAATGTCGACTACATGGCACTTCACCTTATTAGGGCCTAAGGGAATGCATTGTGGAGTAGTTATTAGATGATAGGTTGCGAGAGTGACAGAAGCTTAAACCCTAGTTGATGCGCTACTTCGTAAGGGACCGATTTGGATCCAAAAGTTTAATGCTATGGTTAGATTTTATCTTAATACTTTTCTCGTAGTTGTGGATGCTTGCGAGGGGGTTAATCATAAGTAGGAGGTTTGTTCAAGTAAGAACAGCACCTAAGCACCGGTCCACCCACATATCAAATTATCAAAGTAGTCAACACAAATCAATCCAACATGATGAAAGTGACTAGATGAAATTCCCGTGTACCCTCAAGAACGTTTTGCTTATTATAAGAGACCGTTTTGGCCTGTCCTTTCCCTCAAAAGGACTGGGCTACCTTTCTGCACTTTTGTTACCGTTACTGTTACTTGCTCATTACAAATTATCTTGCTATCAAACTACTCGTTACTTATAATTTCAGTGCTTGTAGAGAATACCTTGCTGAAAACCACTTGTCATTTCCTTCTGCTCCTCGTTGGGTTTGACACTCTTACTTATCGAAAGGACTATGATTGATCCCCTATGCTTGTGGGTCATCAAGGCTCTTTTCTGGCGCCGTTGCCGGGGAGTGAAGCGCTCTTGGTAAGTGGAAATTGGTAACGAAAAATTATTACTACGTGCTGAAATTTATTGTCACTTGCTATTATGGAGAACAATCCTTTGAGGGGTTTCTTCGGGGTATCTTCACCTCGACCGGAACCACAATTAGTTGCTCCTCAACCTACTGCACCTACTGAAAATATTGGTTATGAAATTCCTTCGGGTATGATAGAACAACTGCTAGCTAATCCTTATGCATGAGATGGAACCGAACATCCTGATATGCACTTGATATATGTGGATGAAATTTGTGGATTATTTAAGCTTGCAGGTTTACCCGGAGATGAAGCTAAGAAGAAGGTTTTTCTTTTATATTTGAAGGGAAAAGCATTGGCATGGTATAGGCTAAGTGATGATATTAGATCTTGGAATTGGAATCGATTGAAATTGGAATTTCACCAAAAAAATTATCCTATGCATCTAGTTCATCGTGGTCGGAATTATATATATAATTTTTGACCTCGTGAAGGAGAAAGTATTGCTCTAGCTTGGGGGAGGCTTAAGTCAATGTTATATTCATGCTCCAATCATGAGCTCTCAAGAGAAATTATTATCCAGAATTTTTATGCTCGGCTTTCTCGTGAAGATCAATCCATGCTCGATACTTCCTGTACTGGTTCTTTTATGGAGAAGACTATTGAATTTAGGTGGGATCTTTTAGAAAGAATTAAATGCAACTTTGAAGGTTGGGAACTCGACGAAGGTAAAGAGTCAGGTATTAAGCTTGAGTTTGATTGTGTTAAATCTTTTATGAATACCGATGCATTTCAAAAGTTTAGCACTAAATATGGACTTGACTCTGAGATAGTATCTTCTTTCTGTGAATCATTTGCTACTCATGTTGATCTCCCTAAGGATAAGTGGTTTAAATATCACCCACCTATTAAGGAAGAAATTAAAGAACCGGACATAGCTAAAGATGAAACTATCATTTACAATGTTGACCCAGTTGTTCCTTCTGCCTATATTGAAAAACCACCTTTCCCTGTTAGGATAAAGGAACATGCTAAGGTCTCAACTATGGTCAATAAAAGTTATATTAGAGCACCTAAACCTGCTGAACAAATCCAGTTAGAACCTAGTGTTGCTATGGTTAAAGATCTCCTGGTAGAAAACATAGATGGGCATGTTATTTACTTCTGTGATGAAGCTGCTAGAAATGCCAAACCCGATGAAAAAGATAAACATAGACCGGTTTTTTGCATGCCTGTTGTCTCAGTTAAAATAGGAGATCACTGTTATCATGGTTTATGTGACTTAGGTGCTAGCATGAGTGCTATTCCCTTTACCTTATATCAAGAAATTATGAATGACATAGCACCCGCTGAAATAGAAGACATAGATGTTAGTATTAAACTTGCTAATAGAGACACCATCACACCACTTGGGATTGTTAGAGATGTTGAAGTCTTGTGTGGGAAAATAAAATGACTTTTGTCCCATTATCTTTGGTAGACCTTTCTTGAACACTGTTAATGCTAAAATAGATTGCGAGAAACAATTTGTCGGTGTTAGTTTTGGTGATGAATCTCATGAGTTTAATTTTTCTAAGATTAGTAGAAAACATCATAAGAAAGAATTGCCTAGTAAGGATGAAATAATTGGTCTTGCTTCTATTGCTGTGCCTCCTACTGATCCACTAGAACAGTATTTGCTACACCATGAAAATGATATGCATATGCATGAAAGAAATGAAATAGATAAAATTTTCTTTGAACAACGACCTTTGCTTAAACACAATTTGCCTATTGAAACTCTTGGAGGTCCTCCACCTAAAGGTGGTCCTATGTTTGAATTAAAACAATTGCCAGACACTTTGAAATATGCTTATCTTGATGAGAAAAAGATATATCATGTTATTATTAGTGCTAACCTTTCAGAACATGAAGAAGAAAGATTATTGAAAATTCTGAAGAAGCACCGTGCTACTATTGGATATACTTTTGATGATCTTAAGGGCATTAGTCCCACTCTCTGTCAGCACAAGATCAATATGGAACCTGATGCTAAACCCGTCATTGATCATCAACGATGTTTGAATCCTAAGATGAAAGAAGTGGTACGAACTGAAATTTTAAAGCTTCTGGAAGCAGGTATAATCTATCCCATAGCTGATAGTAGATGGGTAAGTCCCATTCATTGTGTCCCTAAGCAAGGAGGTATTACCGTTGTTCCAAACGATAAGAATGAACTTATTCCACAAAGAATTGTTACTGGCTATAGGATGGTAATTGATTTCAGAAAATTAAACAAAGCAACTAGGAAAGATCATTACCATTTGTCTTTTATTGATCAAATGCTAGAAAGACTATCTAAGCACACACACTTTTGTTTTCTTGATGGATATACTGGTTTTTCTCAAATACCTGTTTCACAACCTGATCAAGAGAAAACCACTTTTACTTGCCCTTTTGGAACTTATGCTTATAGACATATGCCTTTTGGTTTATGCAATGCACCTGCTACCTTTCAAAGATGTATGACTGCTATATTCTCTGATTTTTGTGAAAAGATTGTTGAGGTTTTCATGGATGATTTTTCTGTTTATGGAACTTCTTTTGATGATTGCTTGAGCAACCTTGATCGAGTTTTGCAGAGATGTGAGCAAACTAATCTTGTCTTGAATTGGGAGAAGTGCCACTTTATGGTTAATGAAGGTATTGTCTTGGGGCATAAAATTTCAGAACGAGGTATTGAAGTGGATAAAGCTAAAGTTGATGCAATTGAGAAAATGCCATGTCCCAGAGATATCAAAGGTATTCGTAGTTTCCTCGGTCATGCTGGTTTCTATAGGAGGTTTATCAAAGACTTCTCTAAAATTTCTAGGCCTCTTAAAAATCTTTTACAAAAGGATGTTCCATTTGTTTTTTATGATGATTATGTAGAAGCCTTTGAAACACTTAAGAAAGCCTTAATTTCTGCACCTATTGTTCAACCACCTGATTGGAACTTGCCTTTTGAAATTATGTGTGATGCTAGTGATTATGCTGTTGGTGTTGTTCTAGGACAAAGAGTTGATAAGATGTTAAATGTTATTCATTATGCTAGTAAAACTCTAGACAGTGCCCAAAGAAATTATGCTACAATTGAAAAAGAATTTTTAGTGGTTGTGTTTGCTTGTGACAAATTCAGATCTTACATTGTTGATTCTAAAGTTACCGTTCACACTGATCATGCTGCTATTAAATATCTTATGGAAAATAAAGATGCTAAACCTAGAATCATTAGATGGGTTCTCTTGCTACAAGAATTTGATTTACATATAACTGATAGAAAAGGAGCTGAGAACCCCGTAGCTGATAACTTGTCTAGGTTAGAGAATATCCTTGATGACCCACAATCTATTAATGATAGCTTTCCTGATGAATAACTAGCTGCAATAAATGTTTCTCATAACACTCTTTGGTATGCTGACTATGCCAATTATATTGTTGCTAAATATATACCACCTAGTTTCACATACCAACAAAAGAAAAAAAATTCTTCTATGATTTAAGACATTACTTTTGGGATGACCCACATCTTTATAAAGAAGGAGTAGATGGTATTATTAGATGTTGTGTACCTGAGCATGAACAGGGACAAATCCTACGGAAATGTCACTCCGAAACTTATGGAGGGCATCATGCGGGAGATAGAACTGCTCACAAGGTATTGCAATCTGGTTTTTATTGGCCTACTCTCTTCAAGGATGCCCGCAAGTTTGTTTTATCTTGTGATGAATGTCAAAGAATTGATAATATTGGTAAGCGTCAGGAAATGCCTATGAATTATTCACTTGTTGTTGAACCATTTGATGTTTGGGGTTTTGAATATATGGGACCTTTTCCTTCCTCTAATGGGTATACTCATATTTTGGTTGCTGTTGATTATGTCACTAAGTGGGTAGAAGCTATTCCAACCAGCAGTGCTGATCACAACACCTCCATTAAAATGCTTAAAGAAGTTATTTTCCCAAGGTTTGGAGTCCCTAGATATATAATGACCGATGGTGGTTCACACTTTATTCATGGTGCTTTCTGTAAAATGCTTGCTAAGTATGATGTTAACCATAGAATTACATCACCCTATCACCCTCAATCTAGTGGTCAAGTTGAACTTAGTAATAGAGAAATAAAATTAATATTACAGAAAACTGTTAATAGGTCCCGAAAGAATTGGTCTAAGAAATTGGGTGATGCACTTTGAGCTTACAGAACAGCTTATAAAAATCCCATGGGTATGTCTCCGTATAAAATGGTTTATGGAAAAGCTTGTCATTTGCCTCTTGAGTTAGAACATAAAGCATATTGGGCAATTAAAGAGCTCAACTATGATTTCAAACTTGCCGGTGAAAGGAGGTTATTTGATATTAGCTCATTAGATGAATGGAGAACCCAAGCCTATGAAAATGCCAAACTGTTTAAAGAAAAGGTTAAAAGATGGCATGATAAAAGAATCCAAAAGCGGGAATTCAAAGTTGGAGAATATGTTGTTTTGTACAACTCTCATTTCAGATTCTTTGCAGGAAAACTTCTCTCCAAATGGGAAGGACCGTATGTTATCGAAGAGGTTTATCGCTCTGGTGCTATCAAAATAAATAATGCCGAAGGTACCAACCTGAAGGTGGTCAATGGTCAAAGGATTACACACTACATCTCAGGTACGCCTATTAACGTTGAAAGCAACATTATCCAAACCATGACACCGGAGGAACACATAAAAGAAACCTTCCGGAACACTCTAGAATAACCGAAAAAGAGGAGGTACGTGATACGGTAAGTAAACGGACTCCGAAAAATCCGCAAAAATATTTTCTGTCAGTTTTGGAATATATTAAAAATTAGGAGAATAAGAAACAACCAGGAAGGCAACCTTGGTGGGCACAAGACACCAGGGCGCACCAGGGGGTTGTGCCCACCTCGGTTACCTTCCGGACTCCGTTTTTCTTCCGTTTGCTTGTTTCCCAAGATAAAAAAATCTTTATATACCCCCCGAACGCATTGACCTCGGTATCGCAGAGAAATTTCCTGTTCTTCTTTCTTGCTATTTTCTGACAGATCTAGATCGCCATGGCCGCTTCGAGCTCCTCCAAGGACAAGTTCTTCGAGAACGTCATCAACCCGTATTTGCGGGAGGTGGTGCAGCACCCTCAAGCCATTGAGATGCGTGAGGGGGTGCTCCATATCAGGGACGTCCAGGGTCCTAAAGGGAAGGGAACCATGGAGGTCAGACTCGAAGCTATGGAGCAGGACGTCTTCAAGTGCAAGGGGATGGTGGAACGTGGACTCAATGCCAATCACCTCATGATCGCGGATTACACACATGATCTCAAGGTGGATGGCAAATGCATGAAGGGCATCGTCTTCACCTTCAACGAGTAAATCAACTTTCTGCAAAGCCAAATCTATGATCTCCAAAACCAAGTCTTTGAATATGAGGCAAGGTTTAAAGGTATGAGTTTGGCTTCTAGTTGCAGGACTCGCGAGACTCGTTCTTCCTCTTTTGATGGTGAGCCAATGCCATGGAAACCGGAGGATAAGATCGCTACCACATCATCACCACCACCTTCTTCATCACCAAAGGATACTTGAGTTCATGGTATGGGCACTCCCCTTGGCTTGTGCCAAGCTTGGGGGAGGTGCCCCGGTATCGTATCACCACCACTATCCTTGCTTTTATCTATTTTTAGTTCAATCCTTAGTTATCTTTTGATTTAGTTGAATAAAAGTTTAGTCCGATCCTTCCTTTTCGAGTGTTTTGCTTAGTGATCTTTCTATCCTTGTAATCATGTGAAAGATATATAATAAAGTTTAGTTCGAGTTTTGCTTTCTTTATTTTCATGTACAATAAAAAGAAAGGAAATAAATGAAAAGATCATATGCTAATCTTATGGTAAGTAATGACATCACATAAGGAAAAGTATAAGTGGTAAAATTTGTTGGGGATTGACAAACATAGCATTGGTCAATGATGCAACTCATGAAAGAATTAATAAGGGAAGAGAAGATTCACATGAAAATACACTATCTTGGACATCTTTTATGATTGTGAGCCCCCATTAAATATTTTGTGTCAAAATAGTTGACGCTGGACAAGGAAGACAACGTAATGATTTATGTTTGTTCATATTCACATAGAAGTTATATTGTCATAGATCCTTTAACATGTGGTGCTTGCCCAATATCTTCTCTAGCCAAAAATTCCGCACTAAGTAGAGATACTACTTGTGCATCCAAAAACCCTTAACCCAAATCTTATTTCAAGAGTCCACCATACCTACCTATGGATTGAGTAAGATCCTTCAAGTAAGTTGTCATCGGTGCAATAAGGCAATAAAAATTGCTTCTAAATGTGTTGGATCATTTAGTGTAAGAGAAAATTAAGCATTGTACGAACTTGTGATGGCAAAGAATAAAAGCGACAGAGTGGATAATAAAGGTTGCTATCATAAGGGGCAATATAACGTGACGTTCTTTTGCATTAAGGGATTTGGCATACAAACAAATAAGCGCATGGCAACCTCTGCTTCCCTCTGCGAAGGGCCTATCTTTTACTTTTATGCATTTACTTTTATGAAGAGTCAAAGTTTTCTTCGCTATTCCTTTTTTATTTTTCTCCTTTGGCAACCATAATGTGGTGAGGAAAGATCTAGGCACATATATTGTAACACCCCCGGTGATTAGCAACAGTAATCACTTTTGATAATGACATGTTAGCATGATCAACAGTGCATAATCATCATTAGCATCATATTGCATTTCAACTCCTAAGTCAAATTCAAATTTAAATGAAAGTGGAATATAAAAGTTGTCCAACATAGGAGCTAAAATGTCAGATAAATAACAAATATTCCAGAGGCTATTCTAAAATTGAAACCAACATCATTGGAATTGGATAAGTGACTCGAACAACCTCAAACAGTGGATAAAGATAATATTTAGTAACCATTTATTAAATCTGAAATAAATATGGAATTATGTTTTGTCCAAACTAATTTTAGGTGTTAAGGTATAATGCACTGGTATTTATGAACTAGGTCTCATGTTTTACAAAAACCATTTGGGGCTAAACATTTAACAGTAGAGAAAAGAGATAAAGAAAAGGAAAAAAGAAACAGAATAGGATAAAAGGAAACCCCCCCCCCCCCCGACTGGGCCTCGCCCAGCAAGCCACCGGGCCGCCAGGCCGGCCAGCCAGCGCCTACATAGCCACCCCCCCCACACCGAAACCCTAGCCCTACCCCCGATTCCCCCCTCCCCTCGCTCTTTCTCCTCCCCCCCCATCTGTATCGGGATCTCCCGATCCCGTCCGCCCCGTCGCCGACGCCGCTCGCCGACGCCGCCCCGTCGCCGCCTCCCCCTCGTCAGCCCCCACCTCCCGATCCAGATCGGGATCGGGATCGCGGGAACGGCCCCGTCGCCGACGCCGCTCGCCGTCGCCGTTGGACGCCGCCGCCCGGAGCCCGCGCCTCCCCGCCGGCCTGCACCTCGTCTCCGTCGCCGTCGTCCCCGTCGACCGCCCCGACCCCCCGCTGCCCCGTCCCTACGAGCACGGTGAGGCCCCAGGCCTCCCCCTCTCTGCTCCCGCACCTCGCCGCGCGCACCGCGCCCCCGTGCCGCCGCTCCGCCCGCGCTCGCTGGCTCGCGCACGCGCCCGCGCGCACCGCAGCCTCGCCGGGCCTCGCACACGCGCGCGCGTGCCCTGCCTCGCTACTGCTCGCGGATCTTGCCCCGCTTCGCCCCGCCGTGCCCGCTGTGCCGCGCCGCCCCTCGCTGCTGCTCCGGCCACCCCGCTGCCGCTGCTACTCTGCTCCGCCGCGCTCCGGCCCCGGCCGCGCCCAGCGCCCGCTCGCCCGTGCCCCGGGTTCGCCCGACGGGGCGCCGCGCCCGCACGCCTGTGACCCCCCCCCCTGGGCCACTGCCCAGTGGGGCCCAAACCCCCTGTGACGCTGACGAATGGGGCCCACGGCCCAGAAACGTTTTAGGAAAAATAATGAAAATAAAAATAAATAATTAAAATAATTAATTAATTAGTTAGTTAATTAATCCTGATTAGGTTAATTTAATTAAGTAGTTAGTGTTAATTAAACAGTAATTTAATTAGTTAATACCTAATTAACCTAACAGCCTATGACAGGTGGGACCCACCCTGTCAGGTGGCTGCTGACGTCAGCATGATGTCATGCTGACGTCATCAAGCACTGTTTCGGATAATGTTGAATTAAATAATTAATTAAATTTCAGAAATTAATAAAAACTTTAGAAAATCATATCTTTTAAACCGTATCTCCGATGAAAATATTTTATACATGAAACTTGCTCAGAACGACGATACGAGCCCGGATACGCCCTCCGTATTCCCGTCAGACGCCCGCAGCTATAAGAACATTGAACAATTAGACCGATTTCGATAAATGAATAGTGCCCAACTTTAATTAAATAAATCCAAATAAATTCCTAAATTAACTAAATCGTTTAGTTAGGCAGTAGAACACCCCGGCATATCATTTAGGCATGTCATACACATTGTTTGCATTATTGCCGTGAAATTTATTGTTTCTCTCCCCCTCCTTCTCTCTCGATAGACGCCGAGACCGACGACGCTGCACCAGGATACGACTACTCTACCGACGAGCAGCCCGTTGACGACCTTCCCCTCTTGCCAGAGCAACCAGGCAAGCCCCCCCCTTGAGCATTCCAGATATCGCCCATTCTATTCTCCTGCTTGCATTAGATTTCGCTACTGTTAATGTATGCTCCTATTCTGATGCATAGCCTGCTGTTGTAACCTGTTCATTGCTATCTTACCTGCCTATGATAAACTGTTTAGTATAGGTTGGTATGACCCATCTGTGACCCCACCACCTTACTTTGTCGCCCCTGCTTGTTCATCAACGACTCGATCAACGTGATCGTCGATCAGAGACAGACGCCTCACTTCACACCCCCCTTAGTTGTACGACTCTGCGTAGTAACTATCGAGTGCCGAGGGTGATACCTCGTAACGCACTCCTGATGAATACTCTGCAGCATAGCTGTACGGTCGTGGTCATCGAGGGTGATTCCTCCTTCTCCATGTCCGATACGAGTCTGTCGTGCAACCCCTCAGTGTGAACCTCGAGGGTGATACCTCTTACGTTCACCCTGATGATTATGACCACACGGTTACTTGACCTTTTTCACAGGCGGGTCCACCCTGGTGGGTACCCGCTGGGGATCTATGATTTCGGGTGTGCCGGAAGGGCACTCGAGTGTGACACTGTGGCGGAGCATCAGAGACTCTGATTGTCTCCGCTTGATACTAATTGAGCCTATTGGATTTGGGTGTGTGATCTGAGTGGGTCGACGTGCCCTATACGCACTGCCACCACGCGGGATAATGGTTATGGGGCCCTCTGCGATGTACGTTTCGCCGAAAGCTTATCAGACGTCACGATTCACCGTGCGGGCTGATCGTCGGGATTGGGCTGGATACTTCACTGGCGAGTTCAGTGTCGCGCCTGCACCCCGGCCAGCCACGCAACGCGCAGGGTGCCCAGGGCGATGGCTCGAGACCCCTGGGTGCATAGGTTAGTCCGGCGTGCTGACCTCTCTGCTGAGCCTAGGTAGAGCGCTGCTTCGTGTTGATCTTCCGAGGACGAGCATTACCCAGCAAGTATGTCCGGCCAGAGTTGATCGAGCGTGTTGGGTAACAGTAGTGCACCCCTGCAGGGATGAATCTTCTATCGATAGCCGGTCCTACGGTAAAGGACGCTCAGTTTGTGTATCCCGATCTACTACTTAAACTGGATACTTGTTACTTAATTGAAGCTTCGGGATTACTTTCTCGCTGGGAGTCGAGGAAGGATCTTTGAGCTGTATTTCAACATGTTTGTTAAATAAAATGCTATTCTACTCTCTTCTACTGCTGCAAGATGATGGCTTTGAGAAGATGTTTGAAGATGCTAGTCTTCGATAGGACTAGGCCTTTCTCTCTATTCTGGCATTTCTGCAGCCCAGTCCACATATACAGCCTTTTCTCCATTGATAATGTTGCATATGTAGTATAGATCCTTGCTTGCTGAGTACTTCGGATGAGTACTCACGGTTGCTTTATTTTCTCTTTTTCCCCATATACCCCACCTTGATGATACACCAGACGATGGAGTCCAGGAGCCAGACGCCACCACCGGAGCCTACTACCAGGCGGGTCCAGAGGGCACGTACTACTGGATCGAGCCAGCTGACCAGGAGTAGGATTGGAGGCTCCCAGGCAGGAGGCCAACGCCTTTCGATCTAGTGTCGCTGTTTGTGCTAGCCTTCTTAAGGCAAAACTTGTCTAACTATGTCTGTACCCAGATATTATTTGTATGACTGACTTATGTATTCGGATCTTCGGATCCCTGGTCTGTAATATTGTGGACCTCCGTTTATTTGTGTTTAGAGTTGTGTTGTGATATCTTCCCGTGAGTCCCTGGGCTTGATCGTACACGTTTGCGTGTATGATTAGTGTACGATTGAACCGGGGGCGTCACAAGTTGGTATCAGAGCCGACTGCCTGTAGGAAGCCCCCCTCCAAATTCCTTGGCCGAAGTTGAGTCTAGAAACCGAGGAACTAATTTACTAACTTGGCTGTGTGGCTTACGGGCCCACGTCGCCAACTGGGTGGTATTAGGATCTTTTATTCCTCGTCTATACTCTGGGACTCTAATATCTCTTCTATTCGGGTTAAATAAAATTTTACTAACGCCGACACTTAGGATCTCGTAAATCCCGTCTACCCGGAGAGCTGGATATCTGTGCGATTTCCCTGTCGTTGATCTGATTAGTCTGATAATCATTTTCCTTTCCATTGTTTTGTTTAACCTTTCTCTCCGAGTTGTGTTAAACTTCTCATTGTCATTTGGCCTAACGAATGCTCCAGCTACATTCTCCCGCCTGATGAATTATATATTCATGGATTACCTCGACAAGTTCGTCGTGGTATATCTAGATGATATCTTGGTCTATTCTAAGAATAAAGAAGAACATGCTGAACATCTCCGCCTTGTTCTAGAAAGGCTCCGAGAACACCAGTTGTATGCCAAATATTCCAAATGTGAATTCTGGTTATCTGAAGTGACCTATCTTGGTCATGTGATTTCCAAGGATGGGATTGCTGTTAACCCCGAACGAGTTCAGGCTATTCTCGACTGGACTCCCCCAAAGAATGTTAAGCAAGTCAGAAGTTTTCTCGGACTCGCTAGTTATTGCCGTCGATTCGTTGAGAACTTTTCCAAGATTGCAAAACCATTGACATATCTGCTTCACAAAGGTGTTAAATTTGAGTGGACAGAAAAATGTCAAGAAAGCTTTCAGACACTAAAAGATAAATTGACATCTGCCCCAGTACTAGCACCCCCGGATTCCCAAAAGGATTTCGTGATATACTGTGATGCATCTCGTCAAGGATTAGGCTGTGTCCTAATGCAAGAGCGCAAAGTGATTGCTTATGCCTCCCGACAATTGCGTCCTCATGAAGAACATTATCCCGTGCATGATCTTGAACTTTCTGCGGTTATCTATGCCTTGAAGCTATGGCGACATTACCTTCTCGGTAACCGTTGCGAGATATACACGGATCACCAAAGCTTGAAGTATCTATATACTCAACCAGATCTGAACCTTCGTCAACAAAGATGGCTCGAAACAATTGCCGATTATGATATGAATATTTCATATACCCCCGGCAAGGCTAATGTAATGGCCGATGCTTTGAGTCGCAAGTCCTATAGTAACAATCTTATGGTTCAAGAAACACAACCTCTTCTCCATGAAGAGCTTTGCAAGTTGAACCTCCATATTGTTCCACAGGGTTATCTCAATACCCTGGTTGTCGAACCAGATTTAGAACACGGCATTAAGGTTATGCAAAGGTATGACACTGAAGTTGAAAAGATCAAGCGATACCTCGAGAAAGGAAAGCCGTCGGAATTCCATCTTGATGCAGATGGGATCCTATTTTTCCAACACCGTCTCTTCGTACCCAAGTTCAAGAATGAGAGGGAAAACGTTATGAAGGAAGCTCATGACACTCCCTTGTCTATTCATCCTGGTAGCACAAAGATGTACCGTGACATTTGTCAGAGATTCTGGTGGCCTAATATGAAGCGAGACATTGCTCGTTATGTTTCTGAGTGTGACGTTTGCCGCCGCGTTAAAGCTCAACATCAAAGGCCCGCAGGAACTCTGCAACCCCTAGAAATTCCTGAATGGAAATGGGACAAGGTCCAAATGGATTTCATTACTGGTTTTCCCAAATCCCAGAAGGGTAATGATGCTATATTTGTTGTCATTGACCGATTCTCTAAGGTTGCCCACTTTTTGCCTGTTAAGGAGACAATCACTGCTAGCCAGTTAGCAGACTTGTATGTTTCCCGGATTGTGTCACTCCACGGTGTTCCGTTGGAGATCAGTTCTGATCGTGGCAGCCTCTTCACCTCCAGATTCTGGAATAGTTTCCAAGAAGCTATGGGAACTCATCTGTCTTTCAGCACCGCTTTTCACCCTCAGTCACAGGGTCAAGTTGAACGAGTTAATCAAGTGCTCGAAGATATGCTTCGAGCTTGCGTCATCTCCTTCGGTAAGAAATGGGAGGAATCTCTCCCGTATGCCGAATTCTCTTACAACAATAGCTATCAAGCTAGTCTGAAGATGGCACCGTTTGAAGTTCTATACGGTCGTAAGTGTCGAACCCCTCTGAATTGGTCAGAAACTGGGGAACGCTCACTCGTCGGACCGGACATTATTCGGCAAGCTGAAGAACAAGTCTGTATTGTTCGTGAACATTTGAAGTCTGCTCAGTCTCGTCAGAAGAGCAACTATGACCGAAAGCACCAGGAAATAGTCTATCAACCTGGCGAGCAAGCTTACCTCCGCGTCACTCCGTTGAAAGGCACTCATCGGTTCGGAATCAAAGGCAAGTTAGCCCCTCGCTACATTGGCCCGTTCCGTATTCTTGCCCGTCGAGGAGAAGTGGCATATCAGTTGCAATCGCCGCCAAACCTTTCTCAAGTACATGACGTCTTTCATGTATCCCAACTCCGCCGCTGCTTCAAGGATCCTATTCGAGCTGTGGATCATGAAGTGCTTGAATTACGGGAAGATCTGTCATATCCAGAATATCCCATCCGTATTCTTGATCAAGCTGAGCGTCGAACACGTCAAAAGTCAATCAAGTTCCTCAAGGTTCAGTGGTCAAATCATTCTGAAGATGAAGCCACTTGGGAACGCGAGGATCGTCTTCGCGAAGAATACCCCTCTTTCTTTCAGTCTTCCTCTTAATTCTCGGGACGAGAATTCTTAATAGATGAGGAGAGTTGTAACACCCCCGGTGATTAGCAACAGTAATCACTTTTGATAATGACATGTTAGCATGATCGACAGTGCATAATCATCATTAGCATCATATTGCATTTCAACTCCTAAGTCAAATTCAAATTTAAATGAAAGTGGAATATAAAAGTTGTCCAACATAGGAGCTAAAATGTCAGATAAATAACAAATATTCCAGAGGCTATTCTAAAATTGAAACCAACATCATTGGAATTGGATAAGTGACTCGAACAACCTCAAACAGTGGATAAAGATAATATTTAGTAACCATTTATTAAATCTGAAATAAATATGGAATTATGTTTTGCCCACTCCAGCCGCCGCTGCCGCTCGTCCTCTCGCCTCTGCCTCCGCTCGCCGCGGCCACCCGCACGCGCGCGCGCCCCCACACCTCGCCCGCGCGCTCGTCCGCATCGCGCGCCGTGGCCCCGCGCTCACCACCGACCCGTCCAGCCGCGCCTCGCCGGCGCCCGTGGCCAGCGCCCGGGCGCACCCTGGACGCGCCCGCTCGGGCTGCGCCCACGCCCGCCCCGTGTGGCCGTATGGGCCACTGCCCGGTGGGCCCTGCCCCCCCTGTGCCGCTGACAGATGGGGCCCACCCCCCTAAAAACGATTTAAAAGAAATAGAAAATAAAAATAGAAATAAATAAAATGATTAATTAAATAATTAATTAGTTAATTAATTAGTTAATTAATCCTGATTAGGTTAATCTAATTAACTAATTAGTGTTAATTAATCAGTAATTAAATTAATTAAACCTAATTAACCTAACAGCCTATGACAGGTGGGACCCACCCTGTCAGGTGGCTGCTGACGTCAGCATGATGTCATGCTGACGTCATCAATCACTGTTTCGGATAATGTTGAATTAAATAATTAATTAAATTTCAGAAATTAATAAAAACTTTAGAAAATCATATCTTTTAAACCGTATCACCGATGAAAATATTTTATACATGAAACTTGCTCAGAACGACGATACGAGCCCGGATACGCCCTCCGTATTCCCGTCAGACGCCCGCAGCTATAAGAACATTGAACTTTTAGACCGATTTCAGTAAATGAATAGTGCCCAACTTTAATTAAATAAATCCAAATAAATTCCTAAATTAACTAAATCGTTTAGTTAGGCAGTAGAACACCCCGGCATATCATTTAGGCATGTCATACATATTGTTTGCATTATTGCCGTGAATTTATTGTTTCTCTCCCCCTCCTTCTCTCTCGATAGACGCCGAGACCGACGTCGCTGCTGTCGAGTACGACTACGCTACTGACGAGCAGCCCGTTGACGACCTCCCTCTCTTGCCAGAGCAACCAGGCAAGCCCCCCCCTTGAGCATTCCAGATATCGCCCATTCTATTCTCCTGCTTGCATTAGATTTCGCTACTGTTAATGTATGCTCCTATTCTGATGCATAGCCTGCTGTTGTAACCTGTCCATTGCTACCTTACCTGCCTATGATAAACTGTTTAGTATAGGTTGGTATGAACCATCTGTGACCCCACCACCTTACTTTGTCGCCCCTGCTTCACTTAAGAGTGGTTTCATCCGCCCCAGTTCCTCTGCTTGGGGAGCACCTTCACTCTTCGTTAAGAAGAAGGATGGAACTAACCGATTGGTTCAGGATTACCGGCCCATTAACCAAGCCACAATCCAGAATAAATACCCACTGCCCCGGATCAATGATCTTTATGATCAACTCGCTGGATCATCGGTGTTCTCTAAACTCGACTTGAGGTTGGGTTATCACCAGATCCGTGTCCGTGAAGAGGACATTCCCAAGACTGCATTCGTCACTCGTTATGGCTCCTATGAATACACCGTCATGTCATTTGGCCTAACGAATGCCCCAGCTACGTTCTCCCGTCTGATGAATTATATATTCATGGATTACCTCGACAAATTCGTCGTGGTATATCTAGATGATATTCTGGTCTATTCTAAGAATAAAGAGGAACATGCTGAACATCTCTGCCTTGTTCTAGAAAGGCTCCGAGAACACCAGTTGTATGCCAAATATTCCAAATGCGAATTTTGGCTTCCGGAAGTAACTTACCTTGGACATGTGATTTCCAAGGATGGGATTGCTGTTAACCCCGAACGAGTTCAGGCTATTCTCGACTGGACTCCCCCAAAGAATGTTAAGCAAGTCAGAAGTTTTCTCGGACTCGCTAGTTATTGCCGTCGATTCGTTGAGAACTTTTCCAAGATTGCAAAACCATTGACATATCTGCTTCACAAAGGTGTTAAATTTGAGTGGACAGAAAAATGTCAAGAAAGCTTTCAGACACTAAAAGATAAATTGACATCTGCCCCAGTACTAGCACCCCCGGATTCCCAAAAGGATTTCGTGATATACTGTGATGCATCTCGTCAAGGATTAGGCTGTGTCCTAATGCAAGAGCGCAAAGTGATTGCTTATGCCTCCCGACAATTGCGTCCTCATGAAGAAAATTATCCCGTGCATGATCTTGAACTTTCTGCGGTTATCTATGCCTTGAAGCTATGGCGACATTACCTTCTAGGTAACCGTTGCGAGATATACACGGATCACCAAAGCTTGAAGTATTTATATACTCAACCAGATCTGAACCTTCGTCAACAAAGATGGCTCGAAACAATTGCCGATTATGATATGAATATTTCATATACCCCCGGCAAGGCTAATGTAATGGCCGATGCTTTGAGTCGCAAGTCCTATAGTAACAATCTTATGGTTCAAGAAACACAACCTCTTCTCCATGAAGAGCTTTGCAAATTGAACCTCCATATTGTTCCACAGGGTTATCTCAATACCCTGGTTGTCGAACCAGATTTAGAACACGGCATTAAGGTTATGCAAGGGTATGACACTGAAGTTGAAAAGATCAAGCGATACCTCGAGAAAGGAAAGCCGACGGAATTCCATCTTGATGCAGATGGGATCCTATTTTTCCAACACCGTCTCTTCATACCCAAGTTCAAGAATGAGAGGGAAAACGTTATGAAGGAAGCTCATGACACTCCCTTGTCCATTCACCCTGGTAGCACAAAGATGTACCGTGACATTTGTCAAAGATTCTGGTGGCCTAATATGAAGCGAGACATTGCTCGTTATGTTTCTGAGTGTGACGTTTGCCGCCGCGTTAAAGCTCAACATCAAAGGCCCGCAGGAACTCTGCAACCCCTGGAAATTCCTGAATGGAAATGGGACAAGGTCCAAATGGATTTCATTACTGGTTTTCCCAGATCTCAGAAGGGTCATGATGCTATTTTTGTTGTCATTGACCGATTCTCTAAGGTTGCCCACTTTCTGCCTGTTAAGGAGACAATCACTGCTAGCCAGTTAGCAGACTTGTATGTTTCCCGAATTGTGTCACTCCACGGTGTTCCGTTGGAGATCAGTTCTGATCGTGGCAGCCTCTTCACCTCCAGATTCTGGAATAGTTTCCAAGAAGCTATGGGAACACATCTGTCGTTCAGTACCGCTTTTCACCCTCAGTCACAGGGTCAAGTTGAACGAGTGAATCAAGTGCTCGAAGATATGCTTCGAGCTTGCGTCATCTCCTTCGGTAAGAAATGGGAGGAATCTCTCCCGTATGCCGAATTCTCTTACAACAATAGCTATCAAGCTAGTCTGAAGATGGCACCGTTTGAAGTTCTATACGGTCGTAAGTGTCGAACCCCTCTGAATTGGTCAGAAACTGGGGAACGCTCACTCGTCGGACCGGACATTATTCGGCAAGCTGAAGAACAAGTCCGTATTGTTCGTGAACATTTGAAGTCTGCTCAGCCCCGTCTCCATCTCGCCGCCGACGCCGCACGTCGCCGCTTCGTCCCCGCCGGCCTGCCTCCCCATCGCCGTCGTCCCCGTCGACCACCCCGACCCCCGCTGCCCCGTCCCTACGGATCACGGTGAGGCCTCGGGCCTCTCCTCCCCCTCTCTGCTCCCGCACCTCGCCGCGCGCACCGCGCCCCCGTGCCGCCGCTCCGCCCGCGCTCGCCGGCTCGCGCACGCGCCCGCGCGCACCGCAGCCTCGCCGGGCCTCGCACACGCGCGCGCGTGCCCTGCCTCGCTACTGCTCGCGGATCTTGCCCCGCTTCGCCTCCGCGCGACCGCCGCCCGCTGCCGCTCCAGCCACCGCGCTGCCGCCCGCGGCCGCTCCAGCCACCGCGCCGCCGCCCCGCCTCCGGCCCCGCGTGCGCTCGCCTGCGCCCACGCTTCGCCGCGCCCCCGACCGCCCGCGCCCGCCCGTGCGTCCCCTTTGGGCACCGGACATGTCCGGTCCCAAAAGGGGCACGCCCCGGACGTGTCCGCCCCTGGTCCACTGACCAGTGGGGCCCATGACCCCAAAAAAAATAAAAAAAATAATAATTAATTAATTAGTTAATTAATCCTGATTTGGTTAATCTAATTAACTAATTAGTGTTAATTAAACAATAATTAGTAATTAACTTAATTAACCGCTGACATCAGCATGAGGTCATGCTGATGTCATCATCAGCACTGTTTCGGATAATGTTGAATTAAATAATTAATTAAATTTCAGAAATTAATAAAAACTTTAGAAAATCATATTAAATAAACCGTAACTCCGATGAAAATACTTTGTACATGAAACTTGCTCAGAACGACGATACGAACCCGGATACGCCCTCTGTATTCCCGTCAGATGCCCGCAACTATAAGAACGTTGAACAATTAGACCGATTTCGATAAATGAATAGTGTCCAACCCTAATTAAATAAATTCGAATAAATTCCTAAATTAACTAAATCGTTTAGTTAGGCAGTAGAACACCCCGGCATATCATTTAGGCATGTCATACATATTGTTTGCATTATTGCCGTGAATTTATTGTTTCTCTCCCCCTCCTTCTCTCTCGATAGACGCCGAGACCGACGACGCTGCACCAGGTTACGACTACTCTACCGACGAGCAGCCCGTTGACGACCTCCCTCTCTTGCCAGAGCAACCAGGCAAGCCCCCCCCCTTGAGCATTCCAGATATCGCCCATTCTATTCTCCTGCTTGCATTAGATTTCGCTACTGTTAATGTATGCTCCTATTCTGATGCATAGCCTGCTGTTGTAACCTGTTCATTGCTATCTTACCTGCCTATGATAAACTGTTTAGTATAGGTTGGTATGACCCATCTGTGACCCCACCACCTTACTTTCTCGCCCCTGCTTGTTCATCAACGACTCGATCAACGTGATCGTCGATCAGAGACAGACGCCTCACTTCACACCCCCCTTAGTTGTACGACTCTGCGTAGTAACTATCGAGTGCCGAGGGTGATACCTCGTAACGCACTCCTGATGAATACTCTGCAGCATAGCTGTACGGTCGTGGTCATCGAGGGTGATTCCTCCTTCTCCATGTCCGATACGACTCTGTCGTGCAACCCCTCAGTGTGAACCTCGAGGGTGATACCTCTTACGTTCACCCTGATGATTATGACCACACGGTTACTTGACCTTTTTCACAGGCGGGTCCACCCTGGTGGGTACCCGCTGGGGATCTATGATTTCGGGTGTGCCGGAAGGGCACTCGAGTGTGACATTGTGGCGGAGCATCAGAGACTCTGATTGTCTCCGCTTGATACTAATTGAGCCTATTGGGTTTGGGTGTGTGATCTGAGTGGGTCGACGTGCCCTATACGCACTGCCACCACGCGGGATAATGGTTATGGGGCCCTCTGCGATGTACGTTTCGCCGAAAGCTTATCAGACGTCACGATTCACCGTGCGGGCTGATCGTCGGGATTGGGCTGGATACTTCACTGGCGAGTTCAGTGTCGCGCCTGCACCCCGGCCAGCCACGCAACGCGCAGGGTGCCCAGGGCGATGGCCCGAGACCCCTGGGTGCATAGGTTAGTCCGGCGTGCTGACCTCTCTGCTGAGCCTAGGTAGAGCGCTGCTTCGTGTTGATCTTCCGAGGACGGGCATTACCAAGCAAGTATGTCCGGCCAGAGTTGATCGAGCGTGTTGGGTAACAGTAGTGCACCCCTGCAGGGATGAATCTTCTATCGATAGCCGGTCCTACGGTAAAGGACGCTCAGTTTGTGTATCCCGATCTACTACTTAAACTGGATACTTGTTACTTAATTGAAGCTTCGGGATTACTTTCTCGCTGGGAGTCGAGGAAGGATCTTTGAGCTGTACTTCAACATGTTTGCTAAATAAAATGCTATTCTACTCTCTTCTACTGCTGCAAGATGATGGCTTTGAAAAGATGTTTGAAGATGCTAGTCTTCGATAGGACTAGGCCTTTCTCTCTATTCTGGCATTTCTGCAGCCCAGTCCACATATACAGCCTTTTCTCCATTGATAATGTTGCATATGTAGTGTAGATCCTTGCTTGCTGAGTACTTCGGATGAGTACTCACGGTTGCTTTATTTTCTCTTTTCCCCCATATACCCCACCTTGATGATACACCAGACGATGGAGTCCAGGAGCCAGACGCCACCACCGGAGCCTACTACCAGGCGGGTCCAGAGGGCACGTACTACTGGATCGAGCCAGCTGACCAGGAGTAGGATCGGAGGCTCCCAGGCAGGAGGCCAACGCCTTTCGATCTAGTGTCGCTGTTTGTGCTAGCCTTCTTAAGGCAGAACTTGTCTAACTATGTCTGTACCCAGATATTATTTGTATGACTGACTTATGTATTCGGATCTTCGGATCCCTGGTCTGTAATATTGTGGACCTCCGTTTATTTGTGTTTAGAGTTGTGTTGTGATATCTTCCCGTGAGTCCCTGGGCTTGATCGTACACGTTTGCGTGTATGATTAGTGTACGATTGAACCGGGGGCGTCACATATATCCAGTTGGATGTGAGTAGGCATGAGTTATTATTGTTGCCATTACCCTTGAGGTGAATATGTTGGGTGGCGAAACTTTAAGCCCCAATCTTTCTATGTGTCTGGTTGAAATTTTTTGCTCATGGGTACGCTGTGAGTGTTAGCAATCATAGAAGATTAAATGATGGTTGAGTATGTGGACTTGCCTAAAGGCTCCGACACGTGACCCTTCCTGAAAAGATGATGAATTGTTGTTGCAAAGTTGGCTGAGAACATAGTTTGTTGGTTTTCAATAGAGTTTATGCTTTATACTTCGATATTGTGATGAATTGTTACTTGTTCATGAGAAGTTATATGATAAAAGTTTAATGTTAAAGTGTGTTGCTGTTATAATAATATACTTGATGCTTCTATGTCTGTATTTTGTTTTTATCGACACCTCTCTTTCTAAGCATGTGGACATGTTTTCGATTTCGGTTTTCGCTTGAGGACAAGCGAGGTCTAAGCTTGGGGGAGTTGATACGTCCATTTTGTATCATGTTTTCCTACTATTATTTATAATGTTTTTATGCATAATAATGCTTTATGGAGTAATTCTAATGCCTTTTCTCTCATAATATGCAAGGTTCACACAAGGAGGGAGAATACCGGCAGCTGGAATTCTGGGCCTGAAAAAGCTACATCAGGCCACCTATTCTGCACAACTCCAAATGAGTTGAAACTTCACGGAGATTTTTTATGGATTATATAAGAATTATTGGAGCAAATAACTACCAGAGGGGGCCCACTAGGTGGGCACAACCCACCTGGGTGCACCAGGGCCCCCAGGCGCGCCCTGGTGGGTTGTGCCCTCCTCGGCCCACCTCCGGTGCCCATCTTATGGTATATAAGTCATTTTGACCTAGAAAAAATAAGGAGAGGACTTTCGGGATGAAGCGCCGCCGTCTCGAGGTGGAACTTGGGCAGGAGCACTTTTGCCCTCTGGTGGAGCGATTCCTCCGGGGGAACTTCCCTCCCGGAGGGGGAAATCATCATCATCATCACCAACAACTCTCCCATCTTTGGGAGGGCCATCTCCATCAACATCTTCAACAGCACCATCTACTCCCAAACCCTAGTTCATCTCTTGTGTTCAATCTTTGTACCGGAACCTTAGATTGGTGCTTGTGGGTGACTAGTAGTGTAGATTACATCGTGTAGTTGATTACTATATGGTTTATTTGGTGGAAGATTATATGTTCAGATCCATTATGTTATTCAATACCCCTCTAATCTTGAGCATGATTATCATTTGTGAGTAGTTACTTTTGTTCTTGAGGTCACGGGAGAAATCTTGTTGCAAGTAATCATGTGAACTTGATATGTGTTGGATATTTTGATGATATGTATGTTGTGATTCCCTTAGTGGTGTCATGTGAATGTCGACTACATGGCACTTCACCTTATTAGGGCCTAAGGGAATGCATTGTGGAGTAGTTATTAGATGATGGGTTGCGAGAGTGACAGAAGCTTAAACCCTAGTTTATGCGCTACTTCGTAAGGGACCGATTTGGATCAAAAAGTTTAAAGCTATGGTTAGATTTTATCTTAATACTTTTCTCGTAGTTGCGGATGCTAGCGAGGGAGTTAATCATAAGTAGGAGGTTTGTTCAAGTAAGAACAGCACCTAAGCACCGGTCCACCCACATATCAAATTATCAAAGTAGTGAACACAAATCAATCCAACGTGATGAAAGTGACTAGATGAAATTCCCGTGTACGCTCAAGAACGTTTTGCTTATTATAAGAGAATGTTTTGGCCTGTCCTTTGCCTCAAAAGGATTGGGCTACCTTGCTGCACTTTTGTTACCGTTACCGTTACTTGCTCATTACAAATTATCTTGCTATCAAACTACTCGTTACTTATAATTTCAGTGCTTGTAGAGAATACCTTGCTGAAAACCACTAGTCATTTCCTTCTGCTCCTCGTTGGGTTCGACACCCTTACTTATCGATAGGACTACGATTGATCCCCTATACTTGTGGGTCATCATGAGGCACGTATTGTATTGTTGCCATCAAGGGTAAAAGATGGGGTTTTCATCATATTGCTTGAGTTTATCCCTCTACATCATGTCATCTTACTTAAGGCATTACTCCGTTCTTATGAACTTAATACTCTAGATGCATGCTGGATAGCGGTCGATGTGTGGAGTAATAGTCATAGATGCAGAATCGTTTTGGTCTACTTGACACGGACGTGATGCCTATATTCATAATCATTGCCTTGGATATCGTCATAACTTTGCGCTTTTCTATCAATTGCTCGATAGTAATTTGTTCACCCACCGTATTATTTGCCTTCAAGAGAGAAGCCTCTAGTGAAACCTATGGCCCCGGGTCTATTTTCCATCATATATTTTCATATCTATAAACCAAAAAACCCAAAAATACCTTGCTGCAACTTATTTACTTTTATTTTGTTTTACGTTTTAGTAAGATTTTATATCTATGTCTATCAGATCTCACCTTTGCAAGTGACCGCGAAGGGATTGACAACCCCTTTATCGCGTTGGGTGCAACTGTTTGATTGTTTGTGCAGGTGCATAGATTGGAGACTTGCGTGTATCTCCTACTGGATTGATACCTTGGTTCTTAACTGAGGGAAATACTTATCTCTACTTTGCTGCATCACCCTTTCCTCTTCAAGGGAAAAACCAACGCAAGCTCAAGAAGTAGCACGGTGTCCATAAGGAAACTAAGGGATATTAAGGCCTCCTTTTAATAGAGAACCAAAACAAAGCATTAGCACATAGTGAATACATGAACTCCTCAAACTACGGTCATCATCGGAAAGTATCCCGAATACTGTCACTCCGGGGTTTACAGATCATAACACATAATAGGTGACTATAACTTGCAAGATCGGATCTAGAACATAGATATAATGGTGATAACATAAATGGTTCAGATCTGAAATCATGGCACCCGGGCCCAAAGTGACAAGCATTAAGCATGGCAAAGTCGTAGCAACATCAATCTCAGAACATAATGGATACTAGGGATCAAGCCCTAACAAAACTAACTCAATTACATGATGAATCTCATCCAACTCCCTCACCGACCAGCGAGCCTACGAAGGAATTACTCACTCCCGGTGGGGAGCATCATGGAATTGGCGATGGAGAAGGGTTGGTGATGACGAAGATCGAAGATTCGCCTCTCCGGAGCCCCAAAAGAGCTCCAAATCTGGCCTCCCGATGAAGAACAGGAGGTGGTGGTGGCTCCGTATCGTGAAACGCGATAATTCTTTCTCCCCTATTTTTTTCTCCAAAAATGTGATTTTATAGCGTCAGAGATAGGGTCTGCGGGGCCACCAGGAGGGGGAGCGCGCCCTGGTGGGTTTTGCTCCCCTAGGGACCCCCCCTCCGATGGTTCTTGGCTCCAGTATTTTTCTTTTACTGTATAAAAATTCTCCAAAAAGTTTCGTTCCATTCCGAGAACTTTTATTTCTGCACACAAACAACACCTTGGTAGTTCTGCTGAAAACAGCGTCAGTCCGGGTTAGTTTCATTCAAATCATGCAAATTAGAGTCCAAAACAAGAGTAAAAGCATTAGGAAAAGTAGATATGACGGAGACGTATCAACTCCCCCAAGCTTAAACCTTTGCTTGTCCTCAAGCAATTCAGTTGATAAACTGAAAGTGAAAAAGAAAAACATTTACGAACTCTTTTGCACTTGTTTACATAAATAAGCTTAAGTAGCACCCAGGTTTTCAGCAAAGATTATGACTAACCATGTCGACAATAACTCTTAAAAAATATATTAACTCATGTCAATGGCATAATCAACTAGCGAGCAATAATAAGATATCTCAAATGACAACACTTTGTCAAAACAACCATGATATAATATGACAACAGTGGTATCTCGCTAGCCCTTTCTCAAACCACAAAACATAAATGCAGAGCACCTCCAAAGTTCAAGCAACGACTAAACATTGTAATTCATGATAGAAAAGATCCAGTCATGATGCATTCAACATTAACAATACACAATGCATGAGGATGACAATAGTTCTCTCAGATCTGACGCTTATTTGAGAAGGTGATGAATCAACATAAAAGTAAATAGATAATCCCTTCACTGAGGGAAGCAGGGATTTGCAGCGGTGCCAGAGCTCGAAGCTTTAAAACAGAGATAAATGAAATTTTGGGAAATGCACCCTTCCTATTTACTTCACGACCAAAAGTTATCAATATCTTCCATGCTAAACACATTAGTGGCGGTTCCCAAGTGATAAATGTAAAGGTTTACTCCCCCTCCACCAACAAACACACTCCACAGCTAGCTGAATCCACGGGTACCGTCCATACCAACATCAGTCCTCGGGGAGTTTTGTTTAATTATTTGCAATTTTTTATTTTGGGACTGGGAATCCCTATTACCGCCCCTCTCGTGCAAGGACGAGTGAATAAACACTCATCATGAGAATAACCCGCTTAGTATGGAAGATACTGACTACCCCCTGTCGCTCTATAAATAATCCAGGCACACAAAAAACATATGTTCATTTGAAGTTTTTGAGGTGGCACATGCAAATTTACTTGGAACGGCAGGGTAATACCGCATATAGGTAGGTATGGTGGACTCATTAGGAATAACTTGGGTGTTAGGATTTTGACGCACAAGCAGCATTTCTGCTTAGTACAGGCAAAGGCTAGCAAAAAGGTTGAGAAGCGGCCAGCTAGAGAGCGAAAACGGTCATGAACATGCATTATGCATAATAAACATTGAATACTAGCATGAGTAGGATATGAACACCATGAAAATAAATATCATAGAGGCTATGCTGGTTTTGATTCAACTACATGCGTGAACATGTGCCAAGTCAAGCCACTCGAAGCATTCGGAGGATGATACCATATCATCATACCACATCTCAATCATTTTAATGCATGTTGACATCCAAGATAAATCATTATCCACTCCTAGCTACTTAAGCATGGCATGAGAAACTATAATCTCTAATTGTCATTGCAAACATGTTTGATCATAATATGCCGAATCATGGATACTAGGTTAAACATATTTACAAAAACAGAACAAGTTGAGTTCATACCCGTTTCTCTCTGCCACAGCCAGTTCATCAAATATCGTCATTATTGCCTTTCACTTGCACGACCGAATGATATGAAAATAACAATAGTGCAAGAGTGCTGTGGACTAAGCTGGAATTTGCAAACATTTTATTCAAGAGGAGAAGACAAGGTTATATGGGCTCTTTGTTAGATCAATATCAATGCATATGAGAGACACTCAACATTTTCATCGTGGTCTTCTCCTGTGTATGACTCAATAAAAAGAAAAGAATTTCAGAAGAACACACTGAAATATTTTTGGAGTTTTTAGTTTTTCTAGAAGAAAGCAAGTTAAAGAAAAAAAAGGGAAAAAAATCGAGAAAAAACTATTTACACGGGAGAACTCCCAACAAGCAAAAGAAGAACAAGAAAATCTTTTTGGATTTTCTTTTTAATACTACACCTAGATAAACTAGAAGGAAAAACTGAAAAGAGGCAAGCAACATTTTTTTGTGATTTTCTCAAAGTTTTTCAAACACACAAGAAGAAAGCAAGGAAATAAATCTAGCTTGGATAATACAATGAAAAAGTGAGGACACCGACAATTGAAATGAAATGTGTGACCATGAAAGTAATGTCGGTGGAAATATGTACTCCCCCAAGCTTAGGCTTTTGGCCTAGCTTGGTAATCATCATCTGCAGCCTACGTAATAATCGGAATGATAGCTCACGGAGGCTCTTGGTGCAGCCTCCTCAGCTCACCGAGCAACCACAACCTCTGCGTTGTGTGCGCGGGCCTCGCTCTCAAGAACATAATACCTTATTTTGCTATGATAATCAAAGAGACCAGGCGCAGGCAAAAAGGTGTGCACAACGAAAGCTTTATTGAACAACAAGTTATATGTATAATCCAAGATCTCGCCCTTAAGGAATTTATGGCACTTCATGGCCTCAAAGTCTAAGTACTGAGTAGGTAAGATGGGATCATTAGGCCAAAGTGATACACCAAACTCCTTTGCTAAACGTGAAGCACAAATCCCACCATAAAAATATCCACTACCAGCGTTGTGTTGCAATCTGCGTGCAACAATCGCTCCAAGGTTATAACATTTAACACCGGTGAGAGCAGTGTGTATGGGGCTCAAGTCAGGAGCACATAGTGTACGACAGTCTTGTTTGCCTACGATGCATTTTCCATTAAACAATGCAAAGTATTGAATTGATGGGAAATGAATACTTTTTATTCTACCTTGTGTCACCCCTCTATTCTCACCGTAGCAAAGACTAGTCAAAAATGACTCATACTCAGACCTTGGTGGTTCGTCCAACGAACCCCAAAATGGAATTTTACACACACCACTAAATGCGTCTAGAGGCATGGTAATTGGATGGTCATAAAGTTTAAACAAAACTCTAGACTCACGAGGATGAAATTTAAACTCTTTAGTAAATGATTCTGTGAGACTGAGATGCTGGTTGCACTTATCTTCAATGTAGGGACCAAGCTCGGCATTGTGAACATATTGCTCAAATTCTTCTTTAATACCTGCCATCATCATGAAATCGTCGCACGGCCATAATCATGATTTGATGGCGGCATCCCGTATTGAACTTGCACTTGGTTCAACATAAGACTGGAGGGTTGAGCCACTACTATAAGATGCTTCCGAGGACCTCTGCCTCGAAGAACTCCTTCCGAAGAGGTTCATCATATTTGCGTACAATTTTCTAGAAAAAAAATTGGGTCACAAAATTTTTGTCAACAAAATTTCACAAGATTGATAGCAACTACTCATAGGGATGCATAGAGGCCATCCTAAGCATTCAAACTACTTAGAAGTCTAAGAATTCAACATGCAAGCTCATCTACAGCAGCACCAAGGGTAGCTAATTTTTCAAAATACAATCCACTAAAGCAAAAACTAATTGGACCAATGGAGGAGTCACATACCAAGTAGCAATCCCCCTAAAAAGTTTCAGAAACAGAGCTTTGAGCAAAGAGATCGAAATCCGCGGGTTTGAGAGCAAGAACACGAGAGAGAGAGAGAGCAATGGTGATTTTTTTCTGGAGGTAGGTGATGACATGGGCTAACGAGATAAGTGAGGGGGGCCATGTGGGGACCACAACCCACCAGGGCGCGCCTGGGGCTGCTGGCACGCCCAGGTGGGTTGTGCCCACCTGGTGCACCCCCCTCTGATGTTATTTGCACTATAAATTCTTAAATATTCAGAAAAAATCGTATTAAATTTTCAGGACATTCTGAGAACTTTATTTTTGGGTCATTTTTTTATTGCACGGGAAATTCAGAAAACAGACAAAACATGGCATTTTATTTTATTTAACTAAGAAAAACAGAAAATAAAAGTTGGGAGAAGAAGGTTGTGCTTACTAAATTCATCAACTTCACATCTCTCAAAAATGATCCATTAATAAGGTTGATCAAGTCTTATTAACAACCACCTTCGATTAGCATGAAACCAAAGAACTTTCGTAAAACACTAAGTTACCTCAATGGGGATATGCATGTCCCCAAGAATAAGCATTTCATATTTCTTTTTAGTAGTAGGTAGAGGTAGTTGAAAACTTCCAATAGTGAGTGTCGGAGATTTTTCAATAACATTAATACCATTCACTTGGAATTGTTTCTTCGAAAAGTGCACCGTATGCTCATTACCATTGATATGAAATATGACCTTGCTTTTATTGCAATCAATAACAGCCCCTGCAGTATTCAAGAAGGGTCTACCAAGGATAATCGGCATGTTGTCGTCCTCGGGCATCTCAAGTATAACAAAGTCAGTTAAAATAGTAACATTTGCAACAACAAAGGGTACATCCTCACAAATACCGATAGGTATGGCAGTTGATTTGTCAGCCATTTGCAAAGATATTTCAGTAGGTGCGAGTTTATTCAAATCAAGTCTTTTGTATAAGGAGAAAGGCATAACACTAACACCGGCTCCTAAATCACACAAAGCGGTTTTAACATAATTTCTTTTGATGGAGCAAGGTATAGTTGGTATTCCCGGATCTCCAAGTTTTTTAGGTACTCCATCCTTAAAAGAATAATTAGCAAGCATGGTGGAGATTTCAGCTTCAGGTATCTTTCTTTTATTAGAGATGATGTCTTTCATATATTTTGCATAAGGGGTCATCTTTAAAATATTGGTCAAGCGAGTACGCAAAAAGACTGGCCTAAGCATTTCAGCAAAATATTCAAATTCTTCATCATCCTTTTTCTTAGTTCATTTAGGTGGAAAGGGCATGGGTTTTTGAACCCATGGTTATCTTTCTCTTCCATGTTTTCTAGCAACAAAGTCTCTTTTATCATATCTTTTATTTTTAGATTGAGGGTTATCAAGATCAACAGCTGGTTCTATTTCAGCATTATAATCTGGTTGTTTATCATTGTCTGGTTGAGTGTCTTCATGAACATCATCATTATCTTTTTCATTATCACTAGGTGAATGTTCATTAGAGATTGAGTTTCAGCATCAGAAATAGAAACATCATTATTATTTTCAGGAAGTTTTTCTATCTCAGGTTCACTAGAGGCATGCAAAGTCCTATCATTTTTATTTTTCTTCTTCTTTTTAGATGGACTAGGTGCATCAGTGTTGATTCTTTGAGAGTCTTGTTCAATTATTTTAGGGTGTCCCTCAGGATAAAGTGGTTCCTGAGTCATTCTACCTCCTCTAGTCATTACTCTAACTGCATGATCATTCATATTATTATTCATTTCATCAAGCAGTTCTCTTTGAGATTTAGCAACTTATTCTAACTGAGTATGAACCATAGAGGCATGTTTTCCTACACCTCTAACATCATTGGAGATTCTAAATAACAGGTCACTCAAGCGAGCAACCATATTAGAGTTGTATTTCAATTGTTTCATAACATTTTCATTGAAGTGATCTTGCTTTCTAATGCAATTGTCAAACTCATAAAGGCATTGACTAGGATGTTTATTGTAAGGGATGTCACTTTCATCAAATTTCATTAAAGAATTTACCTCTACCACCTTTGGCGGTGGTGTGTCAAGTCCATGTATTTTTTCAATAGGAGGTAAAATTTTAACATCCTCTGCTTTAATACCTTTTTCCTTCATAGATTTCTTCGCCTCTTGCATATCTTCTGGACTGAGATATAAGATACCCCTCTTCTTTGGAGTGGGCATCACCATGAGTAGCATTCATAGAAGTAGCATCATCAATAAATTGCGACATATCGGGATTAATAGCATGTGGTGGTCTTGCAAGTCTACTCAAAACAGAAGGTGAATCAAGTGCAGAGTGTGATGGCAGTTCCTTACCTCCCCTCGTCCTAGAGGGAACGATCTTGGTTTTTGTATCCTTCAGATTCTTCATAGAAATAAATAGATAATAATCCCAAGTGACTCAACAAATATAGCTATGCTCCCCGGCAACGGCGCCAGAAAAAGGTCTTGATAACCCACAAGTATAGGGGATCGCAACAGTTTTCGAGGGTAGAGTATTCAACCCAAATTTATAGATTCGACACAAGGGGAGCCAAAGAATATTTGCAATTATTAGCAACTAAGTTGTCAATTCAACCACACATGGAGATTAATTATCTCCAGCAATATGATCAGTAGCAAAGTAATATGATAGTTTTGATAGTAGTAGTAACAGTAGCGGTAACGGTTACAGTGATAGCAATAATTTTGTAGCAAGTGTAACAGCAGTAATAGCAGTAGTAACTTAGCAGAAACAATATGTGGAAAATTCGTAGGCATTGGATCGGTGAATTCTTTGGATGATATTCATCATATAACAGTCATAACCTAGGGCGATACAAAAATAGCTCCAGTTCATAAATATAATGTAGGCATGTATTCCGTAAATAGTCATATGTGCTTATGGAAAGAACTTGGATGACATCTTTTGTCCTACCCCCCCGTGGCAGCGAGGTCCATAATGAAACTAAGGGATATTAAGGCCTCCTTTTAATAGAGAACTGGAATAAAGCATTAGCACATAGTGAATACATGAACTCCTCAAACTACGGTCAACACCGGAAAGTATCCCGAATACTGTCACTCCGGGGTTTACGGATCAAAACACGTAATAGGTGACTATAACTTGCAAGATCAGATCTAGAACATAGATATAATGGTGATAATATAAACGGTTCAGATCTGAAATCATGGCACCCAGGCCCAAAGTGACAAGCATTAAGCATGGGAAAGTCATAGCAACATCAATCTCAGAACATAATGGATACTAGGGATCAAGCCCTAACAAAACTAACTCGATTACATGATGAATCTCATACAACTCCCTCACCGACCATCGAGCCTATGAAGGAAGTACTCACTCCCGGTGGGGAGCATCATGGAATTAGGGATGGAGAAGGGTTGGTGATGACGAAGATAGAAGATTCCCCTCTCCGGAGCCCCAAACGGGCTCCAGATCTGGCCTCCCGATGAAGAACATGAGGTGGCGGCGGCTCCGTATCGTGAAACGTGATAATTATTTCTCCCCAAATTTTTTCTCCAAAAATGTGATTTTATAGCATCGGAGATAGGGTCTGTGGGGCCACCAGGTGGGGACAACCCACCTGGGCGCGCCAGGAGGGGGGCGCCCCCTGGTGGGTTGTGCTCCCCCGGGGACCCCCCCCCCCCTTCGGTGGTTCTTGGCTCCAGTATTTTTCTTTTATTGTATAAAAATTCTCCAAAAAGTTTTGTTCCATTCCGAGAACTTTTATTTCTGCACAAAAACAACACCATGGTAGTTCTGCTAAAAACAGCATCCGTCCGGGTTAGTTTCATTCAAAGCATGCAAATTAGAGTCCAAAACAAGAGTAAAAGCTTTAGGAAAAGTAGATACGACGGAGACGTATCAACCGGCAGCTGGAATTCTGGACCTAAAAAGGCTACAATAGAGATACCTATTCTACAGAGCTCCAAATGACCTAAAACTTCACTGATATTTTTATTGAATATAGAAAAAATACTGGAGCAAAGGAATACCAGAGGGGGTCACCAGCTGCTTACAAGACAACAGGGCATGGCCACCCCCCAGGCGCGCCCTGATGCCCTGTGGGTCCCATAGCTGGCCTCCGGTGCCCATCTTCTGCTATATGAGGGGTTTTGACCTATAAAAAAATAAAGAGAAGACTTTCGGTACGAAGCGCCATCGTCTCGAGGCGAAACCTGGGAAGGAGCAATATTGCTCTCTGGCCGAGCGATTCTGCCAGGGAAAATTCCCTCCAGGAGGGGGAAATCGAAGCCATCAACATCACCAACGATCCTCTAGTCATGGGAGGACCAAGCTTCATCAACATCTTCACCAGCACCATCTCATCTCAAACCCTAGTTCAACTCTTGTATACAATCTTTGTCCCAAAACCTCAGATTGGTACCTTGATACGTCTCCGGCGTATCTACTTTTCCTAACGCTTTTGCTCTTGTTTTGGACTCTAATTTGCGTGATTTGAATGAAACTAACCTGAACTGACGCTGTTTTCAGCAGAACTACCATGGTGTTGTTTTTGTGTAGAAATAAAAGTACTTGGAATGGAACGAAACTTTTTGGAGATTTTTTATGGAATAAAAGAAAAATACTGGAGCCAAGAACCACCGAAGGGGGGCCCCTGGGTGAGCACAACCCACCAGGGCGCGCCCCCCTCCTAGCGCACCCAAGTGGGTTGTCTCCACCTGGTGGCCCTGCAGACCCAATCTCCGACGCTATAAAATCACATTTTCAGAGAAAAAAATGAGAGAAAGAATTATCGCGTTTCACGAGACGGAGCCGCCACCACTTCCTGTTCTTCGTCGGGAGGCCAGATTTGGAGCCCATTTGGGGCTCCGGAGAGGGGGATCTTCGATCTTCGTCATCACCAGTCCTTCTCCATCGCCAATTCCATGATGCTCCCCACCGGGAGTGAGTAATTCTTTCGTAGGCTCGCTGGTCGGTGAGGAGTTGGATGAGATTCATCATGTAATCGAGTTAGTTTTGTTAGGGCTTGATCCCTAGTATCCATTATGTTCTGAGATTGATGTTGCTATGACTTTCCCATGCTTAATGCTTGTCACTTTGGGCCTGGGTGCCATGATTTCAGATCTGAACCGTTTATGTTATCACCATTATATCTATGTTCTAGATCCGATCTTGCAAGTTATAGTCACCTATTACGTGTTATGATCCGTAAACCCTGGAGTGACAATATTCGGGATACTTTCCGGTGATGACCGTAGTTTGAGGAGTTCATGTATTCACTATGTGCTAATGCTTTGTTCCGGCTCTCTATTAAAAGAAGGCCTTAATATCCCTTAGTTTCCTTATGGACCCCGCTGCCACGGGAGGGTAGGACAAAAGATGTCATGCAAGTTCTTTCCATAAGCATGTATGACTATTTACGGAATACATGCTTACATTATATTTATGAACTGGAGCTAGTGCCGTATTGCCCTAGGTTATGACTGTTATATGATGAATATCATCCACCGAATTCATCGATCCAATGCCTACGAATTTACCACATATTGTTCTTGCTAAATTACTACTGCTGCTGTTACTGTTATACTTGCTAAGAAATCATTGTTATCCCTGTTACCATTACTGCTACTATTATCTCTGCTACCAAAACTATCATATTACTGTGGTACTGATCACTTTGCTGCAGATATTTAATCTCCAGGTGTGGTTGAATTGACAACTGATACGTCTCCAACATATCTATAATTTATGAAGTGTTCATGCTGTTATATTATCATTCTTAGATGTTTTACAATCATTTTATAGCAACTTTATATCATTTTTGGGGACTAACCTATTGACATAGTGCCCAGTGCCAGTTGTTGTTTTTTGCTTGTTTTTTACATCGCAGAAAATCAATGCCAAACGGAGTCCAAACGCAGCGAAACTTTTTGGAGATTTTTTCTGGACCAGAAGACACCCGGTGGGCCAAAGAAGTACCAGAGGGGCCACCAAGGTGGGCACAACCCACCAGGGCGCGCCTGGGGGCCCAGGCGCGCCCTGGTGGGCTATGCCCACCTCGGTGGCCTCTCGCACCGCCTCTTCGCCCTATAAATTCCCAAATATTCCAAAAACCCTCGGGGTAACCCTAGATCACAAGTTCCACCGCCGCAAGCCTCTGTAGCCACAAAAACCAATCTAGACCTCGTTCCGGCACCCTGCCGGAGGGGGAAATCATCACCGGCGGCCATCTTCATCATCCCGGCGGCCACCATGATGAGGAGGGAGTAGTCCACCCTCAGGGCTGAGGGTTTGTTCCAGTAGCTATGTGGTTAATCTCTCTCTCTCGTGTTCTTGAGATGGCACGATCTTGATGTATCGCGGGCTTTGTTAACATATTTGGATCATATGGTGTTTCTCCCTCTCTATCTTGTTCTGATGAATTGAGTTTCCCTTTGAGATTTCGTTTTATCAGATTGAATACTTTTATGGATTTGAGAACACTTGATGTATGTCTTGCTATGAATATCCGTGGTGACAATGGGGTATCATATTGATTCACTTGATATGTGTTTTGGCACTCAACTCGCGGATTCCCGAGGTGACATTGGGGTAATCTATGCATAGGGGTTGATGCACGTTCTCGGCTTTGTTTCTCCGGTAGAAATCTTGGGGCACTCTTTGAGGTTCTTTGTGTTGGATTGAGTATTATGAATCTGAAATTGTTTGATGCATATCTTATAATCAACTCACGGATACTTGCGGTGACATTGGAGTATCTAGGTGACATTAGAGTTGGTTGATGTGTATCATATGGTGTTATTTTAGTACGAACTCTTGGTTAGATCGATCGGAAAGAATAGCTTGGTGTTATTTTAGTACGAACTCTAGGATAGATTGATCGGAAAGAATAGCTTTGAGGTGGTTTCGTACCCTACAAACAATTTCTTCTTATGTTCTCCGCTAGATAGGAACTTTGGAGTGATTCTTCATCACACGTTGAGGGATGGTTATATGATCCAATTAGATTAGCATTGTTGAGAGATTGCACTAGCGAAAGTACGGACCCTAGGCCTTGTTTTCAAGCATTGCAATACCGTTTGTGCTCGCTTTTATCGTTCGCTACCTTGCTGTTTTTATTTATTCAGATTATAAAAATATATTTCTACCATCCATGTTACACTTTTATCACCATCTCTTCGCCGAACTAGTGCACCTATACAATTTGCCATTGTATTGGGTGTGTTGGGGACACAAGAGATTTCTTGTATTTGGTTGCAGGGTTGTTTGAGAGAGACCATCTTCATCCTACGCCTCCCACGGATTAATAAACCTTAGGTCATCCACTTGAGGAAAAATTGCTACTGTCCTACAAAACTCTGCGCTTGGAGGCCCAACACGAGTCTACAAGAATAAAGTTGCGTAGTAGACATCAAGCTCTTTTCTGGCGCCGTTGCCGGGGAGGTGAGTGCTTGAAGGTATATCTTTAGATCTTGCAATCGAATCTTTTATTTTCTTATTTTATCACTAGTTTGGTTTATAATAGAAAACTACAAAAAAATGGAATTGAGGTTGCATCATATTGTTCATCTTTATAATGTCTTTCGTGAAAATGATGGAAAAGAAAATTGTGCTCAATTGATAGAAGAAGAATTCAATAAAATGTTTGGCATAAATGATGAGCATGATTGCAATGTTGTTAGTATGAATTCTTTGAATATCCAAAATGCTAATGATGATTGCACAAGTCATGACAAAAATGTTTCTTATAAGCATGCCAATTTTTGTGGAGTGGAAAGACTTTGTGAAGACGTGCCTTATAGGGAAGATAGATTTTGTAAGAAGCATAAACATGATAGAAACAATTTTTTGCTCAAAGTGATAGATGAATTTGCTACAAAATTGTGTTCTCTTTGTCCTATTACTTGTGAACTTTGCAATAAGGATGGTCATATTAATTTCCAATGCAAACTTTTTCATGATCGAATCATGGCCAAATATTGTAATGACTTGATCACCCTTGAACTTTATAATGAGCTTTGTCTATTTTTGGGGAGTGAAGAATTGACACATAAAAATAGTTGGTTTGAAGTATTCATTCTCACGGATGACATTGAAACTAATCTAAAAAATATCTATATGTTTTGCATGGTAAATTGCAATGAGAATGCTTATATTGCCAACTATAGAAAGATGGGAAAACCAATAGAATATAAAAGGAATACTAATGAAAGGGTAAAGATTTCTACTTTCCCTCCTATTGTCTCTCATGATGAAATAGGTGACGAGGAGTGTCACACCTCAGTAGTTAAGCTACAGTAACCACATGCTAATGGTGCCATGTCACCACTGTTACTGCTGTTAATCTCGTGTTAATCCAAATCCTATTTAAATTCAAATTCAAATGGAAATTCAAACTTAAAGTGAAAATAAAAGTTGTCCAAATTTGAGAACTAAAATGTTCATCATGTTGGAAATATTCCCCAAACAATTATAAAAATAACAAAAACATTAATTGGAATACTTAAATAACACTAACATCCTAAAACAGTAACAAAACAAAACTATTTAATACCTTTCATTTAAATAAAATCCAAGTGAAAACATATGGACTCTAAACCTTTTTCTAGCAGTGTTAAATAATGCACTGATGTTATTGGACTAAGTCACATATTTTATAAAACTGTAAATGGGTCCTCACATTTTACAAAACAGAAACAAAAGGGGAAAAAACAGAAAAGAAAAAGAAAATGGTTAAGGACTCACTAGTGCACTGGGCCGTGAGTGCACAGTCTCGCGCGGCCCAGCCCACGCAACGTCATCTCCCACCTCCCCCCCTCGCTGTCGCCCCTGCAACGCTTGCACGCTCGCCCGCAACCGGCCCCCCTCCTGCCTGCTCGACACCGCGCGCCCCGCGCCCGCGTGGGGAGGATAAGAGCCTCTCCGTGGATACCCTGGCCTCCCCTGGCCACCTTCTTCCTCTCCCTCACTCGTTCCCCGCCTCCTCCCAACGACGCAATGAACGCGCCGTCGCCATAGCCATCGTTGCCGTCCTCCTCTCGCCGTTCCGACCGGTCCGGAGGCTTCCCCGTCCTCGACTCCTCCCTCTCCGCCGAGCCACGCGAGCCGGAACGGCCCCACGACACCGCCCCGACCCCATCTTCCTCCTCTGCCCCGCCGGACTCCGCCGCCTCGTCTCTCTCCGGCAAGCCCTCCCCGAGCCGCGCAGGCAAGTCCAGGAGCTCCACCGCACACCTCCACGTCGTCTCCGCCCTCAAGCTCGAACTGGAACGCCTCTGCTTCATCGCCATCGACCGGCTCCACCCGCCACGGCCGCCGCCACCATTAGCGTCGATCCCCTCGACCTCGACCTCCCTGCGCCTCCCCGAGCTTTCCTGCACGACCACTGTGAGCGCGCGCACCTTCTCCCTCCTTCCCGAGCTCGATTTTGAGCTCGCCCGCATGAATGCGTCGTGCCCACAGCTTCGGCCGCCGCTCACCGTCGTCGTTGCCGTCGCCTTAAGCCGTCCCTACTTGAACCAGTGGCACCAGTGGATGTGCGGCTTGGCCCTCTTCTGATCCCCGCTCACCGCCGCTCTTTTGGTCGCCGGAGCGGCGAGTTCCGCAACCACCGCCGCACTCTGGCCTCGCCGGCGTGCCCAGCGCACGCGCGCGTGCGGTTTTAACCGGCGTTGACCCACTGTAGCGTGGGCCCACCCGGTGGTTAATTAGCCCCTAACCCCCCTGCTAACTCCACTGACTACTGGGCCCCAGGCCACTAACTAATTTGGTTTAGTTTAAATAAAAACTGTTAACTGGATCTGTGAGTATGACATGTGGGCCCCCACTGGCACTGTTCATGTTTGACCCCAGTCAACACTTTGACTGTTGACTTGCTGATTGTGCATGCTGACTCAGCCACTGGACCCCACCTGTCATTCTAATAGGCTAGCTAGCTCTAAGTATAAAAAGTATTTCTACTGTTTTGGATAATTCGGATTTAATAATTAAAAACAATTCCAGAAATTTCAGAACTGTTTAAAACTTTAGAAAATCATATAAAATAAACCGTAGCTCAGATGAAAATACTTTGTACATGAAAGTTGCTCAGAACGACGAGACGAATTCGGATACGCAGTCCGTTCGTCCGCCACACGTACCTAACATAGCGAACATGCAACCGTCCCCCTCCGTTTAATCTGCCCGAAAATGCCTAACACCGGGAATACTTTGCTAGTTGTTTCCCCCTTCACCAGTATCGCGTAGTACCGCGTTAGATCACACCTAGCACCGTTTATTACCATGTCATGCTCTTGTTTGCTTTGCATTTACTGTTTCTTCCCCCTCTTCTCTCCGGTAGACCCCGAGACCGCTGCTGATGCCACTGTGATCGACTACATCACCGACGACTCTTCTTCCTTTTCAGCAGAGCTTCCAGGCAAGCACCCCCCCCCCCTAGAGCATACCGATATCGCCTATTCTCTCTCTCATGCTTGCATTAGAAATTGCTGCTGCTACTGTTTAACCTATTATGATGCATAGCCTATTTATTGTAACCTGCTATTGAAACCTTACCTGCTTATCCTAAACTATCTAGTATAGGCTGGGTAGAGACCTATCAGTGACCCCACTTGTCCCGATTGCCCCGCTGGATTATCAGAAGACTCGACAACTAGGCCCCGACACCGCACATCACCCCCTTAGTTGTAACGACACTGCAGCCTTACTATCAAGTGCCGAGGGTGATACCTCGTGTAGCACTTCTGATGTTAACTCTGTAGAGTAGCTATTCGGTCGTGGTCATCGAGGGTGATTCCTCCTTCACCACTTCCGATAACGACGCTGTCGTGTAACACCTCAAGTGTGAACCCATCGAGAGTGATTCCTCTGAGTTCACCTTGATGGATACATCGAGTAGGAATCCAACGAGGGTGATACCTCATATTCCCCTGATGTTATGGACAAGCGGATACTTGGACTTTACACTGTTACTTGGAAAGGCGGGTCGACCCTGAGGGGTACCCGCGTGAGCCTAAGTGGCGAGTGTTGTGGAGACGAGTTGACCTGGAGGTTGCCCGAGATATGAATACGAGGCGTGGCCGGGCATTCTTAGCCCTTGCCGCAAGTCCTCGAGACGGGGCGACGGGGTCACATCGATCATGAGTCTCTGCTCGTTACCGCACTACCAACACACTACGATTTGGATATTTGATCTGAGTGGGCCTTTGCCCCGATAGCACTAACCATCACGTGGGAATAAATATGGGTACTCTGCATCATGGCATCAGCCGAAAGTTCTGTCAGACGTCCAGTTCAGCATTGTGGCACGGTCGGATCGTACCGACCATCCGAGGCGATACTGGTATCCACCCTGCACACAACGACCCGGAGTGCACAGGGATGGCCCAAGACCCCTGAGCGCTTAGGTTGTACACCGGCGGGTACCTCTCTGCTGAGCTCTAGGTAGGGCTGCGGTGTGTCATTTCACCGAGGCTGGGCATGACTCAGAAAAGTGTGTCCGGCCGAAGTTAAGCGAGCGTGGTGGGTAAGTTGGTGCACCCCTGCAGGGAAGAACTAATCTATGCATAGCCGGATCCTCGGTAACGGACGCTCGGAGTTGTATCCCGATCGATACAACTAGAAATGGATACTTGTGATGAGTATGGCTCTGGGATTACTTTCTCGCAGGGAGTCGAGAAAGGATCTCTGGCCGAGGTTGATACTTGGATATTATGGCTCTGGGATTACTTTCTCGCAGGGAGTCGAGAAAGGATCTCTGGGTGAGGTTGAGAATTAACGATACTACTACTTCATACTGTATTAATCTACACTCTTCTAATGCTGCAAGACCGCTAAAGATGCTAGTCTTCGATAGGACTAGGCCTTCTCTCTATTCTGGCATTTCTGCAGCCCAGTCCACATATACAGCCTTTCTTTGATAATGTTGCATATGTAGTGTAGATCCTTGCTTGTTGAGTACTTCGGATGAGTATGCACGGTTGGTTTGCTTTCTTTTTTCCCATTTATCCTTTTGATGCAACCAGATGACGGAGCCCCTGAGATAGCTGCCCCCGCCGACAATCGCTACTACCACCTCGAGAGTGGTTACTAGTACGAGCTTGCCGACGACCAGGAGTAGGTTCGGAGGGTCCCAGGCAGGAGGCCTGTGCCTTTCGATCATAGTGTTTTCTTTTGCCCCGCCTTTTAAGGGCCTATCTGTGTTTTCTTTTATATTTGTACTCAGATATCTGATGCTTCCGCTGACGCTTGTTTGGCATCAAGCTTATGTATTTGAGCCCTCGAGGCCCCTGGCTTGTAATATAAAGCTTGTATGACTTTATTTATGTTTTAGAGTTGTGTTGTGATATCTTCCCGTGAGTCCTTAGGCTTGATCGTGTGCATTTGCGTGTATGATTAGTGCACGATTGAGCCGGGGGCGTCACAAGGAGGAGCTCCCTATTCAACCAATCTCATCAATAAGAAGCTTGAAAAAATTAATTAAATTCACACATGATGTGGTGAAGAAGAAGAACAGAAGAAAGAATAGAGGTAAAAAGGTATCTCTCCCAAATAATGTTGCTCCTATTATTGTTGTGCCTCATGAAAATGAATCAAAAATAACTGTGGAAGATGATGCACTTGATGATGATTTTGTTATGCCTATTGCTTGTTGTGATGACTATGATTGGGAACATAATGATACTTCTTATAATCTTGGAAATCTTTTTGACATGAACTTGGGAAATTATGATGATAGCAATTGTTATACCGTTGGTGCTATTCATACTATTAATGATGAGAATAATTATGCTTATGATATGCCAAGCCACAAGCTTGGGGATGCTATGTTCGATGAGAATGACATGTTTGAGAATTTATTTGCTGCAATCAATGTTTGTCCCAAGCTTGGGGGTGATATGCTTAATGAAGATGATCTTTTTAGTCCCCCTACTTTGAATGATCAAATTTTCTATGATGATTGCATGCCTCCTATCTATGATGAGAACAAAGTTGCTACTTATGATGATTATTGTGATGATACTTATGTTATAAAAAGTGGTAATGATTATATTTATAAAACTTGTCATAGTTATGATTACCCTTTTTCTGAACATTACTCTTTTAGTGTGGAAACAATTTATAGTATTTGAGTTTCATATGATACTCCCACCATTGTGAATGAGAAGAAATTTTCTTATGTGGAGAGTAATAAAATTTCTATGCTTGTGGATCATGAAAAGAGTGCTTTATGTGATAGTTATATTTTTGAATTCATTCATGATGCTACTGAAAATTATTATGAGAGAGGAACATATGCTTCTACATATCTCAATAATATCAAGTTTCCTCTCTTTATGTTGAAAGTTTTGAAGTTGCACTTGTTTTGCCTTCCTATGCTAGTTGATTCTTGTTCCCATAAATTGTTTCCTCACAAAATCCCTATGCATAGGAAGTGGGTTAGGCTTAAATGTGCTAGTCATATGCTTCATGATGCTCCCTTTATGTTTCAATTCTTATCTTTTATGCGAGCATCATTGAAATCATCATGCCTAGCTAAAAGGCATTAAAGAAAAGCGCTTGTTGGGAGACAACCCAACATTTACCCCTACTATTTTGGTGTTTTCACATGATTAGGCTATTGTAGTAATCATGTTTTATAGGTTTTGTCTCAATAAAGTGCCAAGTAAAGCCTTTGGGATAGTGTGGATGATAGTTGACTTGATTCTGTGCAAAAACAGAAACTTTTGCGTTCAGTACAGAAATTCCTATCTTTTACTGGAACGTGGAAAAATTCTGAATTTTTACAGTTGATGAGTATACAAATTATCTACGTTGTCCTAATTTTCAGAATTTCTGGAGTTACAGAAGTATGACCTTAATTCAGATCTTTACGTACTGTTCTGTTTTTGACAGATTCTGTTTTCAATGCATAATTTGCTTGTTTTCTATTTTCTATGGCTTATATTGCTTAATATAAATTGTGGAAATTGTAGAGTACAGTAGTCATTGTGTGAGAACAATTATGAATCTTGTCTTTGACAGTACCAAAGTGAATGATTTGTCTTTATCATACTAACCCATCTCACGAAGTTCCGTTAAGTTTTGTGTGATTGAAGTTTTCAAGTTTTGGGTGAGATATCGATATGAAGAGAATAAGGAGTGACAAGACCCTAAGCTTGGGGACACCCAAGGCACCCCCAAGGAAATATTCAAGGAAGATCCAAGCAAGTAAGCTTGGGCATGCCCCGGAAGGCATCCCCTCTTTCGTCTTCAACATTATCGGTAACCTCACTTGGAGCTATATTTTCATTCGTCACATGTTATGAGTTTTACTTGGAGAGTCATCTTATTTTATTAGGATTTTCTTGATGTTATTTATAATAATGTTTTGCATCTTTTATTTCAATAAAAATGTCAAGTATAACCTTTGCCATGCTTATTTTGCAAGTATATGAGTTGCTGTTTCAAAACAGAAAGTTTATCGCTGTTGCAAAAATTCTCCAGAAAAGTAAGAATGTGATAAAATGTTGAAATTTTTTGTAAAATAATATATGATAAATTTTCTACAGTGTTCTAAATTTCCAGAATTTTTGGAGTTAGGAAAGTATGAGTACAATTGCACTCTTTACAGACTGTCCTGTTTAGACAGATTGCTGTTATGTTCGCATTGTTTGCATATGTTTGCTTGTTTAATGATTCTATTTGAGGATATGAGTATTAAATATGCAGAGGCATTTAGTATTCAATGTTGAATAATAATTTTAGTGATTTGCTACAGTATATAATGGTAAGGTTTTTGCATTGATTTATACTAACTTATCTCACGAGTTCTTATTGAGTTTTGTGTGGATGAAGTTTTTAAGATTTAGGAAACCGTGATATAAAAGGAATTAAGGAGACACAAAAGCTCAAGCTTGGGGATTCCCAAGGCATCCCAAGATAATATTTCAAGAAGTCTCAAGCATCTAAGCTTGGGGATGCCCCGGTAGGCATCCCACCTTTCTTCATCAACAATTATCGGTTAGTCTCGGTTGAGCCTAAGTTTTTGCTTCTTCACATGATGTATGCTATTCTTAGAATTTCATTTTATTTTGTTTTTGCTTGCTGTTTTAATAAAATACTTAGATCTGAAATTTTTTAAATAAGAGAGAGTCCACAATTAGCTACCTATTTACTTAACTACTCGCTTGATCTTCACTTATATCTTTTTGGAGTAGTTTGTTATTTACTCTTGTGCTTCACTTATATCCTATGAGTAAATTGTTGAATGAATTGAATATCATGAAGTTGAAATTATATGTCCATATCATGCCTAGTAGTGGCTTCACATTGGGTTTAGAAAGTGAAATCTTTTGAAGCTTGACAATCACAATATTGGTCATACAAGCAATTCATGAATGATTAGTATAAGGAAGAGAACTTTCACATGCAAATATATTATCTTGGACATCTTCTATGATTGTGAATACCCATTAATTATTTTCAAACTTAAGCAAATTAGTTGAAGTTGGACAAGGAAGACAACGTAATGAGTTATGGTTGTGTATATTTGCATAGAAGTTATATTGTTATGCATCCTCCAACATGTGGTGTTTGCCTAGGATCTTTTGCTAGCCAAAAATTCGTACTAAGTAGAGATACTACTTGTGCATCCAAAAACCTTTAAACCCAGTTTCTTGCCATGAGTGTCCACCATACCTACCTATGGATTGAATAAGATCCATCAAGTAAGTTGTCATTGGTGCATAAAGCAATAAAAATTGCTCCTAAATATGTTTGATCTTTTATTGTATGGGAAAATCGAGCGTTGTACGAACTTGTGATGGCAAAGTAATAAAAGCGACGGACTGCATAATAAAGTTTGCTATCATAAGGGGCAATATAATGTGACGTTCCTTTGCATTAAGAGCTTGGGCATCCAAATAAAAAGCGCATGACAACCTCTACTTCCCTCTGCGAAGGGCCTATCTTTTACTTTTCAGTATTTACTTTTATGCAAAGAGTCAATAGTATGAAATCTCATTTCAACCTCAAATATTCTCTAGTTGGCAAGCATCATGTGGTGGGGAAAGATCTAGGCACATATGACCAGTCAAATATATTTGATCATGATTTATTATTGTTGATAATTATCTCTATGATAAATGAGTTGGGAGGCGAAATATTAAGCCCCTATCTTTCTCTGTGTTCGATGGATGCCATTTGTTCCAAGAATATGCTTTGAGTACTAGCAATCATAGAAGACTATATGATGATTGAGTATGTGGAGCTCTTACTTAGATTTTGTTGAATAAGTTGAATTGCAATTGTTTGGTGACTGAGAACATAGGTTGTTGAGTTTCAAGAGAATTCATTGTTTGAACCTTAACATGTGAATTGGTTGCTACCTTAACATGAGAAGTTTTATGAGAAAGAATTGCTATTATGATGCTAGGATAAGTGATTAAAATTATCATTGATCAAACTTATGCACTTTGCTAGCATTCACACTTCATAAATTATTTCTTTTATCATTTACCTACTCGAGGACGAGTAGGAATTAAGCTTGGGGATGCTGATACGTCTCCAACGTATCTATAATTTATGAAGTATTCATGCTATTATATTATCATTCTTAGATGTTTTACAATCATTTTATAGCAACTTTATATCATTTTTTGGGACTAACCTATTGACATAGTGCCCAGTGCTAGTTGCTGTTTTTTGCTTGTTTTTTACATCGCAGAAAATCAATACCAAACGGAGTCCAAATGCAGCGAAACTTTTTGGACATTTTTTCTGGACCAGAAGACACCCGGTGGGCCAAAGAAGTACCAGAGGGAAGCTCCGAGGGGAGCACAACCCACCAGGGCTCGCCTGGGGGCCCAGGCGTGCCCAGGTGGGTTGTGCCCACCTCGGTGGCCTCCCGCACCGCCTCTTCGCCCTATAAATTCCCAAATATTCCAAAAACCCTCAGGGTAACCCTAGATCAGAAGTTCCGCCGCCGCAAGCCACTGTAGCCACAAAAAAACCAATCTAGACCTCGTTCCGGCACCCTGCCGGAGGGGGAAATCATCACCGGTGGCCATCTTCATCATCCCGGCGGCCACCATGATGAGGAGGGAGTAGTCCACACTCGGGGCTGAGGGTTTGTACCAGTAGCTATGTGTTTAATCTCTCTCTCTCGTGTTCTTGAGATGCCATGATCTTGATGTATCGCGGGCTTTGTTAATATAGTTGGATCATATGGTGTTTCTCCCTCTCTATCTTGTTCTGATGAATTGAGTTTTCCCTTTGAGATTTCGTTTTATCGGATTGAATACTTTTATGGATTTGAGAACACTTGATGTATGTCTTGCTATGAATACCCGTGGTGACAATGGGGTATCATATTGATTCACTTGATATGTGTTTTGGCACTCAACTCGCGGATTCCCGAGGTGACATTGGGGTAATCTATGCATAGGGGTTGATGCACGTTCTCGTCTTTGTTTCTCCGGTAGAAATCTTGGGGCACTCTTTGAGGTTCTTTGTGTTGGATTGAGTATTATGAATCTGAAATTGTTTGATGCATATCGTATAATCAACTCACGGATACTTGCGGTGACATTGGAGTATCTAGGTGACATTAGAGTTGGTTAATCTGTATCATATGGTGTTATTTTAGTACGAACTCTTGGTTAGATCGATCGGAAAGAATAGCTTGGTGTTATTTTAGTATGAACTCTAGGATAGATTGATCGAAAAGAATAGCTTTGAGGTGGTTTCGTACCCTACAAACAATTTCTTCTTATGTTCTCCGCTAGATAGGAACTTTGGAGTGATTCTTCATCACACATTGAGGGATGGTTATATGATCCAATTAAATTAGCATTGTTGAGAGATTGCACTAGCGAAAGTACGGACCCTAGGCCTTGTTTTCAAGCATTGCAATACCGTTTGTGCTCACTTTTATCATTCGCTACCTTGTTGTTTTTATTTATTCAGATTATAAAAATATATTTCTACCATCCATATTACACTTTTATCACCATCTCTTCACCGAACTAGTGCACCTATACAATTTGCCATTGTATTGGGTGTGTTGGGGACACAAGAGATTTCTTGTATTTTGTTGCAGGGTTGTTTGAGAGTGACCATCTTCATCCTACACCTCCCACGGATTGATAAACCTTAGGTCATCCACTTGAGGGAAAATTGCTACTGTCCTACAAAACTCTGCGCTTGGAGGCCCAACACGAGTCTACAAGAATAAAGTTGCGTAGTAGACATCAACAACTCAGCTGCTAATACTTACAAATATTCTTTGGCTCCCCTTGTGTCAAATCTATAAATTTGGGTTGAATACTCTACCCTCAAAAACTGTTGCGATCCCCTATACTTGTGGGTTATCAAGACCTTTTTCTGGCGTCGTTGCCGGGGAACATAGCTATATTTGTTGAGTGACTTGGGATTATTATCTATTTATCACTATGAAGAATCTGAAGGATACAAAAACCAAGATCGTTCCCTCTAGGACGAGGGGAGGTAAGGAACTGCCATCACACTCTGCACTTGATTCACCTTTTTGTTTTGAGTAGACGTGCAACACCGCCACATGCTATTAATCCTGATATGTCGCAAGTTATTGATGATGCTACTTCTATGAATGCTACTCATGATGATGCTAGTACCTTGCTTGATGATGGTGTGCCATTAGGTGATTTTCTTGATGAACAAATTGCTAGAGCTAAAGATATTGAGAATGCTGAAACTGATGAAATTGTTGAAACTGATGAAATGCCTGAAACTGAAAATCTTGAAACACCTATTAGACATAGCTCTTAGATATGAATTGCCTAAGATACCTGAAGGTTATGTTATGGATGAGGAGACAGCTAGAGATTTTCTTGCTTGCATTGATAGAGATGATCTTAAGAAATTATTATGCAAACTGAAATAGAAATCTTTGAATGCTAGAATGAAATGTGATCCTAAGTTTTCTACTTCACCTATCTTTGTTGATGATAAGGATTATGAATTCTCTGTCGACCCAGATTTAATTACTTTGGTTGAATCTGATCCTTTCCATGGTTATGAAACTGAAACTGTTGTGGCACACCTTACTAAATTAAATGATATAGCCACCCTATTTGCTCATGATGAGAAGATTCACTACTATTATATCCTCAAATTATTTCTGTTCTCATTAATGGGTGATGCTAAGATATGGTACGATACTCTTACTCCTGGTTGTGTGCGTAGTCCCCAGGATATGATTTATTACTTCTCTGAAAAATATTTTCCTGCTCATAAGAATCAAGCTGCCTTACAGGAAATATTTAACTTTGTGCAAATTGAAGAAGAGAGTCTCCCACAAACTTGGGGGAGGCTTCTCCAATTGCTTAATGCTTTGCCTGATCATCCACTTAAGAAAAATGAAATACTTGATATCTTCTATAATGGACTAACCGATGCTTCTAGGGACTTCCTAGATAGTTGTGTTGGTTGTGTTTTCAGGGAACGAACTGTTGGACAAGCTGAGGAATTATTGAATAATATATTAAAAAATTATGATGATTGGACTCTTCCTGAACCACCGCTTAAGCCCACTCCAAAGAAGAGGGGTATTTTATATCTCAGTCCGGAAGATATGCAAGAGGCAAAGAAATCTATGAAGGAAAAAGGTATTAAAGCAGAGGATGTTAAAAATTTACCTCCTATTGAAGAAATACATGGACTTGAGACACCACCACCAAAGGTGGTAGAGGTAAATTCTTTAATGAAATTTAATGAAAGGGATAATCCTTATAATATGCATCCTAGTCAATGCCTTTATGAGTTTGATAATTACATTAGAAAGCAAGATCACTTCAATAAAAATGTTATGAAACAGTTGAAATATAATTCTAATATGATTGCTCGCTTGAGTGACTTGTTATTTAGAATCTCCAATGATGTTAGAGGTGTAGGAAAACATGCCTCTATGGTTCAAACTCAACTAGAACAAGTTGCTATATCTCAAAGAGAGTTGCTAGATGAAATGAGTAATAATATAAATGACTTTGCTGTTAGAGTAGCAACTAGAGGAGGTAAAATGACTCAGGAACCACTTTATCCTGAGGGACACCCTAAAAGAATTGAACAAGACTCTCAAAGAATTAACACCGATGCACCTAGTCCTTCTAAAAAGAAGAAGAAAAAGAAAAATGGTAGGACTTTGCATGCCTCTAGTGAACCTGAAATAGAAAAACCTCCTGATAATGATAATGACGTTTCTATTTCTGATACTGAAACTCAATCTGGTAATGAACATTCATCTAGGGATAATGAAAAAGATAATGATGATGTTCATGAAGATACTCAACCAGACAATGATAAACAACCAGATAATGATGTGGAAATAGAACCAGCTGTTGATCTTAATAACCCACAACCTAAAAATAAAAGATATGATAAAAGAGACTTTGTTGCTAAAAAGCATGGAAGGGAAAGAGAACCGTGGGTTCAAAAACCCATGCCCTTTCCACCCAAGTCAACTAAGAAAAAGGATGATGAAGAATTTGAACGCTTTGCTGAAATGCTTAGGCCAGTCTTTTTGCGCACTCGCTTGACTGATATATTAAAGATGGCCCCTTATGCCAAATATATGAAAGAAATCATCACTAATAAGAGAAAAATACCGGAAGCTGAAATCTCCATTATGCTTTCTAATTATTCTTTTAAGGATGGAGTACCTAAAAAACTTGGAGATCCGGGAATACCAACTATACCTTGCTCTATCAAAAGAAATTATGTCAAAACTGCTTTGTGTGATTTAGGAGCTGGTGTTAGTGTTATGCCTTTCTCCTTATATAAAAGACTTGATCTGAATAAACTCACACCTACTGAAATATCTTTGCAAATGGCTGACAAATCAACTGCCATACCTATCGGTATTTCTGAGGATGTGCCCGTTGTTGTTGCAAATGTTACTATTTTAATTGACTTTGTTATACTTGAGATGCCCGAGGACGACAATATGTCGATTATCCTTGGTAGACTCTTTTTGAATACTGCAGGGGCAGTTATTGATTGCAATAAAAGCAAGGTCACGTTTCATATCAATGGTAATGAACATATGGTACCCTTTCCGAAGAAACAATTCCAAGTGAATGGTATTAATGTTATTGAAAAATCTCCGACACTCACTATTGGAAGTTTTCAACTACCTCTACCTATTGCCAAAAAGAAATATGAAATGCTTATTGTTGGGGACATGCATATCCCCGTTGAGGTAACATAGTGTTTTACGAAAGTTCTTCGGTTTCATGCTAATCGAAGGTGGTTGTTAATAAGACTTGGTCAACCTTATTAATGGATCATTTTTGAGAGGTATGAAGTTGATGAATTTAGTAAGCACAACCTTCTGTCCCCAACTTTTATTTTCTGTTTTTCTTAGTTAAATAAAATAAAATGCCATGTTTTGTCTGTTTTTTGAATTTCCCGTGCAATAAAGAAAAGACCCAGAAATAAAAGTTCTCAGAATGTCGTGAAAATTTAATACGATTTTTTCTGAATATTTAAGAATTTATAGTGCAAATAACATCAGAGGGGGGTGCACCAGGTGGGCACAACCCACCTGGGCGCGCCCTGGTGGGTTATGGTCCCCACGTGGGCCCCTCACTTATCTCTTTAGCCCATGTCATCACCTACCTCCAGAAAAAAATCACCATTGCTCTCTCTCTCTCTCTCTCGTGTTCTTGCTCTCAAACCCGCGGATTTCGTCTCTTTGCTCAAAGCTCCGTTTCCGAAACTGTTTTGGGGGATTGCTACTTGGTATGTGACTCCTCCATTGCTCCAATTAGTTTTTACTTTAGTGGGTTATATTTTGAATAATTAGCTACTTTTGGTGCTGCTATAGATGAGCTTGCATGTTGAATTCTTAGAGTTCTAAGTAGTTTGAATGCTCAATATAGCCTCTATGCCTCCATATGAGTAGTTGCTATCAATCTTGTGAAGTTTTGTTGACAAAAATTTTGTGGACTAAAATTTTCAGAATTTTATTCATAGGAATAAGATGAGTTTCTTTAGGAAGTTTGCTTCCAAGAAGAGCTCTAAGGGAGTCATTGGGGAGTCATCGGACAACGATCTCCACACTCGGAGAAGGGCGGAGGTGCGGCCGTGCGAATGGCCGCATAACCCCTTCATGGATGGAGCCGGAATCCGTCAAGAGTTCGCACAATTTGCTACTAATGCTGGTCTCACCGACTTCATCGTAGCTGAGTGTGAACAATACCATCTCCTTACAAATTCCTCTGTGCAAAGTTTTCATTTTCTGAGTAGGAATAACCCCCCTGAAGTTCAGTTTAATTTATATGCTGAAACCCGTCAGATACCACTTACTAATTTTTGTGATATATGCTTGATCCCTTCTGACGGGGAAATAAGAGAGCCAAGGCCTACAGAGTTCGAGGGCTTTTATCGTACTCTGTCAGTGGGAGATGAGAGAGGCGTGTCGAGTGTCACCGCTACTAGTTTGCAGTTTCCTGCTGTGCATTATTTTGCTCTATTCATTGCTAAATGTTTAATTGCTAGGGAGAAGGTCGGTGCACTCTGTGCTCCTGACTTCGCCATTTTACGCCGCACACTTTACGATGATAACAGCTATAGCCTAGGGGCTATTATTGCACACCTTCTACACCTCAACAGAGCCAAGGGCAAAATCCACGGCGGCATTTATGCTACTCGCTTAGCGAGTCACTTTAACATTGAGATCCGCCAACATGATTATCGTTTACCCAAGGTTTATTTGGATCACCAGGCAATGAAAGATCACCAGTTTACTGATATTAGTGATTCTATTAATAATATTCCTTACAACCTGGTTTTCAGTGTGGAAACCTGTGATATTATTCCGTTGCCTGCACCTGCTTTGTTTGATTCTATTGCCAGGGGCGGATACAGGATCATGCCTGAGGATATTATTGCCTACCAGAATGCCCAGGCAGAGGCAGAGGAGGAGCCTCAGGAGTGGGATGCTCAGGTGCCCGCTCCACATTACTTCAACGTGGGACCGGATGGCTACTACGAGTGGTGATTACCAAGCTAGGCCAAAAGCCTAAGCTTGGGGGAGTACGTATTCCCACCGACATTACATTTATGTTCACACATTTCATTCCAGTTGTCGGTGTCCACACTTTTTCATTGTATTATCCATGCTAGATTTATTTCCTTGCTTTCTTCTTGTGTGTTTGAAAAACTTTGAGAAAATCACAAAAAATGTTTCTCACTTCTTTTTGGTTTTTCTTTCTAGTCTAATTTAGTTGTAATGTTAAAAGAAAACCCAAAAAGATTTCCTTGTTCTTCTTTTGCTTGTTGGGAGCTCTCCCGTGTAAATAGTTTTTCTCATTTTTGTTTTTCTCTTTAATTTGCTTTCTTCAAGAAAAAACTAAAAACTCCAAAAATATTTCAGCGTGTTTCTCTGAAATTCTTTTCCTTTTATTGAGTCGTACCGAGGAGAAGACCACGATGAAATTGTTGAGTGGCTCCCATATGCATTGATATTGATCTAATAAAGAGCCCATATTACCTTGTCTTCTCCTTTTTCAATAAAATGTTTGCAGATTCCAGCTTAGTCCTCGGCACTCTGCTACTTCTTGAGCTTGCGTTGGTTTTTCCCTTGAAGAGGAAAGGGTGATGCAGCAAAGTAGAGATAAGTATTTCCCTCAGTTTGAGAACCAAGGTATCAATCCAGTAGGAGACAACGCACAAATCACCGAATACCTGCACAAACAATCAAACAACTTGCACCCAACGCGATAAAGGGGTTGTCAATCCCTTCACGGTTATTTGCAAAAGTGAGATCTGATAGAGATAGATAAACGATAAAGTAAATATTTTTGGTATTTTTGGTTTATAGATCGGAAAGTAAAAGATTGCAAAATAGTAGATCGGAAACTTCTATGATGGAAAATAGAAACTTATATGATGGAAAATAGACCCGGGGGCCACAGGTTTCACTAGAGGCTTCTCTCAAGATAGAAAATAATACGGTGGGTGAACAAATTACTGCCGAGCAATTGGTAGAAAAACGCAAAGTTATGACGATATCTAAGGCAATGATCATGAATATAGGCATCATGTCCGTGTCAAGTAGACCGAAACGATTCTGCATCTACTACTATTACTCCACACATCAACCGCTATCCAGCATGCATCTAGAGTATTAAATTCATAAAGAATGGAGTAACGCATTAAGTAAGATGACATGATGTAGAGGAATTAACTCAAGCAATATGATGAAAACCCCATCTTTTTATCCTCGATGGCAAAAATACAATACGTGCCTTGCTGCCCCTACTGTCACTGGGAAAGGACACCGCAAGATTGAACCCAAAGCTAAGCACTTCTCCCATTGCAAGAAAAACCAATCTAGTTGGCCAAACCAAACCGATAGTTCAAAGAGAATTACAAAGATATCAAATCATGCATAAAAGAATTCAGAGAAGATTCAAATAATATTCATAGATAAGCTGATCATAAATCCACAATTCATCGGATCTCGGCAAACACACTGCAAAAAAGTATTACATCGAATAGATCTCCAAGAACATCAAGGAGAACATGGTATTGAGAATCAAAGAGAGAGAACAAGCCATCTAGCTACTAGCTATGGACCCGTAGGTCTGTGGTAAACTACTCACGCTTCATCGGAAGGGCAATAGGGTTGATGTAGAAGCCCTCCGTGATCGAATCCCCCTCTGGCAGGGTGCCAGAAAAGGTCCCTAGATGGGATCTCACAGGTACAGAAGGTTGCGGCGGTGGAAAAGTGTTTTCGTGGATGCCTCTGGTGGTTTGGAGATATTTGGGAATATATAGGCGAAAGAATTAGGTCAGGAGGTGCACGGGGGGCCCACAAGGGTGGGGGCACGCCCTACCCCCCTGGGTGCGCCCTCCGTCCTTGTGGCCGCTTCATGGCTCCTCCGACTTCATCTCCAAGTTTCCTGGTTGTCTTCTGGTCCAAGAAAAATCATCGTGAAGGTTTCATTCCGTTTGGACTCCATTTGGTATTCCTTTTCTAGGAAACTCAAAAACAAGGAAAAAACAGGAACTGGCATTGGGCTCTAGGTTAATAGTTTAGTCCCAAAATAATATAAAATAGCATATTAATGCATATAAAACATCCAAAACAGATAATATAATAGCATGGAACAATAAAAAAATTATAGATACGTTGGAGACGTATCAAGCATCCCCAAGCTTAATTCCTGCTCGTCCTCGAGTAGGTAAATGATAAAAATAGAATTTTTGATGTGGAATGCTACCTAACATATTTATCCATGTAATCCTCTTTATTGTGGCATGAATGTTCATATCCATAAGATTCAAAACAAAAGTTTAATATTGACATAAAAAGAATAATATTTCAAGCATACTAACAAGGCAATTATGTCTTCTCAAAATAACATGGCCAAAGAAAGCTTATCCCTACAAAATCATATAGTCTGGCTATGCTCCATCTTCATCACACAAAATATTCAAATCATGCACAACCCCGATGACAAGCCAAGCAATTGTTTCATACTTTTGACGTTCTCAAACTTTTTCAACTTTCACGCAATACATGAGCGTGAGCCATGGACATAGCACTATAGGTGGAATAGAATATGGTGGTTGTGGAGAAGACAAAAAGAGGAAGATAGTCTCACATCAACTAGGCGTATCAACGGGCTATGGAGATGCCCATCAATAGATATCAATGTGAGTGAGTAGGGATTGCCATGCAACGGATGCACTAGAGCTATAAGTTTATGAAAGCTCAAAAGGAAAACTAAGTGGGTGTGCATCCAACTTGCTTGCTCATTAAGACCTAGGGCAATTTGAGGAAGCCCATCATTGGAATATACAAGCCAAGTTCTATAATGAAAAATTCCCACTAGTATATGAAAGTGACAACATAGGAGACTCTCTATCATGAAGATCATGGTGCTACTTTGAAGCACAAGTGTGGTAAAAGGATAGTAACATTGCCCCTTCTCTCTTTTTCTCTCATTTTTTTTGGGCCTTCTTTTTTTTTGGCCTTTTCTTTCTCATTTTTTTTATTTTTTATTTATTTCCTCACATGGGACAATGCTCTAATAATGAAGATCATCACACTTTTATTTACTTACATCTCAAAAATTACAAATCGATACTAGAACAAAATATGATTCTATATGAATGCCTCCGGCGGTGTACCAGGATGTGCAATGAATCAAGAGTGACATGTATGAAAAAATTATGAATGGTGGCTTTGCCACAAATACGATGTCAACTACATGATCATGCAAAGCAATATGACAATGATGATGCGTGTCATAATAAACGGAATGGTGGAAAGTTGCATGGCAATATATCTCGGAATGGCTATGGAAATGCCATAATAGGTAGGTATGGTGGCTGTTTTGAGGAAGGTATATGGTGGGTGTATGGTACCGGTGAAAGTTGCGCGGTACTAGAGAGGCTAGCCATGGTGGAAGGGTGAGAGTGCGTATAATCCATGGACTCAACATTAGTCATAAAGAACTCACATACTTATTGCAAAAATCTATTAGTCATAAAAACAAAGTACTACGCGCATGCTCCTAGGGGGATAGATTGGTAGGAAAAGACCATCGCGCGTCCCCGACCGCCACTCATAAGGAAGACAATCAAAAAATATCTCATGCTCCAACTTCGTTACATAACGGTTCACCATACGTCCATGCTACGGGACTCACAAACCTTAACACAAGTATTTCTCAAATTCACAACTACTCACTAGCATGACTCTAATATCACCATCTTCATATCTCAAAACAATCATAAGGAATCAAACTTCTCATAGTATTCACTGCACTTTATATGAAAGTTTTTATTATATCCCTCTTGGATGCCTATCATGTTAGGACTAAATTTATAACCAAAGCAAATTACCATGCTGTTTAGAGACTCTCAAAATAATATAAGTGAAGCATGAGATTTCATTAATTTCTATAAAATAAAACCACCGCCGTGCTCTAAAAAGATAAAGTGAAGCACTAGAGCAAAATTGCCTAGCTCAAAAGATATAAGTGAAGCACAAAGAGTATTCTAATAAATCACGATTCATGCGTGTCCCTCTCAAAAGGTGTGTAAAGAAAGGATGATTGTCGCAAACTAAAAAGCAAAGACTCAAATCATACAAGACACTCCAAGCAAAACACATATCATGTGGTGAATAAAAATATAGACTCAAGTAAAGTTACCGATAGACGAAGATGAAAGAGGGGATGCCTTCCGGGGCATCCCCAAGCTTAGGCTCTTGGTTGTCCTTGAATATTACCTTGGGGTGCCTGGTCATCCCCAAGCTTAGGATCTTGCCACTCCTTATTCCATAGTCCATCAAATCCTTACCCAAAACTTGAAAACTTCACAACACAAAACTAAACAGAAAATTTCATAAGCTCCGTTAGTATAAGAAAATAAATCACCACTTTTGGTACTGTTGTGAACTCATTCTTTATTTATATTGGTGTAATATCTACTGTATTCCAACTTTTCCATGGTTCATACCCCCCGATACTACCCATAGATTCATCAAAATAAGCAAACAACACAAAGAAAACAGAATCTGTCAAAAACAGAACAGTCTACGAAAATCCGAATTGTTCTAATACTTATGTAACTCCAAAAATTCTAAAAATTATGAAAACAGAGGCAATTTGTATATCAATATTGTGTAAAAAATTCAGGGTTTTTCAACACTCCAATGAATTATTAAAATTCTAAGACTGGACATAAAAGTTTCTGTTTTTCAGCAAGATCAAATCAACTATCACCGTAAGCCATCCCAAAGGTCTTACTTGGCACAAACACTAATTAAAACACAAAACCACATCTAACTAGAGGCTATATGAATAATTTTTGCATAACAGAACCAAAAAATCAAAAACAAAAATAAATTTGGGTTGCCTCCCAACAAGCGTTATTGTTTAACGCCCTTAGCGAGGCATAAAAACACGAATAGATCTAGGTATTGTCATCTTTGGTATGCAATCCATAAGTAGCTCTCATAATAGATTCATATGGCAATTTAATTTTCTTTCTTAGAAAGTGTTCCATGCACTTCCTTAATGGAAACTGAAATCTAATGTTTCCTTCTTTCATATCAATAATTGGACCAATCGTTCTAAGGAAAGGTCTACCAAGAATAATAGGACATGTAGGATTGCAATCTGTATCAAGAACAATGAAATCTACGGGCACATAATTCCTATTTGCAACTATAAGAACATAATTAATCCTTCCCATAGGTTTCTTAATAGTGGAATCCGCAAGATGCAAATTTAAAGAACAATCATCAAATTCACGGAAACCTAACACATCACATAAAGTTTTTGGAATCGTGGAAACGCTAGCACCAAAATCACACAAAGCATAGCACTCATAATATTTAATCTTAATCTTAATAGTAGTTTCCCACTCATCATAAAGTTTTCTAGGGATAGAAACTTCCAATTCAAGCTTTTCTTCAAAAGATTGCATCATAGCATCAACGATATGTTTAGTAAAAACTTTGTTTTGATTATAAGCATGAGGAAAATTCAACATGGATTGCAACAAGGAAATACAATCTATTAAATAACAATTATCATAATTAAATTCCTTGAAATCCAAAAGAGTGGGTTCATTGCTACTTAAAGTTTTGACCTCTCCAATCCCACTTTTATCAATTTTTGCATCAAGATCTAAAAACTCCAAATCATTGGGACGCCTTTTAACTAAAGTTGACTCATCTCCAGTCCCATATTTATCAAGATTTATATTGGAAAACAAAGATTCAATAGGAGTCACATCAATCACTTTAAGATCTTCATCATTATTTAAAGCCTCCGGTTTAGCGGCCATCTTATTTACTAAGGTAGCTTGTTTATCAGAAATTTGGCCTACTAGATTTTCAAGATGAGCAAACTGAGATTTCAAACCATAAAATTCCTTAGACATATCATCGAGCTCTTTATTCATGTACTCCATAAAACTTTTCTGCTCCTTAAGCTCGTTTCTAAAGAAACTATTATGCTCAAATTGTAAAGACATGAAGCTCCTAACATTATTTTCAATTTCTTCCAACCTCCTAAAGTGAGGATCAACGTTCTTTGGTTGAGCCATAAAGGCAAGCAGGCACACCAACACACGGGCACACAAGGAGCAAACGAGCAAACCGAAAACGAACGAAGAAGACGAATGAAAGAGGGGTGAAGAAAAGGCAAATCTTTTCGAAAATCGTTTTAGAAGTGGGGGAGAGGAAAATGAGAGGAGAATGGCGAATAATGTAATGCAAGAGATGAGAGTTTATGATGGGTACTTGGTATGTCTTGACTTGGCGTAGATCTCCCCGGCAACGGCGCCAGAAATTCTTCCTGCTACTTCTTGAGCTTGCGTTGGTTTTTCCCTTGAAGAGTAAAGGGTGATGCAGCAAAGTAGAGATAAGTATTTCCCTTAGTTTGAGAACCAAGGTATCAATCCAGTAGGAGACAACGCACAAATCACCGAATACCTGCACAAACAATCAAACAACTTGCACCCAACGCGATAAAGGGGTTGTCAATCCCTTCACGGTTATTTGCAAAAGTGAGATCTGATAGAGATAGGTAAACGATAACGTAAATATTTTTAGTATTTTTGGTTTATAGATCGGAAAGTAAAAGATTGCAAAATAGTAGATCGGAAACTTGTATGATGGAAAATAGAAACTTATATGATGGAAAATAGACCCGAGGGCCATAGGTTTCACTAGAGGCTTCTCTCAAGATAGAAAATAATACGGTGGGTGAACAAATTACTGCCGAGCAATTGATAGAAAAGCGCAAAGTTATGACAATATCTAAGGCAATGATCATGAATATAGGCATCATGTCGGTGTCAAGTAGACTGAAACGATTCTGCTTCTACTATTATTACTCCACACATCGACCGCTATCCAGCATGCATCTAGAGTATTAAGTTCATAAAGAACGGAGTAACGCATTAAGTAAGATGACATGATGTAGAGGAATTAACTCAAGCAATATGATGAAACCCCCATCTTTTTATCCTCGATGGCAAAAATACAATACGTGCCTTGCTACCCCTACTGTCACTGGAAAGGACACCGCAAGATTGAACACAAAGCTAAGCACTTCTCCCATTGCAAGAAAAACCAATCTAGTTGGCCAAACCAAACTGATAGTTAGAAAAGAATTACAAAGATATCAAATCATGCATAAAAGAATTCAGAGAAGATTCAAATAATCTCTACTCCTAATGGAGCAGTTGGTAGCCTGGTACTCCGGTTTTATTTTCGTCCGGTTTTATTTCCTCCCACCACCCCTCCCACTGATTTTTCTCCTTCTCATTAAAAAACCAAATCCCATTAAAGGGAGATATTGTTTCCTGCTTGCTTTGGCAGGTGTTGATTCATTTTAGTCATGTAAATAATAGGTAATTAAGAATTTAGAAATCGCACCATATATGTGAGATCACCTTCCTAAAATATAGACATAATATTTTTCTCGATAACCTTCCAAAACAAAATGAGATATTTGTCAATATGAAATCATTAATCACACGCACTATGCCATTTAGTATTATCATTATCTCTATTATTAATTGACAATCACAAGTTTCCTAATATAACAAAAATAATATATCTTTTCTTATGGGCGTACGCATCCGCGCGCCCCTGCGGAGGGACGCCGTGCGCGACACCATGGAGGACGCCGTAGCCGGGCCTGATGTCGGGGAGATACTCAAGAATGTCAGGGCGTGCATCACGGCGTCGAGGACGGCCGTGGTGGAAGGCGGGTCGTCAGACCGCCACGTACATGCGCTCGTGGACGCGGTCATATAGAGAGCCTACATATTATATTTCCTATCAGTCATACAGAGAGCGTACATTCTAAAATCAAGTGTGATCATTCAAATGTTAGGAAATTCATTAAAAAATGTGTGCTACAATACTCGGTAGTCGTCGTCGTTCATAATAGCTATTTCATGCAAAAATATTCTAGAAATCGAGCGCAGGATCACTTTGGAAAGCAAACATTAATCTAATTAATTAGCTGGAGAGATAATTATGTATCCTCTTAATTAGGTCCATTTAAATAGGAATTATTTTTTGCACCAAATCAATTTGGAAACCGAGTGATTAGGGTAATTAATTAATTGAGTAGACACTTAATTATGCCTACACATAATTATAGTGGGGATTTTTTTCCAATTAGGAAGATAACTAATTGATTTGGTTGGCAGTTAAGTAGACATGCTAAGAATTAGGGAGGCTTTTAATTATTTGTGTAATCTTTACTCCTAATGACCGAGTTGGTAGGTGGTATCGTCGCTTCGTACCCCGTCGATCGAACGAACGAAGACATCTGCCCCTTCCCCACCGATTTTTTTCCATCTCCCACGCTTTCCTTCCACTCCGGTTTTTTCTCACCTGGCTCGTTCACCCCAAGGCCCAAGCCACACACCACGCACACGGCCCCTCACCGCGTCCCGGCTAGGGTTTCATCAGCCGCTACTCTCGTGCCACCGTACCACCCGATTTCCTCGCCGTCGATGCCGCACCCGTCTCCCAGCCACTGCCCTCGAGTTCAAAAAAGGAGAAGGAGCAAGGGTGAGGATGCTTGGAGCAAGGGCGGAGGGGCTTCAATGTGGCGGCGATTTGAAGCCTTGGGACTGCAGGTCGAGGCCTTGTGGCAGCGGCGGAGCAGATGCTGTCCTTTGCCTCCATCGAGGAAATCCTCTCTCCTCCGTGCAGCCCTGACGATCCTGAGATCTCCCGCCTGCGACCCACTGCTGCAAGGTAGATAAAGATTTGATGGTATATGCCACTCTCCTCTCGATCCCAAATGCTTAGGTTGTGATTCTGTTTTGAATTTGTAATCTTGTTCTTCAGCCACAATCTCGTCGTTAAGTGTCCTGGTTGTTCTTGAGTCATGCACATTTGACGATCAGTTTGTTCCTTTGTTGGTTTTTGAATGCTAGAACAAATCCACCAGGGCCTTGTATACGTACATGCAAGCAAGCACACAGGCTAGCTGCTTGATTGACGAACAGTAGCACTAGCACATGCACAATTTGCTGGACATATGTACGTATGTGAACCTGGGCTTGCACTAGCACTATGGTCGGATCGACTGATCTCGATGGAAGGTCTCGGCGGAACCCATGTAAAACTTGACGACGAAAATACAAATCGGTTTGATGGCCACAGGCTTGTGTCGAGCATGTTCGTACTTTGTATTGCTTTGATCTTCATACGTTATGAGGGGCAGGGGTACATGATGCGTAAGATAGCCTACTACTAGCTAACCTACTCGGTAAGGTATACCCTATACTACTCGGACACCACCACAGCTCCGTGTTTAATTCTAACATCCTTTATTTTGTTTTTCTGTCCACAAAAAGCTTGAACCGCTCCTAAATTTCACAAAATAATGCTCAATAGTAGTTGGTCAGTATGATTCCAACATAAATTTTTATTTATATCTGAATTTTTTAAGGAGAACAGAGACATTCGTACCTCATGCTTTGGGTGTCATACTTAAAGGATCTTCAGATTAATGATCTTTCCATATAAATCTTTTGTTTCTAATTTTGCATAAGAGACATATGACTATAGGAGCATTTGTGTCTCATGCCTTGGTTGTCATACAGATTTTATGTACAAACTTTGTGTCTCTAGTTACTGAATTTTGAATGTCTTGTGTTTATATCGGACAGAACATCACAAGATGAGTCAGAAGGTGCCTTCACATGTTAAATCGAATCAATGCTCAATGGCGAGTTTCTACATGCACACCAGTGCAACAAAAATCACATTTGTTAACCTCTCCTTTAGGTATTGCACCATGTTGTGTCATTATTATCTACTTAGTTCTGGTCTACATATTTTTAGGTTACTATTTTTTTGGCCTTCTGATGCAATATCAATATGCTTCATAAAATTATCAGAGTAGTATGAAAATGCATACTGCATTAGTTTGGAGGGTAGCCTACATATTTATGGCTTGTGAGTTGTGTTACTTCTTGCACCCTCAACCTACCGTGTCTTCATATATATTTTCCATTGTATTTCTTCATGATCAGAATAGAAATTAGTTATGGAAGCAATGCATGATGGTTTGTTTATTACTGAATAGTCTTGTTGCATAATTTGGAGTGTTCATGTTGATGTAGTGACATCTTTTGTTCTTGTTCTTGATCCAAACAGATGGAAATTCAAATTCACGTCTTGGCATTGACTAAAAGTATGGATCTTGTTGTCTTCAATCTGGATATTGACAAGCTACTATGTGATTGTGCGAAGGTGATTTTTAATATCATGCGGCTCCTCTGGGTGTATCATTCTCATATTAATTTTAGATAAGTAGCATCCTTGCGTTTGTGTTTGGTAGGAAAATTGCACATCATTCACTTATTACAAGAGAGTATGGATGGCAAAGAAATTTTCCTATATCTGATGAAGGCAGGCCCAAGATGAACTTGGGTGTTTTTATGCAACCCCTCTTATAGCATTGAACTGCTAGGCTATTTTCCCCCTTAAATGACCAGTTTAGCATTGAATTGGTAGGCTATTTTTCCTTTCTTGTCTATGTATGTAGGCCCTCTGTCTTCCAAAAGTACCATGTTTCAAAGGAGCTTTACTACCTTTACTTCCTTTATATGAGTGCCAACCATATAAGCCACACTTCAAAAATTACATGTCTTCGTCATTGAGGCTAAGCAGAATGGGCTTTGTCCATGTAAGGTATATCTTTTAGATTTCACATTAAGGTCTACTCGAACGGGGAGATTAATTTCCTGAATATGTGATTGCAACAGAGAAGTCCAAGAAACTCAAAGGCTTCATCATTGAGGCTAAACATAATGTTTTTTGTTTGGGTTCATCAATTTGCTTGGTGATATTGAGGGGAACGCCTTTTGGTGAATCGAGTGCATTCCAGAATAAACGGTTGAAATTTGCGTATAACAAGTACATGGATTTTCTTATTTACCATATGTTTGATATTCATCATTATCATTTGTGTTTTCTTCTTGAAGCGTAGTAAGCTCTTCCCTTCAATATATCATGTATACAGACAAGTACACACCACTGATTACTTACTAATATTCTAAGTGTTTTATTTATGCTGCAGGTTGTTTGCACATACTCAAATAGAGAGTTATACGCACACTGACTTGGTTACTTTAGTTTTTTTACATATATCACGACTATTTCCTCACAGGCTCTTCTTAGATTCATTTTAGAACACTTTAGGGACATTGAGACATATGATGTTTGTTAGCGGTTGACGCAACATGTAACCAAGTTAATGGTACTAAAAATTGAAATTTTGTGACACGGAGAAGGGACGGCCACTCTGGTTGGGTCCGTCGGATCTCTCCTCTAAGTTACTCTCGCTGGGATCTCGTCTTATGGTCTTCGTCAGACCAACTCCCGACTCGGCCCTAGTGCCGTGCCCGCTGCTATTGATTTTTCTTCTCCCGCCCTTGCTGTGGTTAGTATCCTTTCTTTGCTGGCTTTGCTTTCGGAGAAGATTTTGCAGTTGGTCTATTGATTGGGCTGGGTACACTTCTTTGAGTGTTTATGTTGGATGTGCTGCAGTGGCGGATGCTGACCAACCACATATGCCCTGCGTGTTTCTTGCTCGAGTTGTTTAGATAATGTGTTTCTACTTGTGAACTACAAAGGTCCAGAAAAGCAAATTTCAAATTAGTTGGGTCGTTCTTGCTGCTTGTACTAGATTCGTTACGAATGGTTTGGGATCTTCTTACACCATGTGCCACCTTAATTCAATGATTTTGATTTGGTTTGGAAGCCACTGATATGTTGTAGCTGTTGTACAAGTTTCACTGGAATCACAGTCAAGGTGACCAACGAAAATGAACTTGCTGGTGCCAGGAAGGTGTGTTAGTTTGCATTTTTTATGTAGTATGCATGTCTGATGTAGCTTTTGATTCCGCAGGGGGATGTGGTCAGCCGGGCGCTCAACATGTCAAAGAGTGCAAAACTATTATGGTGCAAATAAATATTTTAAAATGGTGGAATGGCCTTGTGGTTGTTATGTAACTATTTAATGCTTAATCTTTGTTCTTAATTACCGTGAAATGATGATTGCTTGAAAACCTTATGGTCTTCTAATTATACACATTGTTGTTTATATCTCATCGTGCAGGGCAACATAGGTTTGGGATGAAATCCCTTGAACAAATAGGACTATGCTTATTGGATGTTCATTATGTGTCCATGTTTTTGTTGACCAGATGAGAAGAAATGACACTATAAATACTGGTGAAGATCAAACAAGGCAAAGTGGTTTTATTAAGAAGTTTTGAGGGCTACTAAAGATAGAGCCCATGGTTATTGACAAGGAACTACTTTGAATCTTGATTCATGCACATTGGAAGAGTATTATTCTTATACTGCTAGCTGAGAAACAATTGGATATATATGCCATTTTTCTTGACATATTTAAATGTTTGTATTGTGTAAAATGAGATTATTCTATGCATATCCTTTCTCCCAGTTGATATACATTTACTGCAATGCCTTTTTTGTCAATTTTATCATGCCATGTGCTTCCTTCAATGGTAAGACATATGCCTATTTTTAGGTTGATTAGGATCTATTTTCGTCCTATGCCTTTTTTTAGGTTGATTAAGATCAATTTTCGTCCTACACTGTTGTGGTATGCATTGGAGTGGGATCTATTTTCGTCTTGTGCCTTTTAGGTTGATTAGGAACTATTTTCTTCCGATGCCTTTTAGTTTTTTTACTCATACCATGATGCTAGATTCAACACGAGATCAAAAGTTTGGTGTGAAGGAAACTATTCAAATGTTGGCAACTTTGTGTGATAGCTGACCTGGGATAGACAACATCTCATCGTGCAAGATGGTAAGGTCTTTTTTCCGTTGTTGTCATGGTTTATTGTTGTTTCTAATAGCTACCACTTGTACATTTATCTTCTGTATACATTCATCGGACGATACATCTTGTACGTCACCGACAAAGAGGGACTCATGTATATATTCTGGTCCCTATTCATACATCATAGTCGTCAGAGTGTAAAACTCGAAGCCATTTAGTGAAATTAAAAAGTTTTGCGAGGGAATTCAAAGAAGCACTCGAAATAAAGCAACCCGACTATAATTCCGATATATCTAGATGGTAACATTTGTATTCCAATGAGCATATAGTGATAATATATTTTGTTGACTCTCATGGATCATCACTCTATATGTATACATAGTCAATTTGCCTTTTTGTTACATTGCAAGTGAAGTGGACTTCAATTATTATGCAATTGTGTCTGTGTTATATTGTCTCTACATGTGAAATTTAACTCTAGCAAAATATTTCAAAAGCTCGTGGCAACGCACGGGCACTCTACTAGTATTCATAGATAAGCTGATCATAAATCCACAATTCATCGGATCTCGGCAAACACACCGCAAAAAGTATTACATCGAATAGATCTCCAAGAACATCAAGAAGAACATGGTATTGAGAATCAAAGAGAGATAAGAAGCCATCTAGCTACTAGCTATGGACCCGTAGGTCTGTGGTAAACTACTCACGCTTCATCGGAAGGGCAATAGGGTTGATGTAGAAGCCCTCCGTGATCGAATCCCCCTCCGGCAGGGTGCCGGAAAAGGTCCCTAGTGTTGGGGAACGTAGTAATTTCAAAAAAATTCCTATGCACACACAGGATCATGGTGATGCATAGCAACGAGAGGGGAGAGTGTGTCCACGTACCCTCGTAGACCGAAAGCGGAAGCGTTAGCACAACGCGGTTGATGTAGTCGTACGTCTTCACGATCCGATCGATCCAAGTACCGAACGCACGGCACCTCCGAGTTCAGCACACGTTCAACTCGATGACGTCCCACGAGCTCCGATCCAGCAAAGCTTCACAGGAGAGTTTCGTCAGCATGACGGCGTGGTGACGGTGATGATGATGCTACCGACGCAGGGCTTCGCCTAAGCACCGCTACGATATGATCAAGGTGGATTATGGTGGAGGGGGGCACCGTGCACGGCTAAGAGATCAATGATCAATTGTTGTGTCTATGGGGTGCCCCCTGGCCACGTATATAAAGGAGTGGAGGAGGGGGGAGGGCCGGCCTAGCTATGGCGCGCCCTGGAGGAGTCCTACTCCCACCGGGAGTAGGATTCCCCCCTTCCAAGTAGTAGGAGTAGGAGAGAAGGAAGGGGAAGAGAGAAGAGAAGGAAGGAGGGGGCGCAGCCCCTCCCCCTAGTCCAATTCGGACTAGGCCTTGGGGGGGCGCGCGGCCTGCCTCTCTCTCTCCCCTAAAGCCCAATAAGGCCCATATACTTCTTCCCCGTATTCCCGTAACTCCCCGGTACTCCGAAAAATACCCGAACCACTCAGAACCTTTCCGATGTTCGAATATAGTCGTCCAATATATCGATCTTTACGTCTCGACCATTTCGAGACTCCTCGTCATGTCCCCGATCTCATATGGGACTCCGAACTATCTTCGGTACATCAAAATACATAAACTCATAATACAAATCGTCACAGAACTTTAAGCGTGCGGACCCTACGGGTTCGAGAACTATGTAGACATGACCGAGACACGTCTCCGGTCAATAACCAATAGCGGAACCTGGATGCTCATATTGGCTCCCACATATTCTACGAAGATCTTTATCGGTCAAACCGCATAACAACATACGTTGTTCCCTTTGTCATCGGTATGTTACTTGCCCGAGATTCGATCGTCGGTATCTCAATACCTAGTTCAATCTCGTTACCGGCAAGTCTCTTTACTCGTTCCGTAATACATCATCCCACAACTAACTCATTAGTTACAATGCTTGCAAGGCTTATAGTGATGTGCATTACCGAGTGGGCCCAGAGATACTTCTCCGACAATCGGAGTGACAAATCCTAATCTCGAAATACGCCAACTCAACAAGTACCTTCGGAGACACCTGTAGAGCACCTTTATAACCACCCAGTTATGTTGTGACGTTTGGTAGCACACAAAGTGTTCCTCCAGTAAACGGGAGTTGCATAATCTCATAGTCATAGGAACATGTATAAGTCATGAAGAAAGCAATAGCAGCATACTAAACGATCAAGTGCTAAGCTAACGAAATGGGTCAAGTCAATCACATCATTCTCCTAATGATGTGATCCCGTTAATCAAATGACAACTCATGTCTATGGTTAGGAAACATAACCATTTCTGATTAACGAGCTAGTCTAGTAGAGGCTTACTAGTGACACTCTGTTTGTCTATGTATTCACACATGTATCATGTTTCCGGTTAATACAATTCTAGCATGAATAATAAACATTTATCATGATATAAGGAAATAAATAATAACTTTTTTATTGCCTCTATGGCATATTTCCTTCAGTCTCCCACTTGCACTAGAGTCAATAATCTAGTTCACATCGCCATGTGATTTAACACCAATAGTTCACATCTTTATGTGATTAACACCCATAGTTCACATCGCTATGTGACCAATACTCAAAGGGTTTACTAGATTCAATAATCTAGTTCACATCGCCATGTGATTAACACCCAAAGAGTACTAAGGTGTGCTCAAGTTTTGCTTGTGAGAGAAGTTTAGTCAACGGGTCTGCCACATTCAGATCCGTATGTATTTTGCAAATTTCTATGTCTACAATGCTCTGCACGGAGCTACTCTAGCTAATTACTCCCACTTTCAATATGTATCCAGATTGAGACTTTGAGTCATCTGGATCGGTGTAAAAGCTTGCATCGACATAACCTTTTACGACGAACTCTTTTATCACCTCCATAACCGAGAAATATTTCCTTAGTCCTCTTAGGTAACTAAGGATAACTTTGACCGCTATCCGGTGATCTATCCCTGGATCACTATCGTACCTCCTTGCTAAACTCATAGCAAGGCACACAACTGGTCTGGTACATAGCATGGCATACTTTATAGAACCTATGACTGAGGCATAGGGAATGACTTTCATTCTCTTTCTATCTTCTGTCGTGGTCGACTTTTGAGTCTTACTCAATTTTACACCTTGTAATACACGCAAGAACTCCTTCTTTTACTGATCCATTTTGAACTCCTTCAAAATCTTTTCAAGGTATGTGCTTTGTGAAAGTCCTATTAAGCGTCTCGATCTATCCCTATAGATCTTGATGCTCAATACTTAAGCAGCTTCACCGAGGTCTTTTTATTCAAGTATCCTTTTATGCTATCCAGAAATTCTATATCATTTCCAATCAACAATATGTCATCCACATATAATATCAGAAATGCTACAGAGCTCCCACTCACTTTCTTGTAAATACAGGCTTCACCGTAAGTCTGTATAAAACCATATGCTTTGATCACTTCATCAAAGCGTATATTCCAACTCCGAGATGCTTGCACCAGTCCATAGATGGATCGCTGGAGCTTGCACATTTTGTTAACACCTTTAGGATTGACAAAACCTTCTGGTTGCATCATATACAACTTCTTCTTTAAAAATTCCATTAAGGAATGTAGTTTTTACATCCATTTGCCAGATTTCATAAAATGCGGCAATTGCTAACATGATTCGGACAGACTTTAAGCATCGATACGAGTGAGAAAATCTCATCGTAGTCAACACCTTGAACTTGTCGAAAAACTTTTGCGACAATTCGAGCTTTGTAGATAGTAACACTACTATCAGCGTCTATCTTCCTCTTGAAGATCCATTTTTTCTCAATGGCTCGCCGATCATTGGGCAAGTCAGTCAAAGTCCATACTTTGTTCTCATACATGGATCCTATCTCAGATTTCATGGCCTCAAGCCATTTATCGGAATCTGGGCTCATCATCGCTTCCTCATAGTTCGTAGGTTCGTCATGGTCTAGTAACATGACTTCCAGAACAGGATTACCGTACCACTTTGGTGCGGAACATACTCTGGTTGACCTACGAGGTTCTGTAGTAACTTGATCTGAAGCTTCATGATCATCATCATTAGCTTCCTCGCTAATTGGTGTAGGCATCACTAGAACTGATTTCTGTGATGAACTACTTTTCAATTCAAGAGAAGGTACCACTACCTCATCAAGTTCTACTTTCCTTCCACTCACTTCTTTCGAGAGAGACTCCTTCTCTAGAAAGGATCCATTTTTAGCAACAAATATCTTGCCTTCAAATCTGTGATAGAAGGTGTACCCAACAGTTTCTTTTGGGTATCCTATGAAGACGCACTTCTCCGATTTGGGTTCGAGCTTATCAGGCTGAAGCTTTTTCACATAAGCATCGCAACCCCAAACTTTAAGAAACGACAGCTTAGGTTTCTTGCCAAACCACAGTTCATACGGTGTCGTCTCAACGGATTTAGATGGTGCCCTATTAAACATGAATGCAGCTGTCTCTAATGCATAACCCCAAAACGATGGTGGTAAATCGGTAAGAGACATCATAGATCGCACCATATCTAATAAAGTACGGTTACGATGTTCGGACACACCATTACGCTGTGGTGTTCCGGGTGGCGTGAGTTGCGAAACTATTCCGCTTTGTTTCAAATGTACAGCAAACTCGTAACTCAAATATTCTCCTCCACGATCAGATCGTAGAAACTTTATTTTCTTGTTACGATGATTTTCCACTTCACTATGAAATTCTTTGAACTTTTCAAATGTTTCAGACTTATGTTTCATTAAGTAGATATACCCATATCTGCTCAAATCATCTGTGAAGGTGAGAAAATAACGATACCCGCCGCGAGCCTCAACATTCATCGGACCGCATACATCGATATGTACTATTTCCAATAAGTCATTTAGCTCGCTCCATTGTTCCGGAGAACGTAGTCTTAGTCATCTTGCCCATGAGGCATGGTTCGCAAGCATCAAATGATTCATAATCAAGTGATTCCAAAATTCCATCCGAATGGAGTTTCTTCATGCGCTTTACACCAATATGACCTAAACGGCAGTGCCACAAAATATGTTGCATTATCATTATCAACTTTGCATCTTTTGGCATCAATATTATGAATATGTGTATCACTACGACCGAGATTCAATAAACCATTTACATTGGGTGTATGACCATAGAAGGTTTTTATTCATGTAAACAGAACAACAATTATTCTCTGACTTAAATGAATAACCGTATTGCAATAAACATGATCCAATCATATTCATGCTCAACGCAAACACCAAATAACATTTATTTTGCAATAAACATGATCCAATCATATTCATGCTCAATGCAAACACCAAATAACATTTATTTTGCAATAAACATGATCCAATCATATTCATGCTCAATGCAAACACCAAATAACATTTATTTAGGTTCAACACTAATCCCGAAAATAGAGGGAGTGTGCGATGGTGATCTTATCAACCTTGGAATCTCTTCCAACACACATCGTCACCTCGTCCTCAACTAGTCTCTATTCATTTTGCAACACCTGTTTCGAGTTACTAATCATAGCAACTGAACCGGTATCAAATACCCAGGGGCTACTATGAACACTAGTAAAATACACATCAATAACATGTATATCAAATATATCTTTGTTCACTTTGCCATCCTTCTTATCCGCCAAATACTTGGGGCAGTTCCGCTTCCAGTGAGCAGTCCCTTTGCAAAAGCACTCAGTTTCAGGCTTAGGTCCAGACTTGGGATTCTTCCCGGGAGTAGCAACTTGCTTGCTATTCTTCTTGAAGTTCCCCTTCTTCCCTTTGCCCTTTTTTTGAAACTAGTGGTCTTGTTAACCATCAACACTTGATGCTCTTTCTTGATTTCTACCTTTGTTGATTTCAGCATCACGAAGAGCTCGGGAACCGTTTTTGTCATCCCTTGCATATTATAGTTCATCACGAAGTTCCAGTAACTTGGTGATAGTGACTAGAGAATTCTGTCAATTACTATCTTATCCGGAAGATTAACTCCCACTTGATTCAAGCAACTGTAGTACTCAGACATTCTGAGCACATGCTCACTGGTTGAGCTATTCTCCTCCATCTTGTAGGCGAAGTACTTGTCAGAGGTCTCATACCTCTCGACACGGGCATGAGTCTGAAATACCGATTTCAGCTCTTGGAACATCTCATATGCTCCATGTCGTTCAAAACATTTTTTGAAGTCCCGATTCTAAGCCGTAAAGCATGGTGCACTAAACTATCAAGTAGTCATCATACCGAGCTTGTCAAACGTTCATAATGTCTGCATCTGCTCCTGCAATAGTTCTGTCACCTAGCGGTGCATCAAGGACATAATTCTTCTGTGCAGCAATGAGGATAAACCTCAGATCACGGAACCAGTCCGCATCATTGCTACTATCATCTTTCAACTTAGTTTTCTCTAAGAACATATCAAAAATAAAACAGGGGAGCTATACGCGAGCTATTGATCTACAACATAATTTGCAAATACTACCAGGACTAAGTTCATGATAAATTTAAGTTTAATTAATCATATTACTCAAGAACTCCCACTTAGATAGACATCTCTCTAATCATCTAAGTGATCACGTGATCCAAATCAACTAAACCATAACCGATCATCACGTGAAATGGAGTAGTTTTCAATGGTGAACATCACTATGTTGATCATATCTACTATATGATTCACGCTCGACCTTTCGGTCTCAGTGTTCCGAGGCCATATCTGCATATGCTAGGCTCGTCAAGTTTAACCCGAGTATTCTGCGTGTGCAAAACTGGCTTGCACCCGTTGTAGATGAACGTTGAGCTTATCACACCCGATCATCACGTGGTGTCTCGGCACGACGAACTTTGGCAACGGTGCATACTCAGGGAGAACACTTTTACCTTGAAATTTAGTGAGAGATCATCTTATAATGCTACCGTCAAACAAAGCAAAATAAGATGCATAAAGGATAAACATCACATGCAATCAATATAAGTGATATGATATGGCCATCATCATCTTGTGCTTGTGATCTCCATCTCTGAAGCACCGTCATGATCACCATCGTCACTGGCGCGACACCTTGATCTCCATCGTAGCATCGTTGTCGTCTCGCCAACTATTGCTTCTACGACTATCGCTACCACTTAGTGATAAAGTAAAGCAATTACAGGGCGATTGCATTGCATACAATAAAGCGACAGCCATATGGCTCCTGCCAGTTGCCGATAACTCAGTTACAAAACATGATCATCTCATACAATAAAATATAGCATCATGTCTTGACCATATCACATCACAACATGCCGTGCAAAAATAAGTTAGACGTCCTCTACTTTGTTGTTGCAAGTTTTACGTGGCTGCTATGGGCTGAGCAAGAACCGTTCTTACCTACGCATCAAAACCACAACGATAGTTCGTCAAGTTAGTGCTGTTTTAACCTTCACAAGGACCGGGCGTAGCCACACTCGGTTCAACTAAAGTTGGAGAAACTGACACCCGCTAGTCACCTGTGTGCAAAGCACGGCGGTAAAACCAGTCTCGCGTAAGCGTACGCGTAATGTCGGTCCGGGCCACTTCATCCAACAATACCGCCGAACCAAAGTGTGACATGCTAGTAAGCAGTATGACCTGTATCGCCCACAACTCACTTGTGTTCTACTCGTGCATATAACATCTACGCATAAAACTTGGCTCGGATGCCACTGTTTGGGAACGTAGTAATTTCAAAAAAATTCCTACGCACACATAGGATCATGGTGATGCATAGCAACGAGAGGGGAGAGTGTGTCCACGTAGCCTCATAGACCGAAAGCGGAAGCGTTAGCACAACGCGGTTGATGTAGTCGTACGTCTTCACGATCCGACCGATCCAAGTACCGAACGCACGGCACCTCCGAGTTCAGCACACGTTCAACTCGATGACGTCCCGCGAGCTCCGATCCAGCAAAGCTTCACAGGAGAGTTTCGTCAGCACGACGGCGTGGTGACGATGATGATGATGCTACCGACGCAGGGCTTCGCCTAAGCACCGCTACGATATGATCGAGGTGGATTATGGTGGAGGGGGACACCGCACACGGCTAAGAGATCAATGATCAATTGTTGTGTCTATGGGGTGCCCCCTGGCCACGTATATAAAGGAGTGGAGGAGGGGGGAGGGCCGGCCTAGCTATGGCGCGCCCTGGAGGAGTCCTACTCCCACTGGGAGTAGGATTCCCCCCCCCCCTTCCAAGTAGTAGGAGTAGGAGAGAAGGAAGGGGAAGAGAGAAGAGAAGGAAGGAGGGGGCGCAGCCCCTCCCCCTAGTCCAATTCGGACTAGGCCTAGGGGGGGCGCGCGGCCTGCCTCTCTCTCTCCCCTAAAGCCCAATAAGGCCCATATACTTCTTCCCCGTATTCCCGTAACTCCCCGGTACTCCAAAAAATACCCGAACCACTCGGAACCTTTCCGATGTTCGAATATAGTCGTCCAATATATCGATCTTTACATCTCGACCATTTCAAGACTCCTCGTCATGTCCCCGATCTCATCCGGGACTCCGAACTACCTTCGGTACATCAAAATACATAAACTCATAATACAAATCGTCACAGAACTTTAAGCGTGCGGACCCTATGGGTTCGAGAACTATGTAGACATGACCGAGACACGTCTCTGGTCAATAACCAATAGCGGAACCTGGATGCTCATATTGGCTCCCACATATGCTACGAAGATCTTTATCGGTCAAACCGCATAACAACATACGTTGTTCCCTTTGTCATCGGTATGTTACTTGGCCGAGATTCGATCGTCGGTATCTCAATACCTAGTTCAATCTCGTTACCGGCAAGTCTCGTTACTCGTTCCGTAATACTTCATCCCGCAACTAACTCATTAGTTACAATGCTTGCAAGGCTTATAGTGATGTGCATTACCGAGTGGGCCCAGAGATACTTCTCCGACAATCGGAGTGACAAATCCTTATCTCGAAATACGCCAACTCAATAAGTACCTTCGAAGACACCTGTAGAGCACCTTTATAATCACCCAGTTACGTTGTGACGTTTGGTAGCACACAAAGTGTTCCTCTGGTAAACAGGAGTTGCATAATCTCATAGTCATAGGAACATGTATAAGTCATGAAGAAAGCAATAGCAACATACTAAACGATCAAGTGCTAAGCTAACAAAATGGGTCAAGTCAATCACATCATTCTCCTAATGATGTGATCCCGTTAATCAAATGACAACTCATGTCTATGGTTAGGAAACATAACCATTTCTGATTAACGAGCTAGTCTAGTAGAGGCTTACTAGTGACACTCTGTTTGTCTATGTATTCACACATGTATCATGTTTCCGGTTAATACAATTCTAGCATGAATAATAAACATTTATCATGATATAAGGAAATAAATAATAACTTTATTATTGCCTCTAGGGCATATTTCCTTCACCTAGATGGGATCTCACGGGTACAGAAGGTTGCGGCGGTGGAAAAGTGATTTCGTGGATGCCTCTGGTGGTTTGGGGATATTTGGGAATACATAGGCGAAAGAATTAGGTCAGGAGGTGCACGAGGGGCCCACAAGGGTGGGGGGCGCGCCCTCCGTCCTTGTGGCCGCCTCGTGGCTCCTCCGACTTCATCTCCAAGTTTCCTGGTTGTCTTCTGGTCCAAGAAAAATCATCGCGAAGGTTTCATTCCGTTTGGACTCCGTTTGGTATTCCTTTTCTGCGAAACTCAAAAAAGGGAAAAACAGGAACTGGCACTGGGCTCTAGGTTAATAGGTTAGTCCCAAAAATAATATAAAATAGCATATTAATGCATATAAAACATCCAAAACAAATAATATAATAGCATGGAAAAATCAAAAATTATAGATACGTTGGAGACGTATCACACTCTTGCACTATTATTATTTCCATATCATTCGGTCGTGCAAGTGAAAGGCAATAATGACGATATTTGATGAACTGGTGTGGCAGAGAGAAACGGGTATGAACTCAACTTGTTCTGTTTTTGTAAATATGTTTAACCTAGTATCCATGATTCAGCCTATTATGATTAAACATGTTGCAATGACAATTAGAGATTATAGTTTCTCATGCCATGCTTAAGTAGCTAGGAGTGGATAATGATTTATCTTGGATGTCAACATGCATTAAAATGATTGTGATGTGGTATGATGATATGGTATCCTCCTCTGAATGTTTCAAGTGGCTTGACTTGGCACATGTTCATGCATGTAGTTGAATCAAAACCAACATAGCCTCTATGATATTTATGTTCATGGTGTTCATATCCTACTCATGCTAGTATCCAATGTTACTTATGCATAATGCATGTTTATGACCGTTTTCGCTCTCTAGCTGGCCGCTTCTCAACCTATTTGCTAGCCTTCGCCTGTACTAAGCGGGAATACTGCTTATGCATCAAAATCCTAAAACTCAAGTTGTTCCAGATGAGTCCACCATATATCTACCTATATGCGGTATTACCCTGCCGTTCTAAGTAAATTTGCATGTGCCACCTCTAAAAAATTCAAATAAACATCCGTTTTTGTGTGCCTGGATTGTTCATAGAGCGACAGGAGGTAGTCGGTATCTTCCATGCTAAGCAGGTTATTCTCATGATGAGTGTTTATTTGCTCGTCCTTGCACGAGAGAGGCGGTAATAGGGATTCCCAGTCCCGAAATCAAATTGCAAATAATTAAACAAAACTCCCCCAGGACTGATCTTGGTATGGACGGTACCCATGGATTCGGCTAGCCGTGGAGTGTTTTTGTTGGTGGAGGGGGGGGGGGTAAACCTTTACTTTTATCGCTTGGGAACCGCCACTAATGTGTTTAGCACGGAAGATATCGATAACTAATGGTCGCGAAGTAAACAGGAAGGGTACATTTCTCAAAATTTCATTTATCTCTGTTTTAAAAATCTGAGCTCTAGCACTGCTGCAAATCATTGCTTCCCTCTGCGAAGGGACTATCTATTTAATTTTATGTTGCGTCATCACCTTCTCAAATAAGCGCCAGATCTGAGAGCACTATTGTCATCCTCATGCATTTGTGTATAGCTAATGTTGGATGCATCATGACTGGATCTTTTCTACCATGAATTACAATGTTTAGTCGCTGCTTGAACTTTGGAGGTGCTCTACATTTATGTTTTGCGGTCTCAGAAAGGGCTAGCGAGATACCACTGTTGTCATATTATATCACAATTGTTTTGATAAAGTGTTGTCATTTGAGATATTTTATTATTGCTCGCTAGTTGCTTATGCCATTGATATGAGTTAATATAATTTTTAAGAGTTATTGTCGACATGGTTAGTCATAATCTTTGCCGAAAACCTGGGTGCTACTTAAGCTTATTTATGTAAACAAGAACAAAAGAGTTCGTAAAAGTTTTTCTTTTTCACTTTCAGTTTATCAACTGAATTGCTTGAGGACAAGCAAAGGTTTAAGCTTGGGGAGTTGATACGTCTCCGGCGTATCTACTTTTCCTAACGCTTTTGCTCTTGTTTTGGACTCTAATTTGCATGATTTGAATGAAACTAACCCGGATTGACGCTGTTTTCAGCAGAACTACCATGGTGTTGTTTTTGTGCTGAAATAAAAGTTCTTGGAATAGAACGAAACTTTTTGGAGATTTTGTATGGAATAAAAGAAAAATACTGGAGCCAAGAACCACCGGAGGGGGGGGGCTGGGTGAGCACAACCCACCAGGGCGCGCCCCCCACCCTCCTGGCGCGCCCAGGTGGGTTATCCCCACCTGGTGGCCCCGCAGACCCTATCTCCGACGCTATAAAATCACATTTTCGGAGGAAAAAATATGAGAGAAAGAATTATCGCGTTTCACGGACGGAGCCGCCGCCACCTCTTATTCTTCGCCGGGAGGCCAGATCTGGAGCCCGTTTGAGGCTCCGGAGAGGAGGATCTTCGATCTTCGTCATCACCAACCCTTCTCCATCGCCAATTCCATGATGCTCCCCACCGGGAGTGAGTAATTCCTTCATAGGCTCGCTGGTCGGTGAGGAGTTGGATGAGATTCATCATGTAATCGAGTTAGTTTTGTTAGGGCTTGGTCCCTAGTATCCATTATGTTCTGAGATTGATGTTGCTATGACTTTGCCATGCTTAATGCTTGTCACTTTGGGCCCGGGTGCCATGATTTCAGATCTGAACCGTTTATGTTATCACCATTATATCTATGTTCTAAATCCGATCTTGCAAGTTATAGTCACCTATTATGTGTTATGATCCGTAAACCCCGGAGTGACAGTATTCGGGATACTTTCTAGTGATGACCATAGTTTGAGGAGTTCATGTATTCACTATGTGCTAATGCTTTGTTCCGGTTCTCTATTAAAAGGAGGCTTAATATCCCTTAGTTTCCTTATGGACCCCGCTGCCACGGGAGGGTAGGACAAAAGATGTCATGCAAGTTCTTTCCATAAGCACGTATGACTATTTACGGAATACATGCCTACATTATATTTATGAACTGGAGCTAGTGCCGTATCGCCCTAGGTTATGAATGTTATATGATGAATATCATCCAACGAATTCACCGATCCAATGCCTACGAATTTACCACATAATGTTCTTGCTAAGTTACTACTGTTGTTGTTACTGTTATACTTGCTACAAAATCATTGTTATCACTGTTACCGTTACTGCTACTATTATCACTGCTTCCAAAACTATCATGTTACTGTGATACTGATCACTTTGCTGCAGATATTTAATCTCCAGGTGTGGTTGAATTGACAACTCAGCTGCTAATACTTACAAATATTCTTTGGCTCCCCTTGTGTCGAATTTATAAATTTGGGTTGAATACACTACCCTCGAAAACTGTTGCGATCCCCTATACTTGTGGGTTATCATACCTGTGGGTTGCTAGTAGTGTTGATTACATCTTGTAGTTGATGCTAGTTGGTTTATTTGGTGGAAGATTAAATGTTCAGATCCTCAAGCATATTCAATACCCCTCTGATCTTGAACATGAATATGATTTGTGAGTAGTTACTTTTGTTCTTGAGGACATGGGAGAAGTCTTGTTATAACTAATCATGTGAAGTTGATATTCGTTCCATATTTTGATGATATGTATATTGTTGCTTCCTTTAGTGGTGTCATGTGAACGTCGACTACATGACACTTCACCATACTTGGGCCTAAGGGAAGGCATTGTGGAGTAATAAGTAGATGATGAGTTGCTAGAGTGATAGAAGTTTAAACCCTAGTTTATGTGTTATTTCGTAAGTGGCTGATTTGAATCCATATGTTTCATGCGTTGTTAGATTTATTTTAATTCTTATTTCGTAGTTGCGGATGCTTACGAGAGGGGGTAATCATAAGTGGGTTGCTTGTTCAAGTAAGAACAGCACCCAAGCACCAGTTCACCCACATATCAAATTATCAGAATAACGGACGCGCATCAACTAAACATGATGAACGTGACTAGACGACAATTCTCATGTGTCCTCGAGAATGCTTTGCTTATTACAAGAGAATGTTCAAACTTGTCCTTTGCTATAAAAAGGATTGAGCCACCTTGCTGCACTTTTTTTTTACTATTGCTACTTATTACTTATTACGAATTATCTTACTACAAAAATATCTATCACTGTTACTTTCAGTAGTTGCAGAGATTACCTTGCTGAAAACCGCTTGTCATATTCTTCTGCTCATCATTGGGTTTCACACTCTTACTTATCGAAGGGACTACGATTGACCCCCTATACTTATGGGTCATCAAGGGCATGGGTAATACCGGACCGGAGGGACATGGCAGCGGCGTCCGGGCCTCCCCATATGCGGCCTAGATATGGGCTGAATTTGGGGGTTGCCGGACAACCTGAGCATTTTGGTTTGGTATGGGGAGCCCGGTTGAATGGCCAAATTTTGTCCAGGCGTTTGGAGCGGGTTTGGGGACTCCGGTTGTAGATGCCCTTAGTTTGTGATTTAGAAAGATAAATTGTGTTGTGCTATTTTTTACCTATACTAGACAATTGCCCGTGCGTTGCAACGGGAATATAAACATTCTAGTAGATTAGCTCGTGATTGTGCGTCTATTATTATATTGATGCGCTAAAATCTTAGCAAGTTTTTGTATGCAATCGTCATGATTTACTGTCATTTTATTGTTAAGCACTAATTTGGTAAGAATTTAATTACTTACCAAACAAAATGTGTTTTTTGGTAAGTTAATAAAACATGAGACAATTGATTCTACTTTAGGGAGAATGGATGGGAGAAAAACCAGAGATGAGAGAAAAAAATAAAAGAGGAGAAGGAAAGAGTAGGACATATATAAGGAAGGTTAGACGAAAGAGAGGTGAAATGGGAACCTTACGTTCTTTTTAAGTAGTAGAGATATTCCTTAAGTGGCTGATTTGAATCCATATGTTTCATGCTATGTTGGATTTATTTTAATTCTTATTTCGTAGTTGTGGATGCTTACGAGAGGGGGTAATCATAAGTGGGTTGCTTGTTCAAATAAGAACAACACTCAAGCACCGGTTCACCCACATATCAAATTATCAGAATAATGGACGCAAATCAACTAAACATGATGAACGTGACTAGACGACAATTCCCATGTGTCCTCAAGAACGCTTTGCTTATTACAAGAGAACGTTCAGACTTGTCCTTTGCTATAAAAAGGATTGAGCCACCTTACTGCACTTTTTTTTACTATTGCTACTTGTTACTTATTATGAATTATCTTACTACAAAAATATCTATCACTGTTACTTTCAGTAGTTGCAGAGAATACCTTGCTGAAAACCGCTTGTCATATTCTTCTGCTCCTTATTGGGTTCCACACTCTTACTTATCGAAGGGACTACGATTGACCCCCTATACTTATGGGTCATCAAGGGCGTGGGCCATACCGGGCAGGAGGGACATGGCGGCGGCGTCCGGGCCTCCCCATATGCGGCCTAGATATGGGATGAATTTGGGGGTTGCCGGACAACCTGAGCATTTTGGTTTGGTATGGGAAGCCCGGTTGAATGGCCAAATTTTGTCCGGGCGTTTGGAGCGGGTTTGGGGACTCCGGTTGTAGCTGCCCTTAGTTTGTGATTTAGAAAGATAAATTGTGTTGTGCTATTTTTTTACCTATACTAGACAATTGCCCGTGCGCTGCAACGGGAATATAAACATTCTAGTAGATTAGCTCGTGATTGTGCGTCTATTATTATATTGATGCGCTAAAATCTTAGCAAGTTTTTGTATGCAGTCGTCATGATTTACTGTCATTTTATTGTTAAGCACTTATTTGATAAGAATTTAATTACTTACCAAACAAAATGTGTTTTTTGGTAAGTTAATAAAACATGAGACAATTGATTCTATTTTAGGGAGAATGGATGGAAGAAAAATCAGAGATGAGAGAAAAAAATAAAAGAGGAGAAGGAAAGAGTAGGACATATATAAGGAAGGTTAGACGAAAGAGAGGTGAAATGGAAACCTTACGTTCTTTTTAAGTAGTAGATATTTTCTTTCAGTTTGTCATGAAAAATAAGTCATATTTTGGAACTCCAAGTAACACACACAACATATAGGAAATAGTACAAGAAGTGTTATATAGCTGTCCATTGCAACAACAAAAAACCAATAAGCTTATAGAATTGACGATCCATGTGAATTTTTTCTGGGCGAACACTCTGAAGTGCGTTGAATTCCACGTGTAAATCTTAAAGCATTGGCTCCCCCTCCTCTTGAGAGAATTGACGGAATGCTTCGTTGCAGACTCCCTTAGAGTGAACGACACGAACTTCCTAATTTTTTTCCATTTTCTAAATCCTAAACAGGTGGTTATAAGATCATGTCAAATTCTGTTTTTTAGTTTTTTTTGCACATGGCAAATATACCATGTATACCATGGCAAATTCTGTTTTTTTTAGTTACCTCGTGTTTTTGTAAAGCCCTTTATTTACCCCCTCGGAATAGGATATGACACGTTCAAGTAAAGAAACACAGATGCGGATACTACTCGTAGTAGTACCAGCATTAGCTTTTTGCAAGGAAAGGAAAAAGGGAGGAAATCGTCAAAACCGATTAGAAAAAGACACGAGACTGACACAAATTTCGGGTTTGAGACTCGGCGGGATGCGATGCCCCTAGCATAGCATCCATAGTAGTAGCACGAGGACAGAAAGACCAGCTCTTCCTTCGGCCAGCCCACCCACAGCCGGAACCACGTCTACGCGCAGGCAGAAGCAGGCCACCACCCAAACGGCTATAATTAGAGACGACGGTTCCCATAACCCCTTGCTCTCGCCTTTTCGCCTTTTCCTTTCCGCTCCCACACCACGCGCAAACGTCCACAACCCTCGTATTTCCACACAACACCCTCCCCTGTACCTGTACAAACTCCGACAGCGGAGACACGAACCGAGCCGTGTCGACAACAAACAATTAGCCAACACCCCGAGGACACCAGCGCAAAAACACCGCCCGCCGCGGGGCGCCCAAGAGACCGCCGCCGGCCGATCGGAGCACCATTGGAGCCGCGCGCGCCCCTCCGCCTGCTCCCGCGCGCCAGGGCGGCCCGGCCGAGGCCACCTGCTGACCCGTTCGTCCGGCCCGTCGCAGCGCCGTCGCCCGTGCTGCCGCCATGGAGTCCGCCGGCTACTACACCAACTGCAAGAAGACCGACGGAATCTGCGAGGGCATCTGCGACGGCGAGGTGAGGACCTCGCTCCCGTCCCTTCCCTTCCCTTCCCCGTCCCCCCCAGATCTGTCCCTTTCTCACACCGCGTGGCTTTCTCGGTGGATTGATTACCTGGTCCACGGGAAGGCCCCTTCTCGCCTGTGCTTTCCTTTTCCTTTTCCTTTTATTTATTTCTTTTTGGTTGGCCTGGAAACTGCCCGCTTCATCATGCTTCGGTTGCTCCAATTGCTCTTGCTCGCGCTTCGATTCCACCAGTATCATGCTGGGTTGTATTGTTCTGTGTCGGGAAGTTCCGTTTTGGGTTGATTATCGATGAGATTTGCCTAGTCGGCGGTCCCAGATGCTTGCTTACTTTCTTCAGAAGAAGGAAGAATCTTTGATCTGTTCCAGTTCTACACATGGGGGAGGATTAGGTGTAACTCCAAGTTTTGATGCTTCTGTTGCTGTTGGAATCTCGCGAGCTGGCCGGATTTGGGTTCTGCCTAATCCTGGAATCTTTTCTTTTCCTGCTTGAGGTACTGCCGTGAAAACGATCCACCTTTTAGTAAAAGGTCCAGATTGATTCTTGTGCACGCTGAGGATTCATGCTGCCAAAATAGGCTACAGAGGAATTCGTAAAGAGATAGCATGCAGCTTGCTCTTATCGGTCGATCTGAACTAGGCTGCACTGATTTTCATTGTATAACAAAAATAAACACACATCCACTTGAATACTTGTTCCTGCCATGGTTGATCTTCCATGAGTAGTGACATGACATTGATTTTGTGCTTCCATGAGTAATAGCATAGTAACACTGATTTTGTGCTTACCTTGTCCAGTGAGTTTCTAAGTTTTCCCTGTTTTCATTTAGAGCCATCCAGTTTAGGCTGAACAAATTAGTAACTGTCTTTAGCCAAAAATTTCAGTTATGCAATACACCGTAAGCTTTACTAGTAATTGATTTACAATAGAACTGGTGTCCTAAGTTAGGTAAATTAGTGTTGTTGCATACCCCTGCAGTTTGTACAGTCTTCTGGTTGTTCAAATAGTGTGTGTGAAGAAGATGGGTGCACTTGCATATTACTCCCTCCATTCCTTTATACAAGGCCACTTTGTTTTTCGTGTCAAACTTGGACTTATAATTTGGGTCAACAAAATATGGAATATATGTCGTAAAAAATAAATCATTGGAAAGTTCTTTCAAATGTGCATCCAGTGACATATTTTTTGTGGCATATAACTCACTTTTTGTTGGTAAAATTAATGGTCAAAGTTGGATATAAAAATATGAAGTGGCCCTGTATAAGGGAATGGAGGGAGTATTATTTTTAGCTCAATTTGTGCTTCTTGTGACTTCCATTGCCTGAGTGATTTCTCACATGGTTTCTGTATTCATTTGCAGCATGGTTCAAAGTCTGTTCTGAGCATGTCAAGGCTGAAGTGTGCACTTCGGGGATTTGATTTAAAGGCCCTTTTGTTCCTGCTGATTGGTGTGCCGATTATAATCTTTGTCATATATGTTCATGGCCAGAAGGTCACTTACTTCCTCAGACCAATCTGGGAGAAGCCCCCGAAGCCTTTCACAGTACTTCCTCACTATTATCATGAAAATGTTTCGATGGCGAACCTCTGCAAGTTGCATGGATGGAAGGTCCGGGAGGCTCCACGGCGTGTCTTTGACGCGGTGCTTTTCAGCAACGAGCTCGACATTCTTGATATTCGTTGGCACGAGCTTAGCCCGTATGTGTCAGAATTTGTGCTGCTCGAGTCCAATTCAACATTTACTGGCCTGGAAAAGAAGCTCCACTTCAAGGAAAACCGCCAAAAGTTTGAGTTTGCTGAATCACGGTTGACCTATGGTATGATAGGGGGAAGGTTTGTGAAGGGGGAGAACCCATTTGTGGAGGAATCGTATCAGCGGGTCGCGCTTGACCAGCTTCTAAAGATCGCCGGAATCACCGATGATGACCTGTTGATTATGTCTGATGTTGATGAGATCCCAAGTGGTCATACAATCAACCTGTTGAGATGGTGCGATGATACGCCTGAGATACTTCACCTTCAGCTGAAGAACTATCTCTACTCGTTTCAATTTATGCTTGATGATAAGAGTTGGAGAGCTTCGATACACAGATACCGAGCTGGGAAGACGAGGTATGCCCATTACCGGCAAACTGACGACCTTCTGGCGGACTCAGGGTGGCACTGCAGCTTTTGCTTTCGGTACATAAATGATTTTGTCTTCAAAATGAAAGCCTACAGCCATGTGGACCGGATCAGATTCAGCTACTTCTTGAACCCCAAAAGAATTCAGCATGTGATATGCCAAGGGGCTGACCTCTTTGATATGCTTCCGGAGGAGTACACGTTCCAAGAGATCATCGCCAAGCTTGGGCCGATTCCGAGCACGTATTCTGCAGTTCATCTTCCTGCCTATCTGCTGGAGAAAGTTGATCAGTACAGGTATCTTCTTCCTGGCAACTGCATGAGAGAAAGTGGGTAGCCTCCGCTGTTTGCATCAAGGTGCGATGCCCCCTTGGGGAAGAGCGTGCCTTAGCGGTTGCATTTGATACCACTGGCTGACTTAGTTGGAATGGCGGTTGTGTTGGGTTCATGATTTTGTACCATGTAATTCAAAACAATGGAAGGAGAGGCCTGACAGCATAGCGCATGCTCCATCGGCCGCTGCGTGCTTGTTTTATTTTTGGAAGAGGAGCTTAGCACTGTGCTTCCCACCTGAGTCTCTTGTTGATTCATTGCTTCCATGATTGATTTATGAACTCAGAAAATATATTGTAGATTACAGACTGAGTGTGGCATTTGCAGTTTTCCATTGCTACCTTGTGGTGTACATTATTATTATTATCATTTATTTATACTTGCTGATGATTTACTACACTTCATATGGTAGGGGGGCAACTAGTATAGGACCTAGCTTTAGGTGAGATCAATTTTTTGGAAAATACAATACATGTTGAAAAATTCTGAAAATATTTGTAGACACACATCCATGTTTGATGTACAGCCTTAAAGAGTTTCAGCTCCTAATTCGGCCTACGCTAGTAGAAACAAGAAAGACAAAATCGGATGTGAATGGTGCCAAATACTATTCACGCAAAGCTGACACTTTTCACAATTGAATTTGTCATTTTTTTGTATCACTCACTGTAAATTGAGTTATGAGCTGAATTTTTTTGGAGTTGTAGACGAACACCGTAGGTATGTTGTCAAATAATTTTAGAATTTTATGGATTGTCTAAAATATGAATCTTTTAGGTTGATCCTATGATCTCACCTAAAGAGCATGTTCTGTTCTAGTTTCCCCCGCTACATATGCACTGAGTGAGTGAGTTGATGTCCTGCCTCACTGCTGTCAGTGGCCATCTGCTTTTCTGGTCAAGCGTCTTAGGCTGTGTTTGTTTGGGCTTCAGTTTCGACAGATTCAGCTGTGAACTTGTTGTGCTGGCAAAACTGTTGTGCTGAGGAAACAGCTGCAGTGAAGGTTAGCTATTTGGAAACGACTGTGGGCTGGTGAAAACGCTATGTTTCAGGAGGAGGGGCGAAGGGAGAGACAGGTCATGCCTGCGGCGACATTTATGACATAATTACGACCAAACGTCAAAAGCAGAGGGGCTAGGGAAACAGTTTTGGCTGTGAAATACCCCGAGACGTGCTTTGGGCTGTTACATTGAAAATAGCCCGAAACAGTTTTGGGTTGTGATTCCACAACTGTTCTAAAATAGCTGTTTGTTTCTGTTTCAGCTTTTTCCAGTCCAAAAACTGCTCCTAAAGCTGAAACAAACAGAGCCTTAATCCTCTTAACATGTGATGCCGTTGCTTTCGTATTGAAAACGCTGAAGTGTATTAGTGTAGTGTCAGAAAACGTCTTACGTTATGAAACGGAGGGAGTACAATTGATTGCATGTGTCTTCTTTTGCCAACGGCAACCTCACAGCAGGTTTTCCCTGGTAACTGTTAGGTTTGCTGCAGGTTGAATTGGGTAGGTAATCCATACTAGTACTACTCTGTTTTGCATCGCTGGCAGCTGCAAATGGTCCGAGTTGTTAAGCGACACCGTGAGTGATGCTGATGCGATGTGGGTGGGAACAGGCTGTCCACGTGGGCTGTCCACCTCGGCCAGACAGATTGACAAAACATGCTGCACATTGGCTGTTAGCAGCACTCCCACCGCACCTTCGCCTTCCTCTCCTACGCGACTTTGTACCGTTGCTGCGAGCGCGGGATACCTCACCTCACGTGGTCCAGAAAGAAAAAAGCACGAGTGTTGCTACACTTACAATGAAATTCATCCGAAGTTGTGTACGATAAGACTGATCTGGGCTTGTGGGCCACATTAGATTAAACCAAGCCTCTCTTGTCGTACAGAATCAGATGAGAAAAGACCGTATCTAAGGCAATTCCGAAAAAACATTGTACTCCACGGGTCTTCCTCGGCACAAAATTCAGTAATCGATGCTTCTTCGGGCTATTCTGGGTTTAGTAGAGTAAGGAGTCCATAGTAACGTTGGTAGTAGTAGTAGTAGTAATTTGCAGTCCTGGGTGAAGGAAATTTACAGTCCTGACTGAGCTGTCCATGGCGGCAAGTTGTACTATACTAGTACTACGTACCGCAGAGGAGTTGAGGCGAGTGGTAGCGAGGCATGGCCGTCCACCGGTGGACCGTTTCCCGAACGGACAGGGGATAACCTTTTGAAGGCCATCCATCCTGCTTGGTTGGCCACCGGTGGTCTCTTTGAGGCGCGCGCTCGTCTGGGTTCACTGGTTCCTTTCATTTCATTGACCTGGCGCTGGCGGGTCGCGCCGCGTCTCTTTGCGCGCGCGGGGGCGTCGACCTGTTGACTCATTCCGGGCAGGAGAGCGCGACGGCTGCGTCGTCACGACGCCGACGCCGACGCCCGAAGCTGCGTGCGCGCAGTACAATTGCAATTGCGATTGCGAAGCCCGGTCCTGCGCCGCCGCGTGCTGCTAGACTAGGACGGTTGCGCTGCATGCTAAGCAAACGCGAGCCCGGTCTGTTTCGCCGCGCTCTTGTCTGTCCCTTCATTCATCGCACCACGCGTCCGTCGGCCACCGGTGACGGCGACAGGTGACGACACCGCGCTGCACACACGGTCTGGCCGCTTCCTTGTCGTCAAAAGGGGATTTATGGGTGAGTTAACCTGCTTAATTACAATTTTTATTAGGGCGGTCCTAATTAAACGGGGGCGTGTAACGTGTTGTTGCAGTGACTACTGCGAGGCGAGGCGAGTGGGTGGTTGGGTACATGAAAAGTTGGTCTGTTTTTCTTTATCATTTTCATTTTCCGGGGGTTCAACGGTTCGGCCTGATTCACTTGTGAGGTGTGCTGCGTTTTTACCTGTCTACGCGCACAAGCCTCGCCTTGAAAAATACTACTACGTACTGTACTTACTGTTCCGCAACTCCACCGGCGAGTCCGGTCCAAGGTTGCGGAGCGAGAGCGAGCGTCGTAGACGAAGTAGTCGAACACGCAAAAGTAGATGAACACAGGGAAGTATGGAGGAGACTATCTTTATTAATCAATGATCAACTGTTACAATGATTGCTCCTCTTCTCTTTATATAGGGGTAGGGGTCAAAGGGATAAGTACCCACATTACGTAAAGTGTGGAAACGGGAGGGCTTAGCCCGTGCGCCTCGCACGCCCCCGGCCAGCTCCCACGTTGTGGGCCCGGTTTCCCAACACTCCCCCTTGGGTAATTATTCGTATATCCATGTCTCAAAACTCCGAAAAACCCAGTGGGAAAAAATATGAAGAAAGAGCACACAGTATACGTTGTTGTGTTGCACGAATTGCCTCGTCAAAAACCTCATGTGAGAAACATCAGGAAAACTCACTCAAGGGAAAAAGAGTACAATCCACTCAACCATCAAGTTGAGTACTCAATCATCAGGATCGAGATTTTAACGACGAGTTTGTGAAGTTTCTCCCCGTGAACCTTGCATCTCTCTAAGTCTCATCATACCGATTCCACGCACATACCTCTCTAAGGTTGATGCCGGTAATGATTTAGTGAACATATCAGCAAGATTGTCCCATGACTTAGTATGCAAAACTCTCACCTCGTTCAACTGCTGCAGCTCATGTGCATAGAAGAACTTGGGACTAATATGCTTTGTGAGGTTACTCTTCACATAATCCATCTGAACTTGTGCAACACAAGCAGCATTATCTTCATAGATAATGGTAGGGGTTTGTACGGTGTTCAGCCCACATGTCTGCTGAATGTGACCGATCATCCGCCAAAGCGATACGCATTCTTTTGACGCTTCGAATAGTGCCATGATTTCTGAGTGGTTCGTGGAGGTCGACACAAGAGTTTGCTTGGACGATTTTCAGGAAAACGCAGTTCCACCACAAAGGAAAACATATCCAGTCTGTGATTTGCAATCATGCGGGTCCGACAGGTACCCAGCATCGGCATAGCCTATAAGAGATAGGTCTTGATTCCTTTTATAAAACAGGCCAAGATCTTTGGTCCCTTGCAGGTAACGGAAGACGTCCTTGACACCTTTCCAATGTCTCTTGGTAGGTTCAGAACTGTACCTAGCAAGCAAACTGACGGCAAACGCAATGTCTGGCCGTGTACAATTTGCGAGGTACATGAGTGCTCCAACTGCACTCAGGTAAGGAACCTCTGGTCCCAGAGTTTCCTCCCCCTCTTCCTTTGGCCTGAACGGGTCCTTGTCTGGCTGTAAAGATCTCCCGACCATCGGGGTCTTAGAAGGATATGCCTTATCAAATCCAAATCTTTCCAACACCTTCTGGGTGTAGGTCGACTGGTGCACTAGAATCCCATCAGGGGAATGTTCAAGTTGCAGACCTAGACAGAACTTGGTTTTACCCAAATCCTTCATCTCGAATTCCGACATCAGGTAGGAACTCGCTTCTTCAATATCCTCAGGTGTACCGATTATGTTTAAATCGTCTACGTACACCGAGATTATACAGAATCCATCTTGGGATCGCCGTATAAAAACACATGGGCAATCTTTATTGCTCGTGTAGCCCTTCTGATGAAGGAAATCGCTTAGGCGATTATACCACATTCTACCAGACTGCCTGAGTTCGTACAGTGACTTCTGAAGTTGAACACTGTATAGACCCCTGTTTGCTCTATCATGGTTCGGAACAGGGATACCTTCAGGAACCTTCATGTATATATTCGAATCCAAGTTACCATATAGGTAAGCAGTGACAACATCCATTAATTTCATTTTCAAGCCCATATTTACTGCCATTGAGATCAAGTATCTAAAGGTAACTCCATCCATGACCGGGGAATAAGTCTCCTCAAAATCGACACCTGGTCGTTGAGTGAACCCTTGAGCGACGAGCCTTGCTTTGTACCGTACTACCTTATTATTTTCATCTCTCTTTCGAACAAAAACCCACCTATGGCCAACAGGGCGAATGTGGGGAGGAGTTCGACAAACTGGTCCGAACACCTTCCTTTTGTTGAGAGATAATAATTCGGCAGTAATTGCCTGCTGCCAATCTTTCCAATCCGACCTTTTCTTACAATCAGCGAGCGTGTTAGGCTCAGGGTCAAGATCTATGATTGAGGCAATTTTCGTAGCAAAGTTAATGTCGACAATCACCGTTGCTCGGTTCAGGGACTCCCCCGTATAAATATAATTTATGGCCATTTCGTCATGGAGCGCATGCGGCGCAAATACTTGCTCTACCAAATTTCCCATTATGGGAGCAAGGTCCTTTAGATTTCCCGCGCCGATGTGTGCGCACACACCTCCGCTGGGTGTTTCCCCTATGGGAAAGTTTAAGTCCGGAATTTCGTGCACTGAATTTTCCGTACTTGTGCCAGGTCTCGACTGGCTCCCCGTTTCACTTTGGGGTACTTTGGCGACAGGCTGTAATAAATCTCTCTTATCCTTTTTCGTCGGGCGTCCCCGAGTACTTGGGATTTGAGAAGCCGGATCTCTCGTCCTTTTAGGCCTTTGGACGGGAGCGGGTATACCATCATTTTTCTTCGGTATTTCAACCCTTTCCGGTGCATTGCGCGCGTGCACATGCGATTTTGTCACAGTCTTTAAGTCACTAAAGTGGTCAGGCAGTTGATTTGCTAATGACTGCAAATCTATTATCTTTTGGACTTCTCTCTCAGTCTCAGTGGTGCGCGGGTCATGAGCGTGGATTCCCGTGGCTTGCCACGTGATTTCTCAACTTTTAGCATCAAGGGGTTGATTCTCTCCCCCTAAAGTCGGAAAAAAATCCTCGTCAAAAATGCAATCAGCAAAACGAGTCGTGTGACAGTCACCTGTCATGGGGTCCAGATACCAGATTATGGACACAGTCTCATAACCAACGTATATCCCCGACTTACGGAGCGGGCCCATCGCCGATCGCTGAGGTGGTGGTATTGGTACATGTACCTGGCAACCGAACCTACGAAGGTGGGAAATTTTCGGTGCCGACCCTTGCGCAAGCTGAACAGGAGAGTGGATGTTGTAGGCCAATGGTCTAAAGTTGATGAGATTGGCCGCGTGTAACACCGCGTGGCCCCAACATGTAGTTGGTAAATTACAACCCTTAAGGAGCGATCGGGCAATGAATTTAATTCTCTTAATCAATGCCTCGGCAAGTCCATTTTGTGTATGAACATGCGGTACTGAATGCTCAACTTTGATTCCCATTGCCATGCAATAATCATCAAACGCCTTCGAAGTAAATTCTCCGGCGTTGTCCATCCGAATAGACTTTATACGATAATCGGGGAAATTATTCCTCATTTGTATGATCTGAGAGATCAATTTTGCAAAGGCATGGTTCCGTGTTGACAGCAGGCAAACGTTGGACCATTTAGAGGAAGCATCGATGAGCACCATAAAGTACCGAAACGGCCCCGTGAGGGGCTGAATTGGACCGCATATGTCCCCTTGGATACGTTCCAAGAACGCGGGGATTTCATCCCTCACTTTGAGGGGCGATGGCCTAATGACTAACTTCCCCTTAGCGCATGCGGAGCACACGAAATCATCGGGATTCGGGAAGTTCTTCACGTTAACATTATGACCATGCGAGTGGTTAATTATATTTCTCATCATCCTAAGTCCGGGGTGGCCTAACCTATCGTGCCAGAGGCAGAAAAGTTCAGAGCTTCTAAAAACAGTCTTGAGGGTAGTGTACACGGGCGGTGCTACTATTCTAGTGTAGTATAGCCCTGTGTCGAATGAAGGAAGCCTTTCGATAACATGTTTACCATTTGCATCCCGCTTTGTGATGAGTAGGCATTCCTTGCTGTTGTCATCATCGGTCTCAATATGAAAACCATTAGCGCGGATGTCTATAAAACTCAAAAGAGTACGAGTCGACTCCGGGTACAACAACGCATCATTAATGATCAAAGTTGTTCCCATAGGAAGTATGATAGTAGCTCGTCCGGAGCCAACTATACTCGAACCGCATCTGGCGATTGTCATAATACTTCCCGGAGATTTCGTAATGGACTCAAAATACTTAGTTTCTTGTAAAATGGTATGTATGGTAGCACTATCGGCAAGGCATGTTTCCTCCATTCGGGCGCCACACGCGTTCTAAAATATGACATCTAATTAATATAATGAAGCGAGAAAGAAGCTACATTAATAATAAATGCACACATTTCAGAACATAACATACTATCATGTATAAAGAATGGAATAAATGAATGAAATAAATGTCAGCCTCGGCCAGAGATCCTTTCTTGACTCCCTGCGAGAAAGCAATCCTAGAGCCCTAGTATCCATTTCTATCCAGTTCTAGTTGTATCGATCGGGATACAACTCCGAGCGTCCGTTACCGAGGATCCGGCTATGCATAGATTAGTTCTTCCCTGCAGGGGTGCACCAACTTACCCACCACGCTCGCTTAACTCCGGCCGGACACACTTTTCTGGGTCATGCCCGGCCTCGGCCAAACGACACACCGCAGCCCTACCTAAAGCTCAGCAGAGAGGTCCCCGCCGGTCTACATCCTAAGCACTCCGGGGTCTTGGGCCCATCGCCCGTTGCACTCCGGGTCATTGCGAGCAGGGTGGATACCAGCGTCGCCTCGGATGGCCGACACGATCCGACCGTGCCGCAATGCTGAACTGGACGTCTGACAGAGCTTTTTGGCTGATACCACGATGCAGAGTGCCCATAACTATTCCCGCGTGATGGTTAGTGCTATCGGGCCAGAGGCCCACTCAGATCACATATCCAAATCGTTAGTGTATTGGTAGTGCGGTAACGAGCAGAGACTCACGATCGATGTGACCCCGTCGCCCCGTCTCGAGGACTTGCGGCAAGGGCTAAGAATGCCCTGCCATGCCTCGTATTTATCTCTCAGGTACCCTCCAGGTCAACCCGTCTCCACATCACTCGCGGGTACCCCTCAGGGTCGACCCGCCTTTCCAAGTAACAGTTGCAAAGTCCAAGTATCCATGTGTCCATAACATCAGGGGAATCCAAGGTATCACCCTCGTTGGATTCCTACTCGATGTATCCGTCAAGGTGAACTTGGAGGAATCACCCTCGATGGGTTCACACTTGAGGTGTTGCACGACGGCGTCGTTATCGAAAGTGATGAAGGAGGAATCACCCTCGATGACCACGACCAAATAGCTACTCTACAGAGTTAACATCAGAAGTGCTCACGAGGTATCACCCTTGGCACTCGATAGTAACCCAGTAATGTCGTACAACTAAGGGGGGTGATGTGCGGTGCCGGGGCCTGATTGTCGATCGCGTTGATTAAGTCATCTGATAATCCAGCGGGGGCAACTAGGTCAAAGTGGGGTCTCTGATGGGTCTCTATCCAGCCTATACTAAGCAGTTTAGGATAAGCAGATAAGGTATCAATAGTGAAGGAAATATGCCCTAGAGGCAATAATAAAGTTGTTATTTATATTTCCTTATATCATGATAAATGTTTATTATTCATGCTAGAATTGTATTAACCGGAAACTTAGTACATGTGTGAATACATAGACAAAACAGAGTGTCCCTAGTATGTCTCTACTTGACTAGCTCATTCATTAAAGATGGTTAACGTTTCCTGACCATAGACATGTGTTGTCATTTGATGAATGGGATCACATCATTAGAGAATGATGTGATGGACAAGACCCATCCGTTAGCTTAGCATAATGATCGTTAAGTTTTATTGCTATTGCTTTCTTCATGACTTATACATATTCCTCTGACTATGAGATTATGCAACTCCCGAATACCGGAGGAACACCTTGTGTGCTATCAAACGTCACAACGTAACTGGGTGATTATAATGATGCTCTACAGGTGTCTCCGAAGGTGTTTGTTGAGTTGGTATAGATCGAGATTAGGATTTGTCACTCCGTGTATCGGAGAGGTATCTCTGGGCCCTCTCGGTAATGCTCATCACTATAAGCCTTGCAAGCAATGTGACTAATGAGTTAGTTACGGGATGATGCATTACGGAACGAGTAAAGAGACTTGCCGGTAATGAGATTGAAATAGGTATGAAGATACCGACGATCGAATCTCGGGCAAGTAACATACCGATGACAAAGGGAACAACGTATGTTGTTATGCGGTTTGACCGATAAAGATCTTCGTAGAATATGTAGGAACCAATATGAGCATCCAGGTTCCGCTATTGGTTATTGATCGGAGATGTGTCTCAATCATGTCTACATAGTTCTCGAACCCGTAGGGTCCGCACGCTTAACATTCGATGACGATTTGTATTATGAGTTATGTGTTTTGGTGACCGAAGTTTGTTCGGAGTCCTGGATGAGATCACGGACATAACGAGGAGTCTCGAAATGGTCAAGAGGTAAAGATTGATATATTGGAAGGTTACATTCGGACACCGGAATGGTTTCGGGAAGTTTCGGATAAGTTTCGGAGTACCGGGAGAGTAATGGGCCAACACGGGCCTTAGTGGAGGAGAGAGGGCCGGCCATAGGAGGTGGCGCGCGCCCCCCCTTGCCAATCTGAATTGGACAAGGGTTGGGGGTTGTAACACCCCCAGTGGTTAGCCACAGTAATTCCATTTTGATAATGCCAAGTCAGCATGATTAACAGTGCATGATCATCATTTGCATCATAATGCATTTCAACTCCTAAGTCAAATTCAGATTTGAATGAAAGTGGAATATAAAAGTTGTCCAACATAATAACTAAATTGTTCATTAAATAGCAAATAAATCAGAGACAATTCTAAAATTGAAACCAACATCATTGGAGTTGGGTAAGTGACTCAAACATCCCCAAACAGTGACTAACGACAATGTTTAATTACCTTTTATTTAATCAAAAATAAATATGAAATTATATTTTGTCCAAGCTAGTTTTTGGTGATAGGGTATGATGCACTGGTATTTATGGTCTAAGTCACACTTTTTACAAAATGCATTTAGTGCCCTAACAATTAGCAAACAGAAAATAAGAAAAGAAATAAAAAGCAAAGGAAAAAAAAGGAAAAGAGCAGGCCCCCCCCCCGACGGCCAAGCCCACTGGCCACTCCAGCCGGACCGGCCGAACCGGCCCACCCCCCCACTCCTCCTTATCCCCTCACCCCCCCCCCCCCCCCGCAAACCCTAACCTACCCCACACTCCCCCCACCTCTCCCTCCCCCGATCCAAACTGGATCGGGATCGGAGCTCTAGCCGCCGCCGCCCTTCGACGCCCCGGCGCGCCCCCCCGCCCGCCGCCCCCCCCGCCGCACTCCATCGGGCCCTCGCCCTCCTCCCCGGAGCCCCCGCTCGCCGACGCCCCCGTCGCCTCACCCCGCCGACCGCCCTGCCGCTCGACGTCGCCGGCACCACCCCGTCGCCGGACCGCGCCACCCCCTCGACCCTCATCCCCGACCGGCCTCCTCGAGCCACGCCGCCCCCGTGCCTCTACAGCCGTCGGTGAGGCCCCGGCCTCTGCCGCCCTCTGCCCTTTCCCCCTCGTCCCCGTCCTCGATGCCGTCCGCCGTGCCCGGCCGCGCTCGCCGCGGTCCCCTGCTCCGTTAGCCGCGCCCCCGCCGCGCCTGGCCACGCACGCGCACGCACCGCGCTCGCCCGCTCGAGCCTGCTGCTCGCCGCAGCCTCCCTCACTCCCCTCGGTGCTGCTCGCCTGCGGCCGCGCCCACCCGCACCCGCGCGCGCGCGTCCGCCCCGCCTGCTCCTGCGCACCGCGCCCGCGTCGCCCCGCTCCGCCGCGCGCGCGCGCCTGCCGCTGCCTGTGCTCGCCCCTGACCGTCGCCGCGCGCACGCGCCTGCGTCGCCGCGCCCCTGCCGCGCGCGCGCCTCGAGCGTCGCGCGTCCGCGCCCGCCCGTGGCCCCTAGGCCACTGCCAGGTGGGGCCTTGCGCCCCTGTGCCCCTGGCCGGTGGGCCAAAACCCCCCCTGACGCTGACAGGACGGGCCCACGCCCTAAAACGAATTTAAAAAAATAATAATAAAATAAAATAAAAATAGATAATAAAAATAAATAAATATTAATTAGTTAATTAATTAATTAAATATTTAACTTAATTAATTCTGTTTAATTAAACTAATTAAATAGTTAGTCTAATTAATCTGTTAATTAGTGTTAGTAGACTATGACATGTGGGTCCCCCTTGACCCTGTTGACTGGTCAACCTTGACCCAGTCAACGCTGACTGGATCTGCTGACTGGACCATTTGACTTAGTCAACCTATTTAAATAAATTCCAGAAATTAATAAAAACTTTAGAAAATCATATTAAATAATCCGTAACTCCGATGAAAAAACTTTGTACATGAAAATTGCTGAGAACGACGAGACGAATTCGAATGCGCGCTCCGTTCGTCCGTCACGCGTCCCTAACTATCCGAACATGCAACCGTTCCTCTCCGGTCATCTGTCTGACAAATGTCCGGAACCGAGAAAACATTCTCGGATGGATTCCTCCTTCCTCGGTGACGTGCAACCACACGTTAGAACACACCCGGCACTGCATATTGTCATGCCGTACTTTGCGTTGCTCATGATTTGCTGTGTATTTATACTGTTTCCTCCCCCTCTTCTCTCTCGTTAGACCCCGACACCGACGTCGTCCCCGAGACTGACACAGCTCCGGAGCCCGAAGACACCACTAACAACCTTGCCCTTGCCGCCGAGCAACCAGGCAAGCCACCCCTTTGATCATCCCGATATCGCCCATTCTATTTCTCATGCTTGCATTAGAATTGCTGCTGCTGCTGCTGCTTTACCTATTCTGATGCATAGCCTGTTCATTGTAACCTGCTGTTGATAATTACCTGCATATCCTAAACTGTTTAGTCTAGGCTGGGTAGAGACCTATCGGTGACCCCACTTATCCCGACTGCCGCGTTGGATCGTCAGAAGACCCGATCAACGGGAATTGAAGACCAGGCCCCGACACCGCACATCACCCCCCCCCCCCTCATCCCCCACCCCCTCCCCCCCCCCAAAACAATGAAAACCTCACCTTCACCCCACACCCCCCCCCCCCCCCGCTTAGTTGTAACGACACTGCAGCGTTACTATCGAGTGCCGAGGGTGAAACCTCATGTAGCACTTCTGATGTTAACTCTGTAGAGTAGCTATTCGATCATGGTCATCGAGGGTGATTCCTCCTTCACCGCTTCCGATAACGACGCTGTCGTACAACACCTCAAGTATGGACCCAGTGAGGGTGATTCCTCTGAGTTCACCTTGACAGACACATCGAGTAGGAATCCAACGAGGGTGATACCTCGGATTCCCCTGTTGTTATGGACACACGGATACTTGGAATGTACTATTGTTACTTGGAAAGGCGGGTCAACCCTGAGGGGTACCCGCGTGTGATGTGAAGGCGGGTTGCCAGTGTGGTGCCCGAGTGGTGAATACGAGGCGCGGCCGGGCATTCTTAACCCTTGCAGCAAGTCCTCGAGACGGGGCGACGGGGTCACATCTTTCGTGAGTCTCTGCTCGTTACCGCAAGCCCCTAGTCCTAGCGATTTGGATATTTGATCCGAGCAGGCCTCTGGTCTGATAGCACTAACCATCACGTGGGCATAGTATGGGCGTTCTGCATCGTAGCATCAGCCGACAGTTCTGTCAGACGTCCAGTTCAGCATTGTGGCACGGTCGGATCGTACTGACCCTCCGAGGTGGTGCTGGTATCCACCCTGCACACAACGACCCGGAGTGCACAGGGCGATGGCCCAAGACCCCTGAGTGCTTAGGATGTAGACCGGCGGGGACCTCTCTGCTGAGCTTTAGGTAGGGCTGCGGTGTGTCGTTTGGCCGAGGCCGGGCATGACCCAGGAAAGTGTGTCCGGCCGGAGTTAATCGAGCGTGTTGGGTAAGTTGGTGCACCCCTGCAGGGAAGAATACTTCTATCGATAGCCTGTCCTACGGTAAAGGACACTCGGAGTTGTATCCTGATCGATACAACTAGAACTGGATACCTGTGATGAGACCTGTATGTATGGCTCTGGGATTGCTTCTCGCAGGGAGTCGAGAAGGGATCTCCGGACGAGGTTGATGACTGTATGGCTCTGGGATTGCTTTCTCGCAGGGAGTCGAGAAAGGATCTCTGGGTGAGGTTGAGACTTAATGATACTACTACATTATATTGTACTGTTCTACTCTCTTCTACTGCTGCAAGACCTCTGAAGATGCTAGTCTTCGATAGGACTAGGCCTTCTCTCTATTCTTGCATTTCTGCAGCCCAGTCCACATATACAGCCTCTCATTGAAAATGTTGCATATGTAGTGTAGATCCTTGCTTGCTGAGTACTTCTGAGTACTCACGGTTGCTTTGTTTTCCTTTTCTCCCCATATCAGTTTATCGTGACCAAGATGACGGAGCCCCTGAGACAGCTGCCCTGCCGACGATCGCTACTACTACTACCCAGACGATGGATACTACTACGAGTTGATTGACGACCAGGAGTAGGATCGGAGGGTCCCAGGCAGGAGGCCTTCGCCTTTCGATCGTAGTGTTTTATTTTGCTCCGCCTTTCTAAAGGCCTTTCTGTTTCTATTTCATATCTGTACTCAGATATCTGATGCTTCCGCTGACGCTTGTTCGCAAGCTTATGTATTCGAGCCCTCGAGGCCCCTGGCTTGTAATATAAAGCTTGTATGACTTTATTTATGTTTTAGAGTTGTGTTGTGATATCTTCCCGTGAGTCCTTAGGCTTGATCGTGTGCATTTGCGTGTATGATTAGTGCACGATTGGGCCGGGGGCGTCACAGGGGTGGCGCCCCCCTTTCCTTCTCCTACTCCCTCTCCTTTCCCCCTTTGCTACTCCGGAAAAAGGAAAAGGTGGGGGGCCGAATCCTACTAGGAGTGGAGTCCTAGTAGGACTCCCCCCTCCATGGCGCGCCCGCTTGGTAGCCGGCCTCCTCCACCCTCCTTTATATACGGGGGCAAGGGGGCACCCCAAAGACACAACATTGTCTTAGCCATGTGCGGTGCCCCCCTCCACCGTTTACTCCTCCGATAATATCATCGTAGTGCTTAGGCGAAGCTCTGCACGGATCACATCACCAACACCGTCGCCATGCCGTCGTGCTGACGGAACTCTCCCTCGACCCTCTGCTGGATCAAGAGTTCGAGGGACGTCATCGAGCTGAACGTGTGCTGAACTCGGAGGTGCCATACGTTCGGTGCTAGATCGGTTGGATCGTGAAGACATTCGACTATATCAACCGCGTTAACATAACGCTTCCGCTTTCGGTCTACGAGGGTACGTGGACACACTCTCCCCCTCTCGTTGCTATGCATCTCCTAGATAGATCTTGCGTGAGCGTAGAAATTTTTTGAAATTGCATGCTACGTTTCCCAACAGTGGCATCCGAGCCAGGTCTATGCGTAGATGATATGCACGAGTAGAACACAAAGAGTTATGGGCGATAATAGTCATACTGCTTACCACCAACGTCTTACTTTGATTCGGCGGTATTGTTGGATGAAGCGGCCCAGACCGACATTACCTGACCGCGTTCATGAGACTGGTTCTACCGACGTGCTTTGCACACAGGTGGCTGGTGGGTGTCTGTTTCTCCAACTTTAGTTGAATCGAGTTTGACTACGGCCGGTCCTTGTTGAAGGTTAAAACAGCACACTTGACGAAAAATCGTTATGGTTTTGATGCGTAGGTAAGAACGGTTCTTACTAGAAGCCCGTAGCAGCCACGTAAAACTTGCAACAACAAAGTAGAGGGCGTCTAACTTGTTTTTGCAGGGCATGTTGTGATGTGATATGGTCAAGACATGATGTGATACACGTTATTGTTTGAGATGATCATGTTTTGTAAAAGTTATCGGCAACTGGCAAGAGCCTTATGGTTGTCGCTTTATTGTATGAAATGCATTTGCCATGTAATTTCTTTACTTTATCACTATGCGTTAGCGATAGTTGTAGAAGCAATAGTTGGCGAGACGATAACGACACTACGATGGAGATCAAGGTGTCAAGCCGGTGACGATGGAAATCATGACGATGCTTTGGAGATGGAGATCAAAGGCACAAGATGATGATGGCCATATCATGTCACATATTTTGATTGCCTGTGATGTTTATCTTTTATGCATCTTATTTTGCTTAGTACGGCGGTAGCATTATAAGATGATCCCTCACTAAATTTCAAGGTATAAGTGTTCTCCCTGTGTATGCACCGTTGCGACAGTTCGTCGTGTCGAGACACCACGTGATGACCGGGTGTGATAAGCTCTACGTTCACATACAACGGGTGCAAGACAGTTTTGCACGTGCGGAATACTCAGGTTAAACTTGACGAGCCTAGCATATGCAGATATGGCCTCGGAACACTGAGACCGAAAGGTCGAACGTGAATCATATAGTAGATATGATCAACATAGAGATGTTCACCATTGAAAACTACTCCATCTCACGTGATGATCGGACATGGTTTAGTTGATATGGATCACGTGATCATTTAGATGACTAGAGGGATGTCTATCTAAGTGTGAGTTCTTAAGTAATATGATTAATTGAACTTAATTTATCATGAATTTAGTCCTGATAGTTTTTGCATATCTATGTTGTAGATCAATGGCCTGTGCTACCGTTCCCTTGAATTTTAATGCGTTCCTAGAGAAAGCTAAGTTGAAAGATGATGGTAGCAATTACACGGACTGAGTCCGTAACTTGAAGATTATCCTCATTGCTGCACAGAAGAATTATGTCCTTGATGCACCACTGGGTGAAAGGCCTGCTGCAGTAGCAGATGCTGACGTTATGAACGTCTGGCAAGCTCGATCTGATGACTGCTCGATAGTTCAGTGTGCCATGCTTTACGGCTTAGAATCGGGACTTCAAAGACGTTTTGAACATCATGGAGCATATGAGATGTTCCAGGAGTTGAAGTTAATATTTCAAGCAAATGCCCGAGTTGAGAGATATGAAGTCTCCAACAAGTTCTATAGCTGCAAGATGGAGGAGAACAGTTCTGTCAGTGAACACATACTTAGAATGTCTGGGTACCATAACCACTTGACTCAGCTGGGAGTTAATCTCCCGGATGATAGTGTTATTGACAGAGTTCTTCAATCACTGCCACCAAGCTATAAAGGCTTCGTGATGAACTATAATATGCAAGGGATGGAGAAGACTATTCCCGAGCTCTTCGCTATGCTCAAAGCTGCGGAGGTAGAAATCAAGAAGGAGCATCAAGTGTTGATGGTTAACAAGACCACTAGTTTCAAGAAAAAGGGCAAGGGAAAGAAGGGGAACTTCAAGAAGAATGGCAAGCAAGTTGCCACTCCTGGGAAGAAGCCCAAGTCTGGAGCCAAGCCTGAAACTGAGTGCTTGTACTGCAAAGGAACTGGTCACTGGAAGCGGAATTGCCCCACGTATTTGGCGGATAAGAAGGATGGCAAAGTGAACAAAGGTATATTTGATATACATGTTATTGATGTGTACCCTACTAATGCTCGTAGTAGTGCCTGCGTATTTGATACCGGTTCGGTTGCTCATATTTGTAACTCGAAACAGGGACTACAGATTAAACGAAGATTGGCTAAGGACGAGGTGACGATGCGCGTCGGGAATGGTTCCAAGGTCGATGTGATCGCCGTCGGCACGCTACCTCTACATCTACCTTCGGGATTAGTTTTAGACCTGAATAATTGTTATTTGGTGCCAGCGTTGAGCATGAACATTATATCTGGATCTTGTTTAATGCGAGACAGTTATTCATTTAAATCAGGGAATAATGGTTGTTCTATTTATATGAGTAATATCTTTTATGGTCATGCACCCTTGAAGAGTGGTCTATTTTTGTTGAATCTCGATCGTGGTGATACACATATTCATAATATTGATGCCAAAAGATGCAAAGTTGATAATGATAGTGCAACATATTTGTGGCACTGCCGTTTAGGTCACATTGGTGTAAAGCGCATGAAGAAACTTCATGCAGATGGACTTTTGGAATCACTTGATTATGAATCATTTGATGCTTGCGAACCATGCCTCATGGGCAAGATGACTAAGACTCCGTTCTCCGGAACAATGGAGCGAGCTATAGACTTATTGGAAATAATACATACCGATGTATGCGGTTCGATGAGTGTTGAGGCTCGCGGCGGGTGTCGTTATTTTCTGACCTTCACAGATGATTTGAGCAGATATGGGTATATCTACTTAATGAAACACAAGTCTGAAACGTTTGAAAAGTTCAAAGAATTTCAGAGTGAAGTGGAGAATCATCGTAACAAGAAAATAAAGTTTCTACGATCTGATCGCGGAGGCGAATATTTGAGTTACGAGTTTGGCCTTCATTTAAAACAATGTGGAATAGTTTCGCAACTCACGCCACCTGGAACACCACAGCGTAATGGTGTGTCTGAACATCGTAACCGTACTTTATTAGATATGGTGCGATCTATGATGTCTCTTACCGATTTATCACTATCGTTTTGGGGTTATGCATTAGAGACAGCTGCATTCATGTTAAATAGGGCACCATCTAAATCCGTTGAGATGACACCGTATGAACTGTGGTTTGGCAAGAAACCTAAGCTGTCGTTTCTTAAAGTTTGGGGTTGTGATGCTTATGTGAAAAAGCTTCAGCCTGATAAGCTCGAACCCAAATCAGAGAAGTGCGTCTTCATAGGACACCCAAAAGAAACTGTTGGGTACACCTTCTATCACAGATCCGAAGGCAAGATCTTTGTTGCTAAGAATGGATCCTTTCTAGAGAAGGAGTTTCTCTCGAAAGAAGTGAGTGGGAGGAAAGTAGAACTTGATGAGGTAATTGTACCTTCTCTTGAATTGGAAAATAGTTCATCACAGAAATCAGTTCCAGTGATGCCTACACCAATTAGTGAGGAAGCTAATGATGATGATCATGAAACTTGAGATCAAGTTATTACAGAACCTCGTAGGTCAGCCAGAGTACGTTCCGCACCAGAGTGGTACGGTAATCCTGTTCTGGAAGTCATGTTACTAGACCATGATGAACCTACGAACTATGAGGAAGCGATGATGAGCCCAGATTCCACGAAATGGCTTGAGGCCATGAAATCTGAGATGGGATCCATGTATGAGAACAAAGTGTGGACTTTGGTGGACTTGCCCGATGATCGGCAAGCCATAGAAAATAAATGGATCTTCAAGAAGAAGACTGACGCTGACGGTAATGTTACTGTCTACAAAGCTCGACTTGTTGCGAAAGGTTTTCGACAAGTTCAAGGAGTTGACTACGATGAGACCTTCTCACCCGTAGCGATGCTTAAGTCTGTCCGAATCATGTTAGCAATTGCCGCATTTTATGATTATGAAATTTGGCAAATGAATGTCAAAACTTCATTCCTTAATGGATTTCTTAAAGAAGAGTTGTATATGATGCAACCAGAAGGTTTTGTCCGATCCTAAAGGTGCTAACAAAGTGTGCAAGCTCCAGCGATCCATTTATGGACTGGTGCAAGCATCTCGGAGTTGGAATATACGCTTTGATGAAGTGATCAAAGCATATGGTTTTATACAGACTTTTGGAGAAGCCTGTATTTACAAGAAAGTGAGTGGGAGCTCTGTAGCGTTTCTAATATTATATGTGGATGACATATTGTTGATTGGAAATGATATAGAATTTCTGGATAGCATAAAAGGATACTTGAATAAGAATTTTTCAATGAAAGACCTCGGTGAAGCTGATTATATATTGGGCATCAAGATCTATAGGGATAGATCAAGACGCTTAATAGGACTTTCACAAAGCACATACCTTGATAAAGTTTTGAAGAAGTTCAAAATGGATCAGTCAAAGAAAGGGTTCTTGCCTGTGTTGCAAGGTGTGAAGTTGAGTAAGACTCAATGCCCGACCACTGCAGAAGATAGAGAGAAAATGAAAGTCATTCCCTATGCCTCAGCCATTGGTTCTATCATGTATGCTATGCTGTGTTCCAGACCTGATGTGTGCCTTGCTATAAGTTTAGTAGGGAGGTACCAAAGTAATCCAGGAGTGGATCACTGGACAGCGGTCAAGAACATCCTGAAATACCTGAAAAGGACTAAGGATATGTTTCTCGTTTATGGAGGTGACAAAGAGCTCGTCGTAAATGGTTACGTCGATGCAAGCTTTGACACTAATCCGGATGACTCTCACAAACCGGATACGTATTTATACTGAATGGTGGAGCTGTCAGTTGGTGCAGTTCCAAGCAGAGCGTCGTGGCGGGATCTACGTGTGAAGCGGAATACATAGCTGCTTCGGAAGCAGCAAATGAAGGAGTCTGGATGAAGGAGTTCATATCCGATCTAGGTGCTATACCTAGTGCATCGGGTCCAATGAAAATCTTTTGTGACAATACTGGAGCAATTGCCTTAGCGAAGGAATCCAGATTTCACAAAAGAACCAAACACATCAAGAGACGCTTCAACTCCATCCGCGATCAAGTCAAGGAGGGAGACATAGAGATTTGCAAAATACATACGGATCTGAATATTGCAGACCCGTTGACTAAGCCTCTTCCACGAGCAAAACATGATCAGCACCAGGACTCCATGGGTGTTAGAATCATTACTATGTAATCTAGATTATTGACTATAGTGCAAGTGGGAGACTGAAGGAAATATGCCCTAGAGGCAATAATAAAGTTGTTATTTATATTTCCTTATATCATGATAAATTTTTATTATTCATGCTAGAATTGTATTAACCAGAAACTTAGTACATGTGTGAATACATAGACAAAACAGAGTGTCCCTAGTATGCCTCTACTTGACTAGCTCATTCATTAAAGATGGTTAAAGTTTCCTGACCATAGACATGTGTTGTCATTTGATGAATGGGATCACATCATTAGAGAATTATGTGATGGACAAGACCCATCCGTTAGCTTAGCATAATGATCGTTAAGTTTTATTGCTATTGCTTTCTTCATGACTTATACATATTCCTCTGACTATGAGATTATGCAACTCCCGAATACCGGAGGAACACCTTGTGTGCTATCAAACATCACAACGTAACTGGGTGATTATAATGATGCTCTACAGGTGTCTCCGAAGGTGTTTGTTGAGTTGGCATAGATCGAGATTAGGATTTGTCACTCCGTGTATCGGAGAGGTATCTCTGGGCCCTCTCGGTAATGCTCATCACTATAAGCCTTGCAAGCAATGTGACTAATGAGTTAGTTACGGGATGATGCATTACGGAATGAGTAAAGAGACTTGCCGGTAACGAGATTGAAATAGGTATGAAGATACCGATGATCGAATCTCGGGCAAGTAACATATCGATGACAAAGGGAACAACGTATGTTGTTATGCGGTTTGATCGATAAAGATCTTCATAGAATATGTAGGAACCAATATGAGCATCCAGGTTCTGCTATTGGTTATTGATCGGAGATGTGTCTCGATCATGTCTACATAGTTCTCGAACCCGTAGGGTCCGCACGCTTAACGTTCGATGACGATTTGTATTATGAGTTATGTGTTTTGGTGACCGAAGTTTGTTCAGAGTCCCGGATGAGATCACGGACATAATGAGGAGTCTCGAAATGGTCGAGAGATAAAGATTGATATATTGGAAGGTTACATTCGGACACCGGAATGGTTTCGGGAAGTTTCGGATAAGTTTCGGAGTACCGGGAGAGTAATGGGCCAACATGGGCCTTAGTGGAGGAGAGAGGGCCGGCCATAGGAGGTGGCACGTGCCCCCCCTTGCCAATCTGAATTGGACAAGGGGTGGGGGCGCCGCACCCCCTTTCCTTCTCCTACTCCCTCTCCTTTCCCCCTTTGCTACTCCGGAAAAAGGAAAAGGTGGGGGGGGGGGCGAATCCTACTAGGAGTGGAGTCCTAGTAGGACTCCCCCCCTCCATGGCGCGCCCCCTTGGTAGCCGGCCTCCTCCCCCCCCTTTATATACGGGGGCAAGGGGGCACCCCAAAGACACAACATTGTCTTAGCCGTGTGCGGTGCCCCCCTCCACCGTTTACTCCTCCGATAATATCATCGTAGTGCTTAGGCGAAGCTCTGCGCGGATCACATCACCAACACCGTCGCCACACCGTCGTGCTGACGGAACTCTCCCTCGACCCTTTGCTGGATCAAGAGTTCGAGGGATGTCATCGAGCTGAACGTGTGCTGAACTCGAAGGTGCCGTACGTTCGGTGCTAGATCGGTTGGATCGTGAAGACGTTCGACTACATCAATCGCGTTAACATAACGCTTCCGCTTTCGGTCTATGAGGGTATGTGGACACACTCTCCCCCTCTCGTTGCTATGCATCTCCTAGATAGATCTTGCGTGAGCGTAGAATTTTTTTGAAATTGCATGCTACGTTTCCCAATAGCAGGTTACAATAAACAAGCTATGCATCAGAATAGGATAACTCAAAGCAGTTGCAAATTCTAATGCAAGTAGGAGGGAGAAAGAATAGGCGATATAGGCATGTTCAAAGGGGGGGTGCTTGCCTGGAAGCTCTGCGGCAAGATCTGGTCGTCAGGGGCGTAGTCGACCTCCGGAGCTGCGTCGGTCTCGGGGACTGCGTCGGTCTCGGGGTCTACCGAGAGAGAAGAGGGGGAAGAAGCAGATAAATACATAGCAAACATATGCAACACAGAGCATGCTATGCTAATGTGCAGTGCAGGGTTGCCTAAAAGCATGTCTAAGTCATATTAGTTATTTTAGGATTTAATTTGGAATTATTAACCGCTATATATGCACTATTCATCTACCGGAAACTGGCTAAAAGTTGCGGATTCACCTCCATAGAGCGTCCCGACACGGAAACAGATGGCACGGTTGGATTCGTCTCGTCGTTCTGAGCAACTTTCATGTAGAAATTTTTTCGATCCGAGCTATGATTTAATTTATATGATTTTTCTAAGTTTAAAAGAATTTCTGGAATTTATTTTATTTATTTAAATCAACATTATCCAGAACAGTGCAGGGTGATGTCAGCATGACATAATGGTGACATCAGCAGTCAACAGAACGGCTGGCTAGGTCAAACCTGACATGTGGGGCCCACATGTCATACACAGGGGGCTAACAGAGTTTAGATTTAAACAAGTTTTAGTTAATTAAGCTTCTGGGCCCACCTGTCAGTTTTAGATTAGGCTAATTAAATTAGTATTAACTAATCCTGTTAATTAGTAGGGTTGGTGGCCCACCGGTCAGTGACTGTGCTGCCCAGTCAGCACAGTTGACCGGGGTCAACGGTCAGCTGGGCCCCCTGGGACCCACTGGCAGTGGCCCAGGGGTGGGCCCCAGTAGGCCACGTCGGCGGCGGCACCGGAGAGGGCTCCGACGAGCCTCTCTTGCGGCGGGGCGGCTCAGCCGTCGCCGGAAAACGGCTACAGGTGACCAGATCGGGCGCGGGTGGGCGCATTCGAAAGCGGAGGCGAAGCAGCGTCATTCTGGGGCTACGGCACGGCCGGAGCGGGGGTGCATCAACGGCGGCGACCTCAACGGCGGAGGTCGGAGCTCGGGCACGGGTGGAATCGGGCTAGGAGCACGGGCGGGGGCGCGGCGAGGTGTGTTGGGCTGCTCGGAGCGTGCTGGGCACGGTGCCGTGCTCGGAAGAGCTCGACGGTGAGCATGGCCACGACGGCTATGGAGCGGGGCGGCAGCGAGCTACGGCGGTAGCGGCGAGCGAGCTAGAGAGGAAGGCAGCCTACGTGAGAGAGGGGAGAGGGGGAGGAGCTCACCGGGTGGGCGCTCGAAGGCCCGGCGAGCAACGGGAGCGCAGTGGCGATGGCCGGAGTCGAAAGCGGCGGCGGCGGCGACTGAGGAGGAAGACGAAGGGGATCCGGCGCTGGGGTGGCTCCCGCCTTGAGGTCGTCGGTGCACACGAAGCAGCAGACGGTTGCGGGGCTCGTGGACACGTCGGGGCGGCGAGGAGGGCACGGTGGCCGCGGTGGCGCAGCAACTTGGCGGCGACAGTGCGTCGGGGCGAGGAGGATCTGGAGAAGGGGGCGAGGCCAGAGGGAGAGAGGGGAGAGTGAGCAAGGGGAGAAGTGGCCAGGGGGGGTAGATGGCCTCGGCCTTATCCTCTCGAGGGCCTGGGGCGGCAGGTGGCGGCCAGTGGCCGGCGGGCGCGCGCTCGGCCACGGCGCGCGTGACACGGCGACGGAAAGAGAGAGAGAGAGGAGGGAGGCAGGCCGGCTGGGCTGGGCCAGTGCACTGTGCAATTAGGCCCAGTCGGTTTAGGCCATTTTCTATTTTTTTCTGTTTTGCATTTTATTAATCCAAACAGAGGTAGTAGTGAATTTCTAGGGCCACCAGAAAGCTTGGAAAAAATGTGGAACTGAGCCCCAATATTACTTAGCAATATTTGGCGCTGCCACAAATATTCTGGAGGCATGGTGAGATCATTAGCATTTTACATAAATGAATTTGCACATTTTAAATTGCTGAAATAGCACTGTTTAAATGCTATTGTCCATTTTAGCATAAGAGTGATGTTGTTTTCTTTAACAATAAATTATTTTGGGATTTTTGCTAAATGATGAATATTTTTCCAGCAACTTTTGAGCAACTTCAAATTTCTCTTGTGATTTGAATTTGAATTAAGAGAAGGAATTTGAAAGGAGACATTAATCCAACATGATTAATTATTGCAAATCACAGTAGCTTAGCATTAACATGATGGATTACTATAGCTCATTACTGAGGGGAGTCACAATTCTCCTCCTCTAAAAGAAATTCTCGTCCCGAGAATTCAGGAGGTAGAAAGAAAGAGGTCGGGGTATTCCGCTCGAAGATCATCCTCGCGTTCCCAAGTGGCTTCATCTTCTGTATGATTTGACCACTGCACTTTGAGGAACTTGGTAACCTTCTGACGGGTCCGACGTTCAGCTTCATCGAGAATGCGGATCGGATGCTCCTTATAAGATAGGTCATCTTGCAATTCGAGCATCTCGTGATCCACTGCTCTGTGCGGGGACTCCTTGAAGCAACGTCGAAGTTGCGACACATGGAAGACATCGTGGATATGAGAGAATTGCGGCGGCAACTCCAATTTATATGCCACCTGACCACGTCTGGCGAGAATGCGAAAGGGACCAACGTAGCGTGGAGCTAACTTGCCCTTGATTCCGAAAGATGAGTGCCCTTCATAGGAGTGACACGTAGATAAGCTTGATCACCTGGTTGATAAGTCAAACCCCATCGTTTGCGATCGTAGTTGCTCTTCTGGCGATCCTGAGCCGCCTTGAGGTTTTCACGGATGATACGAACTTGCTCTTCTGTGTGTTGGATAATATCCGGGCCAATGAGCTGTTGTTCCCCAGTTTCTGACCAGTTCAGAGGGGTTCGACACTTATGTCCATAAAGTACTTCGAAGGGGGGCATTTTCAAGCTGGCTTGATAGCTGTTGTTATAAGAGAACTCGGCATACGGGAGAGATTCTTCCCACTTCTTGCCGAACGATATAACACAAGCCCGAAGCATATCTTCAAGCACTTGATTTACTCGCTCGACTTGGCCTTGGGACTGGGGGTGATATGCTGAACTCCAGGTGATATGAGTTCCCATAGCTTCTTGGAAACTTTCCCATAACTTTGAGGTGAAAAGACCGCCACGGTCCGAACTGATCTCCTTCGAAATACCGTGTAGTGATACAATTCTGGAGATATATAACTCTGCTAACTGACTAGCAGTGATCGTCTCCTTGACGGGCAGAAAGTGTGCAACTTTAGAAAGTTGGTCAACGACGACAAGAATAGCATCATGACCCTTTTGTGATTTGTGAAGGCCAGTAATGAAATCCATCTGAACCTTATCCCATTTCCATAGAGGAATAGGAAGGGGTTGCAAAATTCCAGCAGGCTTCTGATGTTCTGCTTTAACGCAACGACACACATCACATTTAGCAACATATCGAGCAATATCCTGCTTCATTCTAGACCACCAGTACCTTTGACGGACATCACGATACATCTTGGTGCTACCCGGATGAATAGACAGCGGTGTATCATGTGCCTCCTTCATGACCTTGTCAGTCATAAGCTCGAAGCGAGGTACGACAATGCGGTCTCTGAAATACAAGGTTCCATCTTCAGACAGCGAGAAATCCCTATACTTTTCAGGTGAAGATCTTTCTTCATCAGATCAACTTCAGCATCTTTAGCTTGCGCACTCTTAATAACCTTCTCAAGGTCTGGTTCAACAACCATGGTATTTAGGTATCCTTGAGGAACCATCTCGAGATTTAGCTTTCGAAGCTCTTCATACAGGAGTGGTTGCTGTAGCTGAACCTCAAGTTCACAACAGTAGGATTTACGGCTCAATGCATCAGCCATTACATTAGCCTTGCCAGGTGTATAAGAAATACCCAAATCATAGTCCGTAATGGTCTCCATCCATCTTTGCTGACGGAGGTTCAGAGATGGCTGAGTGAACAAGTACTTCAGACTTTTATGATCCGTGTAGATCTCGCAGCGATTACCGAGGAGGTAATGTCACCACAACTTCAATGCATAGATGATAGCAGCTAGTTCTAGATCATGTACTGGATAGTTCTCTTCATGCGGGCGCAACTGTCGAGAGCCATAAGCAATCACTTTACGCTCTTCCATTAGGACATAGCCTAATCCTTCACGGGATGCGTCACAATAAATCACAAAGTCTTTGCGAGAATCTGGAGGAGCAAGTACTGGGGCAGATGTTAGCTTGTCTTTGAGTGTTTGAAAACTTTCCTGACATTTGTCTGTCCACTCAAACTTAACGCCTTTGTGAAGCAGATCAGTCAAAGGCTTTGCAATCTTTGAGAAATTCTCGACAAAGCGACGGCAATAGCTTGCAAGACCGAGAAAACTTCTGACTCTCTTGACATTCTTCGGTGGAGTCCATTCAAGAATAGCCTGACCTCGTTCTAGGTTAACAGCAATGCCATCTTTGGAGATCACGTGGCCGAGATATGTCACTTCAGACAACCAGAATTCACATTTAGAATACTTGGCATATAGTTGATGTTCACGCAGCTTTTCTAGTACCAGCCGAAGATGTTCGGCATGTTCTTCTTCATTCTTGGAATATAAAAGAATATCATCCAAGTAAACCACGATGAATTTATCGAGATAATCCATGATGATATAATTCATCAGGCAGGAGAATGTAGCTGGAGCATTTGTTAGGCAAAATGGCATTACAGTGTACTCATAAGAGCCATAGCGAGTAACAAATGCAGTCTTCGGAATATCCTCTTCGCGAACACGGATCTGATGATAACCCAACCTCAAGTCGAGTTTAGAGAACACCGATGATCTAGCAAGTTGATCATACAGATCATTGATCCGAGGAAGTGGATACTTATTCTGTATGGTTGCCTGGTTGATAGGACGGTAATCTTGAACCAACCGATTCGTACCATCCTTCTTCTTGACAAAGAGGGAAGGTGCTCCCCAAGCAGATGAACTGGGGCGGATGAAACCCTTTCCAAGTGACTTGTCAATTTCCTCCTTAAGTTTAAGAAGTTCATGCGGCAGCATCTTATAAGGACGCTTCGCAATAGGAGTAGTGCCCGGCTTCAAGTCTATGATGAATTCAACAGCCCTAGCAGGGGGTTGATACGTCTCCAACGTATCTATAATTTTTTATTGTTCCATGCTATTATATTATCCATCTTGGATGTTTTATATGCATTTATATGCTATTTTATATGATTTTTGGGACTAACCTATTAATCTAGAGCCCAGTGCCAGTTTATGTTTTTTCCTTGTTTTTGAGTTTCGCAGAAAAGGAATATCAAACGGAGTCCAAATGAGCTGAAAATTTACGGTGGTTTTTTTATGGACCAGAAGAAGCCCCCAAAGCAAAAGAGTTGGGCCAGAAGAGCCACGAGGCCTCCACAAGGGTGGAGGCTCCCTGGGGGCGCCCTCCGGTCTTGTGGGCTCCTCGTGGACCCCCCTGACTTGTTCTCGACGCCAAAAATTCCTATAAATACAGAAACCCCCAGAAATAAACCTAGATCGGGAGTTCCGCCGCCGCACGCCTCTGTAGCCACGAAAAACCAATCGGGACCCTGTTCCGGTACCCTGCCGGAGGGGGAAACCATCACCGGTGGCCATCTTCATCATCCCGGCGCTCTCCATGACGAGGAGGGAGTAGTTGACCCTCGGGGCTGAGGGTATGTACCAGTAGCTATGTGTTTGATCTCTCTCTCTCGTGTTCTTGATTTGGCACGATCTTGATGTACCGCGAGCTTTGCTATTATAGTTGGATCTTATGATGTTTCTCCCCTCTACCTTCTTGTAATGGATTGAGTTTTCCCTTTGAATTTATCTTATCGAATTGAGTCTTTAAGGATTTGAGAACACTTGATGTATGTATTGCATGTGCTTATCTGTGGTGACAATGGGATATTCACATGATCCACTTGATGTATGTTTTGGTATCAACTTGCGGGTTCTGTGGCCTTGTGAACTTATGCATAGGGGTTGGCACACGTTTTCGTCTTGACTCTCCGGTAGAAACTTTGGGGCACTCTTTGAAGTTCTTTGTGTTGGTTTGAATAGATGAATCTGAGATTGTGTTATGCATATCGTATAATCAAACCCACGAATACTTGTGGTGACATTGGAGTATCTAGGTGACATTAGGGTTTTGGTTGATGTGTATCTTAAGGTGTTATTTTAGTACGAACTCTAGGGCTGTTTGTGGCACTTATAGGAATAGCCCAATAGATCGATCAGAAAGAATAACTTTGAGGTGGTTTCGTACCCTACAATAATCTCTTCGTTTGTTCTCCGCTATTAGTGACTTTGGAGTGACTCTTCGTTGCACGTTGAGGGATTGTTATATGATCTAATTATGTTATCATTGTTGAGAGAACTTGCACTAGTGAAAGTATGAACCCTAGGCCTTGTTTCGAAGCATTGCAATACTGTTTTCGCTCACTTTTGTTACTTGCTACCTTGCTGTTTTTATTTATTCAGATTATAAAAATATATTTCTACCATCCATATTACACTTGTATCACCATCTCTTCGCCGAACTAGTGCACCTATACAATTTACCATTGTATTGGGTGTGTTGGGGACACAAGAGACTCTGTTATTTGGTTGCAGGGTTGTTTGAGAGAGACCGTCTTCATCCTACGCCTCCCACGGATTGATAAACCTTAGGTCATCCACTTGAGGGAAATTTGCTACTGTCCTACAAAACTCTGCGCTTGGAGGCCCAACACGAGTCTACAAGAAGAAGGTTGCGTAGTAGACATCAAGCTCTTTTCTGGCGCCATTGCCGGGGAGGTTAGTGCTTGAAGGTATATCTTTAGATCTTGCAATTGAATCTTTTAGTTTCTTGTTTTATCACTAGTTTAGTTTATAAAAGAAAACTACAAAAAAATGGAATTGAGGTTGCCTCATATGCTTCATCTTTTTAATGTCTTTCGTGAAAATGATGGAAAGGAAAATTGTGCTCAAGTGTTAAAAGAAGAAGTCTATAAATTGTTTGGCACTAAATCTTTGAATGATGAGCATGATTGCAATGTTGTTAGTATGAATTCTTTGAATATCCATAGTACTAATGATGATTGCCCTAGTCATGATAAAAATGTTTCTTATAAGCATGTCAATTTTTGTGGAGTGCATAGAGTTTGTAGTTACATACCAAAAAGGGAAGATAGATTTTGCAAGAGGCATAAGTATTTAGAAACTAAATGGTTGCAAGAGAGGCTAAATGTTTGTGCTGAAAAATTTAATATTTTCCGCCATCCTTGTGAACTTTGCAATGAACGTGGTCATTTAAATCTCCAATGCAAATTGTTTCATGATCGAATCGTGTCCAAAAATTGTGATGACTTGATTTCCCTTGCGCATCATAATGAACTTAGTTTGCTTCTGGGATATGAAGAAATGAAACGTATAACTAAGGGTATTCCAGAATATAACCTTAAGGGATTTCTTGATTTTGATCTAGAGGAAATTTATATGTATTGTGCGGTAAATTGCATTGAGAATCTTTATATCGCCAATTACTTAAAGACAAGAAAACAAATAGAAGGTGAAGAGAATACTAATGAAGGGGAAGAGGTTTCCCAATATCCTCCTATTTTTTCTTATGATGAATCAGGTAACGAGGAGGAGCGTTTTATTCAACCAATCTCATCAATAAGGAGCTCCAAAAGGGTGATTAAACCCACACATGATGTGGAGAAGAAAAAGAAAAGACGGAGAAGCAAAGGTAAAAAGGTATCCCTCCTAAATAATGTTGCTCCTATTATTGTTATGCCTATTACTCATTGTGATGATTATGATTGGGAAAGTAATGATACTTGTTATAATCCTGAGAATCTTTTTGGCACCAACTTAGAAAATTGTGATGATAATAATTGCTATACTATTGGTGTTATTCATACTATTAATGATGAGAGTGATTATGCTTATGATATGCAAAACCACAAGCTTGGGGATGCTATGTTTGATGAGAGTGACATGTTTGAGAATTTATTTGCTGCAATTAATGTTTGTACCAATCTTGGGGATGCTATGTTTAATGAAGATGATATTTTTAGTCACCCAAGTTTTGATGTGCAAATATATCATGATGATAGTATGCCTCCTATTTATGATGATTGCAATATTTATGAAAGTGGGTTTGGAAGAGTGTCAACTTTATATAATAATTATCCCACTATTTTGAAGGGTGTTGAATCTTATTATAATGATAAAAGTGGATTTGGCGAGGTCATGACTTTATTTAGTAATGATTCCACTATCTTGGAAGAGGTTTCAATTGATTATGATGAGAACAAAGTTGCTACTTATGATGATTATTGTGATGACACTTATGTTATAAAAAGTAGTGATGATTATATTTATAAAGCTTGTCATAATTATGATTACCCTTTTTCTGAACACTATTCTTTTAATGTGGAAACAATTTATAGTATTCGAGTTTCTTATGATACTCCCACTATTCCGAATGAGAAGAGTTTTGCTTATGTGGAGAGTAGTAAAATTTCTATGCTTATGGATCATGAAAAGAATGCTTTATGTGATGGTTATATTGTTGAATTCATTCATGATGCTACTGAAAATTATTATGAGAGAGGAACACAAGCTTCTACATATTGCAATAATATCAAGTTTCCTCCCTATGTGTTGAAAATCTTGAAGTTTTGCTTGTTTTACCTTCCTATGCTAGTCGATTCTTGTTCCCATAATTTGTTTGCTCAAAAAATCCCTATGCATAGGAAGTGGGTTAGACTTAAATGTGCTAGTTATATGTAACACCACCGGTGGTTAACTACAGTAATCACCCTTTTGATAATGCCAAGTCAGCATGATTAACAATGCATAATCATCTTTAACATCATATTGCATTTCAACTCCCAAGTCAAAATTCAAATTTAAATGAAAGTGGAAAATAAAAGTTGTCCAACATAGAAACTAAATTGTTCATTAAATAGCAAATAAATCAGAGACAATTCTAAAATTGAAACCAACATCATTGGAGTTGGGTAAGTGACTCAAACATCTTCAAACAGCGACTAAAAACAATATTTAATAACCATTTATTAAATCTAATTTAAGTGTGAAATGATGTTTTGCCCAAACTAATTTTAGGTGTTAGGGAATAAAGCACTGGTATTTATGGACTAGGTCTCCCTTCTTACAAAATTCGGTTTGGGGCCTAACTATTTACTAATCAGAGATATATGAAATAAGAATAAAAGAAAAAGACAAAAGCTAAAACAAAATGGGACGAACAACGGACCGTGTATTCGGATTCGTTTCGTCGTGTTCTGAGCAACTTTCATGTACAAAGTTTTTCGATCTGAGCTACGGA